>QEPC01008117.1:71019-210462 GCA_003113815.1 Sphenodon punctatus | reverse complement strand
GGCCCCAGTGCTGCTGCCAGGACCAGGCCAAGGAGGAGGACCCCAAGGCAGAGGTCGCCACTGCCAGTGACACCCCCAGACATACAGCACTGGAAGTCAGATGTCTGGAGGTTTTTTGACTAGGCAACGGAATCGCCACATGCAAGGTATGGCACGGGGACTGGAACAACAGGGAATGAATTGACCTATGACCTGACCCCTATGAAATCCCCTGCAGAGAGAGACTGGCCACCCAGTCCACCCACTTGTGGAGATAGAATGCAGGCAGGGCTTGACAGACCATTGGTCTGACACAGTATGGCACTTCTTATGTTCCTATCTTTTTCTGCTCTTTTTAGATTTGCCATAAAAGATTCCACCAGCAGAGGAAGGGGACCACATCAGGGCTCATCGCCCACATTGAGTTCACCCATGGCCTGAGAGTGAGGTGGCAGGCGGAGTACTCTGGTGTGGCCGTGGAGCCTCAGCTCCAGAAGAAGGGGGGAAGGCAACCCACAAACCAAGGCATGTATGCCCTACCCCCCCTCCAGCCCTGATGTGGAGACCACCAGGCTATGGGAGAATACAGAGGCCAAGGCATTTCGGGCCCAGTTGCAGCGGCCAACCTGGGACTTTGTGGCTGAGGTTCAGCAGTCTGCAGCCACCATGGAGAACCGCCTGGTAGAGCAGTTGCAGGCAGTCCAATGTACCACCAGGTGCTCTCCAGGTGGCATCGTGACTTGTCCCGGGGGACAGGCCCAGAAACTCCTAGTTTAAATTTATAAGTTTCCTTTGAATGTTTGCTTTTGGTTTTTAGAATGTTGTTGTTGTTGTTTTGTTATGTAAATAGTTTTAATAAAAGAAGTTGTATTTCTTTTTACGAGCTTCGTGTGACCTGTCCAATCTTTTATCCCTATGTGCTGAAGTTCGTGGTAGCAGCAGGTATAGGAACGCACACAGGCAGGCAGGCAGGCACAAATAAAACTTTGTGTGTTATATTCCATCTCATTATGGTAGGTTTGCTGTGTGCTGGATGTGGGCAATGGGCATTGTGCGTATGAGCACAGATGGGAGTTCTTCCTGGTTCTGGCAGAAGGCAGCCATGTTAGCTGGATATACCTACCTCTCCCCCTCTAACCCCCATCTCCCTCATTCTAGCTGGGAACCTCTCTCTCTCTCTCTCTGTGGCCGTATAGTGCAGGTGACAGCATGGGTGGGATCGTGTCTGTCTCTCCTTCAAGCAGTGGGTGGACTTTCTCTCTCACTCTCTCTCTCTCTTATTTCTCTCTCTCTCAGCAGCAACCTGGGTGGGTAGACAGGCACCTTGGCATGGGAGGCAGGAAGGCGGACTGAGACAGGCTTTGAGCTTGGAAGCAACCTGGGCAGGCAGAGATGCAGCGTGGCATGGGAGGCAGTAGGGTAGGCAGGCTGGGACATTGGCAGCAGGGCACTCAGGCTAGCAAAGACTGTGTAGCGCAAGAGAGTGAGATCCAGTCAGTGTCACATAGGTGGGTCAAGATCGTGTAGCCATAGGCCAGCTTGCAGGCTTACGGTTTGTTTCCCAATGCCACCCTGCGTCATGAAGTCAGTCAGATAAGGTGGACAAGGCTGTCTACTATGATAGAGAGAGAGAGAGAGAGGCAGAGAGGGTGCCAGGCATTGGTAGGGAGGGACAGCACCTCCGCAGCACAGGAGCAGTAGCCCTAGCCCAGATTGAGGAGGAGGAGCCCCATCCTGACTGCCGCTGGCATGGGATAGTATTTGTCACTGCACCGTCACTCATTGTCCAGGGGCAGCTCAGGGAATCCCAGCAGCGGAAGGTTAACTTTCAGGAACAGCAACTGCTCCACCAACTTGGCCCCCAGTCTCAGGTGGTGTGGGGCCCAAATGTCCCCCGTGGAGAAAACCCTCTCATTGGGGATGCTGGTTGGTCTTCAGGACAGGATACCCTTGGCCACTTTGGACAGGGCCAGCCACACATTGGCCTTGCTGGCCTAGTAGGCCAAGGGATAGCTGCTGGGATCAATGCATGGCTCCTCCTCCAGGTAGGCCTCTGCTGCTGCTGAGGTGCCATCATACTCCCTCTGGTAGCTCTGGGTGGGCATGCTGCTTGCCCTTTTGTGCTGGGCCCCATGATCCCCAGAGTGGACTGCACAGAGGAGGAGCTGCTGGCAGTAGGGATCATGCTGCTGCTGCTGCTCATCCTGCTGCTACCATTAGGGCTGGGGGCAGGGATAGACCCCAATGGCTGGAAGGGGTCACTGCTCCCACTCCCACCATCCTCAGGGGCAGTCCACTCTGCCTGCCGGACCTTCTGCACCAGCGCAACCTTCTGGAGGCCATAGACCGTTGTCTCATGTGCCATGCTGCCCTTGATCCTGGGGTCGAGCATGGTTGTCAGGACATATTCCTTCCATCTCAGGAGCTCGTCAAAGCGCACACTCAGCCCCACCTTCAGCTTCCGCACAAGGTCAATTGCCTCATCTGACATCCTTCTTCCCAGAGGGCCACAATTCGGCCCCCCCCCCCGAATCTCATTCAGGCTGCTGCAGAGACTATAGACCAGCGGAGTCACGTGGCTGATGGTGGCGGTGGAGCTGCTCAAGGTCTCCATGATGGCTAGGAATGGTCTCAGGATGAAGACCGTGTGAGTGATAATCTCCCATTCCTCCCTGTTGTACCCTTGAGGTGCCTCTCAAGAAGCCGCTTGAGCATCAGGAAGGTGGAATTCCACATGGTGGAGACATCCTGGATGAGCGTGTGCACCGGGGACCCTTGCTTGGCCTGCTTCTCCAGAAGGAGCTCTCTGCCTTTCACGCTGCGGTTGAAGAAGCCCGCCAACTTCCTCCCCCACTTGACCATGGAGCTAAGGGTGCCTGGCCCAATCCCCTTATCCCCCAAGTCCAGAGCGTCCTTCACCACAAGATNCAGGGCTTGACAGACCATTGGTCTGACACAGTATGGCACTTCTTATGTTCCTATCTTTTTCTGCTCTTTTTAGATTTGCCATAAAAGATTCCACCAGCAGAGGAAGGGGACCACATCAGGGCTCATCGCCCACATTGAGTTCACCCATGGCCTGAGAGTGAGGTGGCAGGCGGAGTACTCTGGTGTGGCCGTGGAGCCTCAGCTCCAGAAGAAGGGGGGAAGGCAACCCACAAACCAAGGCATGTATGCCCTACCCCCCCTCCAGCCCTGATGTGGAGACCACCAGGCTATGGGAGAATACAGAGGCCAAGGCATTTCGGGCCCAGTTGCAGCGGCCAACCTGGGACTTTGTGGCTGAGGTTCAGCAGTCTGCAGCCACCATGGAGAACCGCCTGGTAGAGCAGTTGCAGGCAGTCCAATGTACCACCAGGTGCTCTCCAGGTGGCATCGTGACTTGTCCCGGGGGACAGGCCCAGAAACTCCTAGTTTAAATTTATAAGTTTCCTTTGAATGTTTGCTTTTGGTTTTTAGAATGTTGTTGTTGTTGTTTTGTTATGTAAATAGTTTTAATAAAAGAAGTTGTATTTCTTTTTACGAGCTTCGTGTGACCTGTCCAATCTTTTATCCCTATGTGCTGAAGTTCGTGGTAGCAGCAGGTATAGGAACGCACACAGGCAGGCAGGCAGGCACAAATAAAACTTTGTGTGTTATATTCCATCTCATTATGGTAGGTTTGCTGTGTGCTGGATGTGGGCAATGGGCATTGTGCGTATGAGCACAGATGGGAGTTCTTCCTGGTTCTGGCAGAAGGCAGCCATGTTAGCTGGATATACCTACCTCTCCCCCTCTAACCCCCATCTCCCTCATTCTAGCTGGGAACCTCTCTCTCTCTCTCTCTGTGGCCGTATAGTGCAGGTGACAGCATGGGTGGGATCGTGTCTGTCTCTCCTTCAAGCAGTGGGTGGACTTTCTCTCTCACTCTCTCTCTCTCTTATTTCTCTCTCTCTCAGCAGCAACCTGGGTGGGTAGACAGGCACCTTGGCATGGGAGGCAGGAAGGCGGACTGAGACAGGCTTTGAGCTTGGAAGCAACCTGGGCAGGCAGAGATGCAGCGTGGCATGGGAGGCAGTAGGGTAGGCAGGCTGGGACATTGGCAGCAGGGCACTCAGGCTAGCAAAGACTGTGTAGCGCAAGAGAGTGAGATCCAGTCAGTGTCACATAGGTGGGTCAAGATCGTGTAGCCATAGGCCAGCTTGCAGGCTTACGGTTTGTTTCCCAATGCCACCCTGCGTCATGAAGTCAGTCAGATAAGGTGGACAAGGCTGTCTACTATGATAGAGAGAGAGAGAGAGAGGCAGAGAGGGTGCCAGGCATTGGTAGGGAGGGACAGCACCTCCGCAGCACAGGAGCAGTAGCCCTAGCCCAGATTGAGGAGGAGGAGCCCCATCCTGACTGCCGCTGGCATGGGATAGTATTTGTCACTGCACCGTCACTCATTGTCCAGGGGCAGCTCAGGGAATCCCAGCAGCGGAAGGTTAACTTTCAGGAACAGCAACTGCTCCACCAACTTGGCCCCCAGTCTCAGGTGGTGTGGGGCCCAAATGTCCCCCGTGGAGAAAACCCTCTCATTGGGGATGCTGGTTGGTCTTCAGGACAGGATACCCTTGGCCACTTTGGACAGGGCCAGCCACACATTGGCCTTGCTGGCCTAGTAGGCCAAGGGATAGCTGCTGGGATCAATGCATGGCTCCTCCTCCAGGTAGGCCTCTGCTGCTGCTGAGGTGCCATCATACTCCCTCTGGTAGCTCTGGGTGGGCATGCTGCTTGCCCTTTTGTGCTGGGCCCCATGATCCCCAGAGTGGACTGCACAGAGGAGGAGCTGCTGGCAGTAGGGATCATGCTGCTGCTGCTGCTCATCCTGCTGCTACCATTAGGGCTGGGGGCAGGGATAGACCCCAATGGCTGGAAGGGGTCACTGCTCCCACTCCCACCATCCTCAGGGGCAGTCCACTCTGCCTGCCGGACCTTCTGCACCAGCGCAACCTTCTGGAGGCCATAGACCGTTGTCTCATGTGCCATGCTGCCCTTGATCCTGGGGTCGAGCATGGTTGTCAGGACATATTCCTTCCATCTCAGGAGCTCGTCAAAGCGCACACTCAGCCCCACCTTCAGCTTCCGCACAAGGTCAATTGCCTCATCTGACATCCTTCTTCCCAGAGGGCCACAATTCGGCCCCCCCCCCCGAATCTCATTCAGGCTGCTGCAGAGACTATAGACCAGCGGAGTCACGTGGCTGATGGTGGCGGTGGAGCTGCTCAAGGTCTCCATGATGGCTAGGAATGGTCTCAGGATGAAGACCGTGTGAGTGATAATCTCCCATTCCTCCCTGTTGTACCCTTGAGGTGCCTCTCAAGAAGCCGCTTGAGCATCAGGAAGGTGGAATTCCACATGGTGGAGACATCCTGGATGAGCGTGTGCACCGGGGACCCTTGCTTGGCCTGCTTCTCCAGAAGGAGCTCTCTGCCTTTCACGCTGCGGTTGAAGAAGCCCGCCAACTTCCTCCCCCACTTGACCATGGAGCTAAGGGTGCCTGGCCCAATCCCCTTATCCCCCAAGTCCAGAGCGTCCTTCACCACAAGATTGAGGGTGTGTGTGGTGCAAGGGATGCTTGTGAAGCCCCCGTCATGGACTGCCTTGAGTATATTGGCCGCGTTTTCCATGACCACACACCCCTTGGTGAAGTCCGTGCCTTGCGTGACCCACTCCCTCACCATGATGGCCAGGGCTGCCTCAAGGTTCCTCAAGATATGAGAGCTGTCCATGACTTGTGCCTTAAGCAGGGCCCCCCAATACCCTGCTTCAGGACCCCCTCCTGCCACTGCCAAGCGCTGCCTCTGGGTCCTGCCACCAGTGTGCAATCACTGCCAGGTAGGATTGTTGGGCACTGGTGGACCATAGGTCGGTGGTGAAGTGGACCGTGCCCCCCCAGTCCCTGCCAGCAGCTCTCTCACCCACTTCTTCAAAGCCCTGTAGAGCTGTGGCACCACGGTCCAACTCAGGGTGGAGCAGGAAGGTATTTTAAAGTTGGGGGCCAGGAACCCAATCAGCCACTGAAAGCCCTTGTCCTCCACCATTGACAACGGTTGGCCATCCAGGGCAATCATTTCTGCCAACAGGCACTTTTCTTTCCCTTGGAAGTCAGTGCCACGGCACCCTGACAATGGCCTGGTCAGATCCTCCCACCCCATCTCCTCCATGGTGGACTGACAGCATTTCTGGAAAGGTTCCTGCTGCTGGTCTGCCCCCATACTTCTCCTGCTGCTAGAGACAGCAGCAGTTGGTGCATGGCCACTGGCCCGCTGAAGGAGTCGGGTGACTGGCCGCTGCAGTCAGGAACCGGCTGGCATCCATTTCCCCTGCCTTCCTGCTGAGCAACAGAGCACGGTGGCATGCCTCACCATTGCAGTTGTGCCAAGTTTGGCGAGCACCTGCCCACGCTTCACCACCTTATTGCACAGCATGCACTGCACCTCTCTGGGATCATCTGCCCGCACATGCTTAAAATGATCCCAGACTGAGGATTTTTCTCCACTCCTGCCTTCTGGCCTGCCCCAGTGGACACACTGCTTCCAGCGCTGTTGGGAGGGGGAGAAGTTTGTGGCACTGGTGACACAGCTCTGGGAGGAGGGTCAGACATCGCCTCAGCTCCAGACATCTCCTCTGCGGCACTAGTGTCTGCCTCTTCCTCACTGTCCACGATCACAGTAATGTCCCATGAAGGGGAGTACTGGGACCCTGAGGCTAGACTGCCCTTGCCCACCATGCTGCGTGCACTCTCCCTGTGCCCCCCTCTGTAGCTGCTAGTGCTGCTGCTGCTACTCCTCCCTACTGACATTGCCCCGAGATCGTGCCCTGCCTCTAGCACCCAGGGTGGGATCCACCAGCTCTGGACTGCTGGGGATTGCCTCGACAGTGGGGGACATCTGTGGCCCTGGAGAAACATTGGAAGCAGCACCAGCACCTCCTCCAGCACCATCAGTACCAGAGACATACGCAGCCTCAAGTCCTGAAGGCCTTCCAGTGCCCTGTGTGGCAATGGAGGAGGGTACTGCCAGGACGCGACGCTGAGCCGCAGAAGCCTAGGGCCCTAAAGCAGGCCAGCTGAGTTTGGGGAGGGGGGGTGATGTGCTCTGCTTCCTGCTGCTGACTGCTGACACTCCCCTGGCACAGCCCTTCCTGCCTCTAGCACGTGCCCCATTGCCTTCCCTATTGGCAGCAGACTGGCCTCTCCTGCCCTTCTCCATTTCTCCCTCCAAAATAATGTTTTAATTTTTTGTTATTACATTTTTTAATCTAAAATTATATATATCTATCTATACTAAATCTAACTGCTATTAACTATTCTAAATGCTATGAACTAGATGGATTATCTAATAAGTACACAGGCCTACTCCTACAAACACTAAAACTAAATCACTAAACACTATCTCTATCACTAAGCTAACTCCTACAACTGTCTGTCTGTCTATATATATAGACAATATATATTATATATATATAGGATGGTGGGGAAATCACGAACGACACAAGGAGGGGTACAAAACTGAAATGAAACCTAAATCAATCTAATAATTCTACTCTAAATGAAAAAAACAGGGGAAGGGAAGGGAACTTGGGATGGAATATACGGGAGAAGGAAAGGATTCAATGAAGGGGGGAGGGAGGAAGGAAGATTGAACACAGGGAACACAGGGAGGAGTAAAAACAAAAAATAACCACTAAATCTAACTAAGCTAAGCTAATAAATGAATGAGAATATGTAGGTAGATGGGTTGGATGGGTGAAATGGGAGGAGGATTGCAATGGATTGGGGAGCTGGGAAATGCTGGGAGAGGGGGCCTTCTGAAACGCCTGCTGTTCAGGAACAGTGACTTGTTCAGAAGGTGTTGGGAAGGGGGGAGGCAGACAGCTTTGTTTCTTGCTGTGCCTGCCTCACCGCAAGCCCCATTGCCTCCGTGCAGCCTAGCCCATGGCCAATCGGAGACTGCAAAGCCAGTGGTCTGAGGCGAAAAGGGATGGTGATTGGGCAGACTGGCTGCTACTCCAAACCTCTCCATCCCTGGTGACTGGAAGTATGCTCCTCAGCTGACTCCCCCTCCCTGTCATGTTTGACCTTCCAGTGACACTTTTTTTGCCACCCAAACTCACCCGTATGTGATCTGAACTGACCGAACTGTGCGGTCATTTTGACGTTTGGAAATGAGTTCAGTTCAGTGGGTTTGGGTTCAGGTTCACATTTGTGTTCGGTCGTCTGAACAGGCAGAGTTCGGACTGAACTCTGAACTTCCGAATTGCATTCACCCATCCCTAGAAATTGGGGAGGGAGGGGGTCGGACTCAGGAGACACCAGTGTCTTCTTTCCAAGATCATCAACTCTGAACAATTGGTTTTCTCAGGACTTGTTGACCCAAGAAAGTAAGGTAATTTAACCACCACTTAGTAGGCTGTCAATTTGCAATAAAATTATTTAGTACATATTTAACCCTCATTGTAAACACTCATACTTTATTTTGTGTCATTTAACACTTAAACCTAAATCCATATTAAGCGTTTACACATTATAGTCACTCCCTATATATCCGGTCAATCATCTTGTTATAAGCCTCATGAAGACATGCCCTTGGAAACACCTGAGCAGCTATCAGTATGTTCAGCAAGCTATTGTGAAACTCATACAATGCATTGGAAATTGTATCCTGGGGCCAGGTTTGGCATCCACTATAGATTACAGGAATCTAAATGGACACAGGATCAGGTTCTTTTTATTTCTGACCTAAAGCCCATTGAAGTAAATAGAAAGATTCCCAGTAACATGAGTTGGCTCAAGAGTTACAGTAAGTATTCATGGTCACCCACCCCTGGGAGGAAATCTGGGAAGAAGATATTATTTATTATTGCTATCTCACTCAGACTGGTACTTGTTGTTCATGTGTGTGTGTGTGTGTCTCTCTCTGATTAAATTCTGTTTGACTCTGCATGATAGAATGCCATGGTATTTGTCAGTGAAATTTCTAAATGAATCATCTTATCTTAGGATGTTTACTTCAAAAAAATTTCTCTCAGAGATGCCGACTAGCCTATTGAGTTAATCCATGAGGTATACCGTCAGAACTAGAATTGTGAGATGTATTAAACTGCTGGCAAGCTAATAAATTAGGTCAGATTCTGTTTGTTCAAATGCAGCATAATCTCAGCCTTCAAGTTTCATGAGAGAAACAGCAAAGCTAGGGCATTCTGAATTTAACCCTAACCTTTTGTCTTGTGGTGTTTTTCTACCCAGAGTGGAAAAGAAATGAAACAATATGGTAATTAGTGGATCTACAAGTGTGGGTTTTTAGGACATTGTCACCAGCACCTCTGGGTTTAACATACTCAAATTTCATCCAGATATCTCTTACCATTTTGTCTCCTATAATCAAAAAATGCAAAAAGGCCTGTGGTGAAAAATTACCCCAGCATCAATGGAGTTTTCCTATTGGGGTAGAAATCTACCCCAGCCCATGCATTTCAATTGGGGTGGATTTCTACCTCAACTTAAAAGCAACCAAATCAACACTTTTCAAGGCCAGTTCAGACTGCAAGATGACATGGAAGTCAAGGTCACTTTAGACTGGCAGCAGCAATGAAAATTAATGCCTTCACTGCCACGAACCTCTCTCAAAGTTTCCACTACAGTTTAACAGAAAAAATGGCCATGAAAGATTTTTCATTTGCTCACTCAGTTTGTTAGGTTTACTTTCTCACCCAGTCTCCTAGATTTCATCTCTTCTCCCCAGGTTTCATTTATCCAGCCAGCCAGAAGGGCCCTCATTGTCCCTAGAAACTAGCCAGAGAAATGAAACCAAACACCTTTTGAGTCCCTATCAGGTGAGAACCAGGAAACTGAAATCTAACTTGCTATAAAAGTAGAGTACAGCGTGCAGAAAGCCAGCACTACAAGGCATGGATCCTCCTGGAGAACACCACCTTGCTGCAGGCAAGCATCCAGCCATCTATACAGTTTAATAACTTCTTGGGTCCTTAATTATTTCAGAAGAGAAGTGGAGTGGCCAATAGATAAAGACATTATGGTTAAATGGGCAAAGCCAAAAATAGTTGGATCTTTATATTGGGGTTCAATATTTGAAACCAACTTAAGAGATTGAGTTCTGATTTGTTTGTACCAAATTTTGATTAACCAGTCCTGAATGGCAAAAATATTATAAGACTTTTGTTACGTTGGGCAGTTACCCCAGGATAACAGTAACATTGGATTCCCTCCTACTAAGTGGAAGAAGCTATTTGGTCAAAGGATATCACGGGGGGGGGAGGGGAGGAGGGGAAGCATATAATAGCATTACAAAATTGGACAAGGGGTTGATTCTGAGCCCACTGAAATCAGTGAGAAAGCTTCCATTATACTTTGATAATGCAGGATCTGTTATACAAAGCCAGGCAAAATGCATTTCTGAGCCCCATCAATTTTTTCCAGGATTTTTTTTTTTTTTTTTTTTAAATCTTCCTTTTAGAGTTATGCACTAAAGGAGAATGATAACACCTGTGTGTGGATTAGAAAAGCTAGGTTGTGGAGTTTTGAAACATTTGTGACCTTGACTAGAGCAAAAGCTGTTTCCAAATGCAATTCATTAAATACCATTATACTAAATGACAGTTCTGGGAGCGAGGGAATATGACACTAGGAAAGCCAGAGTCCCTTGAGGAAGGCAGATAAAATGAAGCAGAACCTGTCTAAACACTACATTTATTATATCTGGTCATTCAGTTTTAAAACCCTTAGCTCATGAAGCTACACAGCTCAGGAGCTGATGCCACCTTTCATCGCAGCCATCATAAAAACATTGTTGTGCACTAAGCATATCTATATTATAAAGTGCTTTTATTAACATTAGCATGTTACCCTAGTATAATATTTTACCCTACCCCTCTCACTACAAACAACTTGGGGTGGCTCACAAAATTCATAAATAAAACACGATGTAAATATAAAAATATAAAACGTATTAAAACTCTAATCATGTGCAAAACAGTAAAACACCCACAGTACAGAAAAGACCAAAATTTTACTGCAACATATCCATGTCACCTTCCCCTCCTCCCCCACCAAATGCCTGGTGGAAAAGCCAGGTCTTACAATTTTGTCAGAAGGCGAGAAGGTTTGGACTGAGGTGAAACTCCACTGGAAGGGAGTTCCAGAGCGACAGTGCAGCCGCCAAGAATGCCCTCCTGTCAGTCCGAACCCATTGGTAATGTGGGACTTCCAGATGGGAACTCCAGGATGACTGCAGGAGCTGACCAGGGGCCCAGAGGGTGAGGCAACCACTCAGATAAGCGGGGCCTAAACCATGAGGGCTTTAAAGGTCAATACCAGCACATTGAATTGGCCTGGAAGACAATAGACAGTGCTCAGAGCACAAGTGTTATCTGCTCCTTGCGGCCCGTCCCAGTAAGGAGATGGGCTCCTGCTGTCACAGGGGAAGGAAGGGGTGGACGGGAAGGGGGAGAAGGAGGGGGCAGGATAAACCCACGGGGAGGGGGCGACCTCTCAACCACACTCTTCTATCAGCACTTAGAAGGTCCCTCAGGGTGTTAGGAGGGCTTTCCCTCCAGTTCAGGGGGCAACCCTTTTCATCATCGGGACGGAGGAGAGAGGTAACCCCTAGCCCCGAAGGGCAACAATGACCGTACATGGAGGGGAACCAGATACTCGGGGAACTATACGGGGATTCAGGGCACCGTGCAAGGAAGGTGACGGGGAGGGGGGAAAGGAATAGGGGCTTGGGACCGGGGAAATGAAGGGAAGGGGACTGGGAAGCACGGGGAAGGATGGTGGTGGACAGGACACTCGTACCAGAATGTGCAAGGAGAATGGAGGGCTGGGCAAGGGATACAAGGCTTGGGGGAAAGGCTCCTCTACTACTCTTAATCAGGTTCCCAGGGAGGTCATACAACAATACAAGGGAACGTCCGCTCACTCACCGCTCTCACTCTTAGGGAAGGGGAAACACAGGGGTTCGTCCACTCTCCACACTCACTCTCTCCCTTTCCACGCTGCAGTAGTACAATAGGGTTACCAAGGACAAGGGGGCCAGTCTCTCAAATAATGATTACCGGCGGGGAACTCAAGCCCCGCCGGTCTGCTTTATAGTAAACCCAAGGTGCCTCCTGGTGTCCCTAAGGCAGGGCCCCAGCCTGCGCTGAGTGTCCCGCTAATTACAAGCACACGGGGAGGCGGGGCCAGGAGCGCACACCACGCTTCATCCCCGCAAGCCATCTACTTCCGGGTATCGGGCCGTTGCCTAGCAACGGCCCGCATGCTACGGAGCCGAGCGGCGCGACCCGCTCTTACACCCGCATTCTGCACTAGCTGTAGCTTCCGAACTGTCATGACATACACGTGCGGGTATGTCCATGCAGAGCGCATTGCAATAGTCTAGCCTCAAGGTGAACAACGCATGGATGATAGTGGCAAGATGGGAGTCTGAGACATATGGGCAGAGCCTTTTCACCAGATGCAATTGGTGAAAGGTAGGGCTGATGCGGCAGCAGCTTTTACCGTGCCGCGATTCCGTTCCGCCATTTCGGAACTGCCCGCGCCACACCGCGACTTTTTTGCGGATATTCCGCTAATTCCGCCGGAATTCTGAAAATCGCGGAATTGCGGAAAAATTGCGGTAATCGCGGCAAACCGCTATTCCGCTATTTTTTGGCGCTGGCGGAATTGTGGAAATAGCGAAAATGTCATGTTTCCACGATTACACTAAGTTACGGAATTAAATAAGCGGAACCGCGGAACTGCGGAATGAAACCGCGGAATGAAAGCCTCTGCCTTGCCATTCCACTAATTGCGGAAAGACCGTTTCCGCCAGAAATAGCTACCGCTGCGATATTCCGCTACAGCCCTAGTGAAAGGCACCCTGGCAAAAGACAACACCTGAGAATTCAGGCGTAGCTGCAAGTCTAGAATCACCTCTACACTCTGCACAGATGGAACCCAAGGGGGATCCCCAATAAATGAGACCTCCTCACCCAGATTACCAGTCCCGCCAACTAGCATCAACTCTGTCTTATCGGGATTGAGGTTCAATCAGCTCGACCTCATCCAATCCCCCACAGCAGCCAGGCACTAAGGCATCAAGGCCTGAGTCAGATGAAAGTGTCAGATACAGCTGGGTGTCATTCATATATATATACATACATACATATATACACACATATATACACATACATATTTCTGTATTTAATATATATTTTCTTTTATATATATATATATATATATATATATATATATATATATATACATACATATATATACACAAGAAATATATTAAATATATATATATATTATATATATTAAATACAGAAATATGTATCTGTGTATGTGTGTATATATATATATTATATATGGATTACACCCAGCTGTATCGATCAATAGATATAAAGTAAAAGGAAATATATACACACATTTCTGTGTTTAATATATATTTTCTTTTACTATATATAGTAAAAGAAAATATATATTAAATACAGAAATATGTGTGTGTGTGTGTGTATATATATATATATATATATATATATATATCCTTTTACTTTATATCGATTGATAGATAGATACACACAGACACTTTTACTGCGATGCCAAGTCCTTTATTATTAACATGTTACCCAGTATAGAACTGGTGACTATGGGTGATTTCAGAAGTGACGCGTTCCAATTCACCACAGTGAATCCCACCCCGGTGTGAATGGATTTACCACGGGCTGTGGTGACACGTGCGGCTCCAACAGAAGTGACAGGATCGTGACCACTGCCCAGGGGCAATCAGAGAGAACATGGGCCGGGGGAACACAACAGACATGCAGTGGAGACGTGGACCGCGGTTTGAACCCCAGAATGCACCGTGGCTGGGGTCAATTCCTTCCACTGCGGCTGCGGGTTTCCATTCAGAAGTTACTTTTCATTCACCCCTGCTGTGGTGACCGTTCACCACACTTCTGGAGCTCCTCCCGCCCCGATCTCACGAAGCGTGGTTAGCTTCACCCTGGGCCGCGTTTGACTGTGGTGAACATCTGGATGCGAGCAAACAGACATGCATGACGCTTTCACCACCACCCACGTTTTACTGAGGTTGACTGTGGTGGACATTCATCACGTCACTTCTGAAATCACCCTATGTCCTGATAAATTTATTTAAGAAATCTTTGGTCAGAAATCATTCCCACGGTATGTATCCTTGCTTTAAAAGACGTCCGCTGCCATGAGTGCGGGGAAGCCAGAGGGGGGTCAGGGCTGGGGGGCCCTGCTGGGGGGAGGGCCACAGCCATTGGGGTCATGACAGGTCAGGGAATATATGGTCCTGGGTGGAGGGGTGTAAGATCATTGAGGTGGAACAGATCCTTAGTACAGGTCCCACTTACTAGCCCCCAGGCAGTTGGGGAGATGGGTCATGATCAGAGAGCCTCTGACCCTGTTCTGCTGCTGTTGAATGTCAGGTCGGTGGCGAATAAGGCAACAACTGTCCAGGAGTTGATCCTGGACTCAGCCGCTGATCTCGTATGTATCATGGAAACCTAGATGGACCTCAAGTCGGGACCTATTCTGACTGACCTTGTTCTGGCCGGGTATTCCGTGCAGCATCAGCCATGGTCAGAGGGACGGGGTGGTGGTGTAGCCATGATTTTTTTAAAGAGGGATGGTGTGTGAGGAAGTATCTGGTGAAAACCATGGTTGGTATGGAGGTCCTTCACCTTGTGTTTGATTTGGCGGGGGACAGTTTAGGAGTGCTGTTTGTATACCGTGCACCTACCTGTACAACAGCCTCTCTGCATGCTCTGATGGAGGTGGTATTGGGAGTGGTGTTGCGATCCCTGAAGACATTAGCCTTGGCGGACTTCAACATTCAAGCCGACGCCACCCTTGGGGGCACGGAGCATGAGTTCATAACCGTCATGGCAACCATGGGCCTGTCCCAGGTGGTTAGTAGCCCAACACATTGGGGGTGGGGGAGAGACATACTTTGGATCTCATGTTTTGCACCAGCCTTGAGGCAGGTGTTCCATTATTGGGGGAGATATCAGCAGTGCCCTTGTCATGGATGGACCATTACCTCCTGCAGACATCTCTTCTGGTGCACGTCTGCCCCTGAATGGATGTGGGACCAATTTATATGGCTCGACCCTGGAGATTGGTGGAACCAGAGTGGTTCCGAAGGGCTCTGGGGGAGATACCCTCCGATTTTGACGACCGACTCATTGATGACCTCGTGGCTTTCTGGAACACCTTGCTAACTAAGGCTATTGATCGGATGGCTCCTAGACATCTGCTTCCAAGGCAACAGCACTGCAGGCCTCCTTGGTATTCGAAGGATCTGCGGGTGCTGAAGCGGAACGTGTGGTGTTTGGAGCGACAGTGGCGCTGCTTTTGCACTGCAGCCGACAGATTGCAGCATACAGCTAGTTTACAAGCCTATGCTGTGGCTATTAGGAATGGGACATCTGGCAAAAAACCGGCTACCGGTTTTACCGGTTACCGGTTTGCAAAAAAGTGGTTTACCGGATTAAAAGCGGTTTACCGGTGCCGGATCTATTCCAGTGATTTTAATGGGGAACTGTCAGTGTCCCCATTGAAATTAATGGGGGAAAAAAAATCCCTCCCT
This sequence comes from Sphenodon punctatus, assembly GCA_003113815.1. Taxonomy (NCBI): domain Eukaryota; kingdom Metazoa; phylum Chordata; class Lepidosauria; order Sphenodontia; family Sphenodontidae; genus Sphenodon; species Sphenodon punctatus. Next base: position 194,842 of record QEPC01008117.1, on the reverse strand, counting down.
CTCCCAGGCTGTGCGGGTGGAAGAGGGGACACCCCCCCACTCACCCTGCCCAGCCTGGATTTAAAAAAAAGATTTCCCCTGAAGTCCCACCCTAGGGATCACCCTACCCCCCCACTCAAGGATCACCTACCTTTGGTGCTCCTGGTGGCAGCGGCAGCAGCAGCAAGGTGCTCCGGGCAGCTTCAGCGCTGGCTGTGACTTCAGCACTTACTAGGCCTTCCGGGGAACTTCTGAGTTTCCCCGGAAGGCCTAGTAAGTGCTGAAGCCGGCAGCGGCCCAGAGCCAGGGACTTCGGGGAAAAATTTTTTAAAAAAAATCCAGGCTGGGCAGGTTGGGTGGGGTGTGTCCCCTCTTCCACCCGTGCAGTCTGGATGGGGGAGGGAAAAGTGGTTGGGTTTTTTTTCTTTTCTTTTTTTACATTGCAGCCATTCATTTCAATGGCCGCAATGTAAAACAATCCGGCACGGGGAACTGGTACCCCCAATATCCGGATTAATCCAATACTGCCGGTACAGCAAAATACCGACAGTATCGGATACCGGATAATCCGGACTTCCCACCCCTAGTGGCTATAAGGACAGCAAAAAAAGAGTTTCTTGCTCTCCTTATAGCATCCGCTAAGTCCTCTCCAGTGGAGATTTTCCAGATTGTGTGGGGTTTGGTCAGTTCTGCCTTCCTCCACCTAGGAGTGGAGTCATCTATGGCTCACTGTGACATGTTTGTGGACTATTTTGTGGACAAAATCGTTCGTATTCACTGCGACTTTGATGCTACACTTATTACATTAGGAGAGCCAGAGGTTATGGAAGCCCAGTTTTGTGGGTTCAATTTCAGCCAGTGGTGCCCGCTGACCTGGTCCAGGTCCTTGGGGTGGTTAAGGACACTTCTTGTGAGCTGGACCCATGCCCGTCCTGGCTAGTGAAATCTTGCAGGGAGACAATGGGGCCACTACTAGCAGGGGTAGTCAATGCCTCCCTTCGGGAGGGCAGAGTGTTGGACTGCCTCAAGGAGGTGGTGGTGTGGCCTCTGCTCAACAAACCATCATTTGACATTGATTCACTTGCCAGCTATTGGCCTGTCTCTAACCTTCCCTTTTTAGCAAAGGTTATTGAATGGGTAGTGGCCCAACAGCTGCAGGGGCATCTGGATCGCATCGGTTTTCTTGATCCCTCCCAGTCGGGATTTTGTCTGGGATATGGCACTGAGCCTGCACTCATGGCCTTGGTGGATGACCTGCGCTGAGAATTAGACCAGGGTCAGCCGACCCTGTTGGTGTTAGATCTTTTAGTTGTGTTTGATACAGTTGACCATGAGATGCTGGTGACATGCCCACGGGACTGTGCAGGAGTGGGCAGGACTGTTCTTGAATGGTTCCATTCATCCCTAACAGGAAGAACTCAGCGAGTGGTAGTTGGAGAATGTTTTTCATCATATTGCAACCTCTCATATGGTGTCCCACAGGGTTCTGCCTTGTCCCCTCTCCTGTTCAACGTGTATACGCAGCCACTCGGTGAGGTGATTAGGAAGTTCAGCATGCGGTGTCATCAATATGCGGATGACACCCAGTTGTACCTCTCTTTTACAATAGATTGAGGCCCTGCAATCTCTGTGCTTACCCAGTGTCTGACGGCTGTGGGGGACTGGATGAGGGCAACCGACTGAGGTTGAATCCTGACAAGATGGAGGTGATGCTGGTGGGTAAGTCGATGGGGGTAACACCCCCCGTTGCTGATGGGGCTTGTCTTGTTTTGGTTCCCCAGATGTGGAGTCTGGAGGGTGTTCCTCAATGCGTAGCTCCGCCTGGATGCTCAGGTGGAGGCTGTGGTGAGGAGTGCCTTTCGCCAATTACATCTGGTGCGGCGGCTTTGGCCATAGGTTTCAGACTCTGACCTGGCCACCTTCATCTGTGCTTTCATCACCTCTAGACTAGACTATGGTAATGCGTTCTACATGGGGCTACCCATGACAACGGCTCGGAGGCTGCAGCTAGTGCAGAATGTGGCGGCCTGTCTCTTGGTGGGACTGGGCCACCATGAGCACATAACACTGGTGCTCCGTTCTCTGCATTGGCTGCTGATAACATTCTGGGCCTGCTTAAAGGTGTTGGTTTTGAGCTATATGGTCTAGACCCTAAATGGTCTAGACCCTGCCTACCTGTGGTACCGCCTCACCCCCTGGGTGCTGGATCGACACCTGGGGTCATCCGGGGGTGCCCTGTTTGAGGTCCCCTGAGTCTTCCGGGAGGGCACGCAGAGGAGGGCATTCTCGGTGGCCATGTTGTGGCTGTGGAAATCCCTTCCAGTGGGGATGCGGCTGGCCCCAGACCTCCCCTCTTTTTGGAAAAGTTCCACCAGGCATTTGGTGGGGGAGAGGGGTGAAGGGTGGAATGGGAGAGGGTTGGTGGTGGTGTTAAATGTTGCCCTCCTTTTGGCAGTTTAAAAAATGTTTTATATTGGATTTTATTTGTGTTTTTATATTGTAAGTTGCCCTGGGCAACTTATTATTTTTAATATTAATTAAATATGTCCAGGAGTGCTCACTTGGAGAACAGGGGCTGTGGGGAGCTAATTAGCAGATGTGTGACCAGAGAAAATGTAAAATTGTGCAGATTAACAGGTAATCATCCCTGCATAAAAGTGACAGTGATAGGTCAAAGGAGCTACAACCACTACTGCAACTCTTGGTTTATACAAGGGTTTTTGGGGGAGCTCCATGCAGAGAGTTTCTGTGATATCTAAAAGCACCTTCAGAAGTTGCCAAGTAAGTTCACAGGTTCCTAACCTCAGAGCATTCTGCCCATCCAATGTTTATTAGTCCCACATGTACAGGCTATGCAAAACATTACTGAAATAAAATTCCACCAGCTGTTACAGAGAAGGAATGACTTGGAAGCAAAGTTAGAAAAAATAAATTATTGCTTAGAAAGATGTAGCTTATTAAAGATGAGATCACTCATCCTCCCCAAAGGGAACTGATGTGAAGATGGAGAAACACAGGATTGTGCAAAGAAATGTAGTCTATGGGCATCTTTAGACATAAACAGATCGGGCAAATTAGACCATAGTGGTGCACTTTCTGAGGAGGTTGATGCCCTTTCAGGGATGAGACATGGTTGTGTGTTAGCCCCAGTTCTTTTAAATTTATTTGTTAATGATATCATCCCTTTAATGGCTCAACCCCACTTCTTCCCTCCTAAGCTGGCTTCTCACTTTAATTGGCTGCCTTCTTTATGCTGATGATCTTGTTTTACTGTCCCAAACCCACATTGGCCTCAGAAGGCAACTTGCCAAGTTTTCAGCATATTGTGTAACAAACTGTCTCAAGATAAATTACACAAAGTCCAAAGTAATGGTGTTTTCTAAGGCCTGGCCTCAAAAGCCATATAGATGGGATTTAGGTGGTCAGCCACTTGAACAGGTACAACTTTTCAAATACGTAGGCCTTTATTTTCAATATACTGGCTCCTGGAAGAAACACCATAAAAGAGCCACTGCAGCGGTGAGGGGAATGGCCTTTGCCATACTGACACCACTTTTAGACGAGGTTTTGAACAAGCGCCTCCAGAGCCGCAGAGTATCCCCTTTCTGTGTTGGGGTGTGGGAGAGAAATTCCAGCCATCTAGCAGTGCATCACGCCCTCTGACTGAGCCCAGTATATCAGTGGGATTTAAGAGGTCGTTTGGATACTGGGGAACCGGCCCCCAATATTCACTTGTGGAATGGGTCCGTGTCCTAACAATATCACCTGGTCCAACACAATAGAATGCAGGTTTCTGGCTACACCACCAGTAGTTGTGCATCTGGTGGTAGGGACTTGGCAGCCCTTTTGCAATCCTTAATGCATCTTATGGTGATTTGTGAAACTCATGCTTAACTAAACCCTTGATTTTTTTCATAGGTTTTGCATATTAAAAAAATATTAATGAAAGGTTTAATAAAATTCTGGTTCAGTTATAGTAAAATCAAGTTTTATAGAGCAACATTCTTTCTGGGTGTTTCCTTTTATTAACAAGAATACCTGTCCGCTAAAAGAAAAAGAAATGCTAGCAGTATCAGGAAAGCATATTAGTATTTTCATTTTTTTATCAGTGTGCTTTCCTCTACCCATTCAAGTATATATTTTAAAAAAACATTTCAGAGCTTAAGGACTTTCCCCCTGTAACTAGATAGCATTGTCGGTTACTTGTTAAGTCTAAGCTCAGCACTTGAACATTATTTTATTTCTAATAAACTTCTCTAAAAATATTTTCTTAGAACCAAACATTTAGAATGCTACACCTCACAAGACTTCAGCTTGAGGCAAGAAACAGTAGCTATTAAATGGGATAACTCAAAGTAGTGTGACAGGGATTTTATTAAGTGCTGTGTTGAAAACATGCATATTTTATTTTTAATTTTAAATGATTATGTTGTAAAGTTAATAAGCTTTTTTTTGTTTCCCTTCAAAATAAAAATGCAAGTGATTTTTTTTTCTTGTCAAAGCAAGCATACCCAAATACTGTTAAAAACAATGTTGAAAACAATATTGGTTTATGCATCTACAAAATGTTAGCCATTGGACTACTGGAATATGGTTATTTATTTAAGTAGATTTCTTCGCTGCCCCATCCTGCCACAGCAGCTCGGGGTGCCTTACAACATAGGTAAAACACATAGAAATAACATACTAAAATACTATCATAAATATAATATTAAAACAATAAAATATTAAATCCATAAAATGCCTTCACCTATGTAGGATCATTCAGTGTTAATCTAATCCTTTAACATAGGTTTCATGCTTTCCACTTTATTAATTCATTATTTCATTTATGTTTTTAAAAAAGCAGCTCTCAAAATTCTGATTACAAAATTTGCACAAAAGGAGTCAGTTCAATCAGCCTGTTATCACCCATATTGCCAAGGTGACACTTATAAATAATGAAGTCCCCTTCCTGAAGGTATTTGTCAACTCTCTTCAACACCTGAAAAATACATTTTGAAGGTGAGTAGCGTCATTCTGTTTTGGACCAAGTTGGGGCATGAATTAATTCCAAAGACATAGGCTATTTGCTGCTCATAAACCCCTTCCCTTTGGAAATCAGAGACCCAAGTCAAATTCCCCCCACAACTGTAAATGCAGAATTCTAACATAGAATGAGAAACTGGCCCCTCAAATAAAATCATTTAGGTTTTATACCCGGCATCAAGTCTAACTTTGCTTGCAAATTAACAGGAAGCTAATGAACATCTTTTAGCAATGTTGTCATCTGATTAAGCACTTCTATATATATATAAAGCAGGCCAGATTGCAGTAGAATAATAGTCCCAAGTGAGCAGGGGAACAGCTCTATCTCCTGACCACCACAAAGCCATGACCTGCCACTACAGATCTGGAGCTAGATTTGGAACTTCCACCACAACCACAGAAAGCATCGGAGCTGCCACTAGGAAGAATGCCAAACTGCACTGTGATACCAAAATTTAAATTTGATCAACAGTTTGAAAAAATGGTAGTGGCTTCACCCACACCCTCAAGTGGTGAGAAACTAAAATGCTGCTGGGAAAAAAAGTTTGGCAGGGAACAGGTTCTTCATTAATTCTCGGCCAATTAAAATTGCAGAGAGCTGAAACTAAGACAGTGGGTGAAGGCACGTCCTGGGATGACCGCGGACAGGCAGCCTGGGTGGACAGGGCATGCACTAGGGATGTGCGAATGAGGTTTGGATGTTCGGAGTTCAGCCCGAACTCAGCCAGTTCAGATGGCAGAACCGAATGTCCAAACCAAACGCCCAAAGCCCTGAACAGTTTGGCTGCATTCGGATGAGCTCGGGCGGTGTTTGGGCAGGAAAAAAACTGGCTGGCAGGCCCGGGGGGGAGGGGCAGCTGAGGAGAAGACTTCCTGGTGCCAGGGGTGGAGAGGCTTGGACTAGCAGCCAGTCTGTCCAATCACTATCCCTCTTTCCCTCAGACTACTGGCTTTGCAGACTGCAATTGGCATGGGGCTAGGCTGCACAGAGCCAATGGGACGTGTGGTAAGGCAGGCGCAGCAAGTAACAAAAGTCATTGCCCTCCCCCAATTCCTTCTGAGCTAGCCACTGATCCTGTCAGCAGGTGTTTTCAGAAGACTCCCTCTCACAGTAGTTTGTGTTCCTTATCCATTGCCATCCTCCTCCTATTTCATGCATTTCCACACATTTACCTCCATAGTTTCATTTATTTAGATTAGATTAGATTAGATTGATTTAGGTTTTATACCCGGCATCAATAAGGAGCCACTCCAGCCCCAGGTCCCACAATCAGGGTTCTGGGCCCACGTTACAGGCAGGGAGGGCTGTCCATCCATGTCATCCAGAAGCTGCCATTCTAGTACAAGAACCCACCATCAAGGTTCTGGGGACATCATTCTGCTCACAGAGAGCCGTCGTTCCACTGCATCAAGTAAGAGCCACTCCAGCCCCAGGACCCACCATCAGGGTTCTGGGGCCTACATTACAGGCAGGGAGGGCTGTCCATCCATGTCATCCAGAAGCTGCCACTCTAGTCCCAGGACCCACCATCCACTGCATCAAGAAACATTGCCACTCCAGCCCCAGGACCCACCATCAGGGTTCTGGGGCCTACATTACAGGCAGGGAGGGCTGTCCATCCATGTCATCCAGAAGCTGCCATTCTAGTACAAGAACCCACCATCAAGGTTCTGGGGACATCATTCTGCTCACAGAGAGCCGTCGTTCCACTGCATCAAGTAAGAGCCACTCTAGTCCCAGGACCCACCGTCAGGGTTCTGAGGCCGTCATTCCGCTCACAGGGAGCCATCATTCCACCGCATCAAGAAACAGCCAGTCACTCCATCCCCAGAACCCACCATCAGGGTTCTGGGGCCTACATTACAGGCAGGGCGGGCTGTCATTCCACTTCATCCAGAAGCTGCCACTCTAGTCCCAGCACCCACTGTCTGGGGCCATCATTCTGCTCACAGACAGCCATCATTCCACAGCATCAAGAGCCACTCCAGCCCCAGGACCCACCATCAGAGTTCTGTGGCCTACATTACAAGCAGGGAGGGCTGTCCATCCACGTCATCGAGATCCGGGGTGGGGGCAGCTTCCAAGTCCATCAGCAGCTGCAGGACATGGAGGGTGACGTGGCTTTCAACTGAAAGCCACGTGCATGTTGGGGGAAATGATTGTGCTCGATGAGCAGCCCTTCTCAATGGTCAGGGACATGGGGTTTAGGCGCCTGATTGGCAGTTTAAGCTGCCCTCATACACCACCCTGAGTCAGGCTGCCACCAATACCTGGGATCCTGCAACACCCGGCCAAGTAGGGGTGCCAGCCACCAAGCCCTGTCTAGGCTTCTGGAGCTGCTCCACCATTGCCTGGCAGCATGCAATGCCCAGACAAGTAGGGGTGCCAGCCACCAAATCCTGGCCTGCCTCTGCTGCTGCTTCGCCGATGCCTGGCAACCTGCAACGCCTGGCCATGATGGTGACTAGAACTGAAGAATCCAGCATAGAGCAAGCAGAACTGGAGGCCTGCCAGTCTGTCTGTCTAAGATAGTGAACATCTCAAACCCCCGCTAGGCCTACCCTTCACTTCAGAAAGGGTAACGTCCACACAACAAAGGACACATACCCGTCCAAGTCCAGTTGCCTCACATGCCATGTTTCTTGGAGCAAAATAATGTTAAAGGATCTAATGAAACAACCAAAATCATTATCCATAAATTTGGTTTTCCAACCCAAAATGTTCATAGAAACTATAGAGATAAAAGACTCCCTTAGGCGGCCTGCCCATCATTCCTCCACTTCATCTGTGGTTGCAAAACCCAATTGGTTTGAGGGGAGATCAAATTCCTCCATCCCCAATACTGAGGTAGAGAGAGGAGGTGTAGGCAAAGGATCCATCTCAACTGGACATAATCCTGAAGCATCAGGACCAGTATTACCCAGCACTGTGCATGACCACTTCCCATGTGCCAAAGCACCCAGGGAAGTGGCCTCATGCTGAAAATTTTGTGACACAACTTCTTTTACCTGCTCTGTTACTAAAACCACTTTCCCTTAAAGGATAGTACCCTTCTAAATAAATAGTCATTGCAGGTTGCCAGGCATCGGTGGAGCTGCGGCAGAGGCCTGGCCCAGGCTTGATGGTGGCTGGCACTCATATAGGGCCGGGCATTGCAGGCTGGCATCCTACTCGCCAGATCTCAAACCAACTCTTCTGAAAGTTGGTCAAGTAGCCTTGCCCGGTGGTGATTCACGTGGCCAACCAGCCACCACCTGCCATGATGGTGACTAGAAATGGAGAACCCAGCGTAGAGTGAGCAGAAATGTAGGCCTGCCAGCCTGCAAATGCCTGGCCAAGTAGGGGTGCCAGCCACCAAGCCCTGGCCAGGACTCTGCTGCTGCTCCACCAATGCCAGCCTGAAATTCCCCTTCCCCTGTGGGTGCAAGCCACCAAGCCCCAAGCCTTCTTGACCTCTGCTGCCACTGGGTCTCTGACTGTAGGCCATGACAACATGCGGAACTCCGCTTTGGGCACTGGCAGGCACTACTTGGCTGAGCATTGCAGGCTGCCAGGCATCAGTGGAGCAGCGACAGAGGCCCGGCCAGGGCTTGGTGGCTGGCAACCCCTACTTGGCCCGGCATTGCAGGCTGGCAGGCCTCCAGCTCTGATCTGTCTGTGCTGGGTTCTCCAGTTCTAGTCACCATAATGGCAGGAGTGACAGGGCTACAGTAGTGCCTGCTGGTGCCCAAAGAGGGTTTGCGCGTGTTGTCATGGCCTGAAGGCAGAGACGGGCAGCCCAGCAGAACATCTGCTTTCAGCAGCCTTTGGGTGGGTAGCAGCATTGCTAATTTGTAGGACAGGACAGGAGTCAAGAGACCCCAGTTCTAATTCCTGTTTTGGAAGTCCTTTGACCTCTCTACATTTCAGCTTTCCCAGTTCTAAATCAGAGGGCTACCATTCTGGGAGCTCATAAGAGAAAAAACACGTATGGGAACTAGACTTGGGATACACAGTTCCAATTGCTCTTGTGTATCCAGCCTCTTTGCAGGGTAAAGAAGGAGACTCTTAAATGCTTCCCCATCTTCAGAAAAACTTAGGCTAGACTCTTGACCCCCGGGGGTGCCCGCCCAATTCCCGTCGGGGCATGACTTACTGACTGATACCCACCGATGTCTGCCAGCCTGCAATCCCTGGCCAACTATGGGTGCCAGCCACCAAGCCCCAAGCCTTCCCAGCCTCTGCTGCTGCTGCCGCCACTGGGTCTCAGACAGCCAATCCTAACGCCATGGGCACCCCCAGGGGCCAAGTACTGATCCTGCCTTCCCGGGCAGCCCAGGGTGCCAAGCTCCAAAACTTCCCTGTCTCTGCTGCTGCTGTCTCTCAGACAGCCTGCCATGCTGCCACGGCACCCCTGGGGGTCCCTGGAGCACCCCAAGCCTTCTGGCGGGACCGAACTTTCTGACCATGGGGGGGGGGGGGTCCTAACTCTGTGGGACCAAACTCCCGAACCCAAACTAAGTTTTTAGTCCGAACATCCGAACTCTGTCCTGTTCGTACATCCCTAGCATGCACCGAGCCAGAGTGCAAAGCAAACACGGCCTGGCCAGGCTGACAGTCATACAGCCTGGGGGTAGGAAGAACAGGGAATGTGTGCTTGCCATTCCTGCCACCACACTGTGCCTAGCACCCTGCCCCCTGCCATTACAGGAACCTTGGCTGCCTGTCATGAAGGAGCCAGCCCAGGCTGGAAGACCAGGCCAGAATCACACATGTAGATCTGGAGCAGCCTGTTTTGGCCTGAATGGAGAGAACATTAGCTTGGACTGTGATCCCAGAGATCTTCAGGATCACAGTCTGGGCTAGCTCCTACCATCATCTGGGAATACCTCCGGTGACACATTTGGTGGTGCCTGCACATACTAACACGTGGGGTCCATGCACAAATGGGCCACACCAGGCCAAACCAGTTTGCTGTTGCATTTGTTTTTACCCAGTGTCAAGATCCTGTTAGAGTGCAGGTCCTGAATTGAGGTCTGCTGCATCCCAAGTAGCTGGCCAGCCCCCTGTGAAGCTGTAGTTGGGGAGGAGCTCAGGGATTAAAGCATCTTCCTACTTAAAGGCTCAGCCTGTAATCCTGCTCCCTTCCACAGTCTTGGATTGGCTGCTGTCGAATTGGATCCTAATTAGCCTAGGAATATACATAAGGCCTTGAGAACCCACCAGAAGCTGCCTGTGCAATGCAACACTTATCGATTGGTTAGCAATTTAAGACCTCATTTCATGCCCTTGGCTTCCTGTACTGTCTCCCAGACCCAACCTTGCTCTTGCTCCTGACCCAGTCCTGCCTTACTTTGAGACCTACCTTCGAGTTCTGTCTTCAGTCTCACCTGTCTTCAGGCCTATCCCCCAAGTTGATAGTACCAGCATTTGGCATGGGTGAGAGTCACATTCATTTCACTGGGAGAATGCAGAGAATATACACCTAGGGCCAACCCTAGGTGATTTGTTGCTCTGAAAAAGATACTTTTGCACCCTCCTCTCACGCACACACACTCCAAGTCCCTTGCAATGGGAGGAATCAGCTGGTCATTGGGAAGCAGAATGCTGTGTTCTGGCCACGCTTCAATACTGACCTGAGGTTTGCCATGTGGCTGGGGATGTAGGGCATGGTTCTACTCCCTACTGATAGTGGCAGATAGCAGGACCCCACGGGTCTCTGGTGGGCAGCTGTCCTGCATAGGGTACCCAGCTTGTTCAAAGGGTGAAATGGGCCTGAATACAGCAGTATGCCAAAATTAATACACTATTCATGGAAGAGTACAAAAGCTCCTGAACTTGATAAATCCAAATCATGTTATTTACATGTAATTCACAGCCAGGAAATGGCAAACCCTTTTTTTCATATGAAGTGCAACAAATAAAGTCAATGACAAAAAGTTCTGTCTATACCAGTCAGCATTGTTAGAAATAGAATCTCATTAAAAACATCCTTGTCCTTAGAAACCCTCCCACTTCCAATTTAAACATACAATTATTCTTTTCTTTTCTCATTCCTTATTGCTAATTGGCTAGTGTGGAAACTAATATGTTACAAATAATGTATTATCATGTTAGATGGTGCACAGCTCTGGGAGTTGAAAAGTATATCTTAAGATATAAATATTAGAAATGAGAAACAAACCATTATTACATTTGTGTAAATATATCTACTCTGTCTTGAATCTTATGCAATATCTATAACTAGTTTGAGGAGGACAATTTTTTAGCCTTCATTGTGAAAGCCCTTATTGTTTCTGAGTTTAACTAGAGGCAAGTCTGCCATCTATTTATGTATCCTATACATATTGTAGTTTTAAATTCTTTTTTAAGCTATTCCATAAACACTGAATGTATGTGTAAATCCCTGAAAATCTATGTTGAAAACAGTCTAAACTAAGGATGAAATGAGAAGCATATATTTTCTCACAAAAATATTGTGAATCAAGAATTATTATTGAGATCTCAGTACAATTTCAACAACAGACCAAGACCTCGGTCGAGAATTTTCTCTCAAAATACCATTTACCACAATTTACTACTGCATTTTCTTGATTATTGTTTCTTGCTTAAAATGAATTGAGAACCACAATTCTTTATGATAACCAAGAACAACTCGAGATCAAGTTTCAGCCTGTATTCCAGCCCGTTACCATATACTGATTTACCATATACCACGTTCATCCCGGTAATGCGCAAAATGTAAGATGCCACTTTGCGCATGCACATAACTAGGATGAATGTGGTACATGGTAAGTGGTTTATAGTAAATCAATAAATTGCAGTAAACAGTATCAGTAAATGATAAGCTGTATTTTGAGAAAAAAAATTCTTGACCCAAAAATGTCCAGAATTGGCATTTTCTTGATTATCGAGTAGAGAAGCGTGAATCGTGATAATAACCGAGAAAAATTTGAGATAATGGGTAATTTCGGACGTTACAAGATCGTGGTCAACCACAGTGAATCCCTTGTGGTGGTCATGATTCCATTAACGTCTGTTGTGAGTTCTGCCAGATGTTCACCATGGTGAATACCTGGTGGGAATCACAATGACCAGGATTCCAGACCTCAGACCTCCCGGAAGTCCAGATTTGTAGTTAGATTGGCCACGATCCTGGATGGGGCAAAAGTAACATCTGTTACCTTGCCCTGTCCTGGATCGTGGCCCAGACCGTGGGATGGGATCAGGCACAGTGGCCGGATTGGCCGTTGTTCCCGCCCGTCTCCTGGGGGCAGGCGGATGGGTGAGTGTGGGAGGGGCGGAGCTGTGCAGGCACATGTTGCGCCGTGCAGCTCTGCCCCCTCCCTGATCCCCACAGAGAATCAGGCCGTCACGTCTAATTCCCTGATCCCCACAGAGAATCAGGCCGTCACGGCTGGCCTGATTCCTCACCTGGATCCGCAATGGATCCCAGTGCATGATTGAGTGTGGCGGGCCTCCGGGCCCGTCACGTCTAAAAGTACCCAGAGTTTCAGCCCTCACATACAAACACATAGATGCATTTAAAAATGATATTTTAGCAGGCGTTTCTATGACAGATCATCTAGTCATTCTTAATGAGGTTAAATTATATGGGGGTCAGGGGATGACAACACGTTTGCTATATTAAGACTCCCACTGGTAAAGTACTAGTGGAAAAAAATGACAAAAATTCACAGCAGATAAACAGCCTATGAGGTAACTGTGTACAGTGTACCTAATCATCCAAACTCTTCTTCTTTGCCAGGTAGAAGATTTATGACTTTCCAGTCCTGCTGATTTTCAGGGGATTTGGGGAATGATATCAAGTGAGGCAAAGGGTGTCTTTAGACGGACTTGGGGCTGGCCACCCACAGAACCTCTCCAGGGGTACATGGTCCATCTGCATGGCACCCCCCTGCCCAACCCTATAGAATTGCAGACAGATCATCCAGCACTCTAGGCTGACACAGTAGCTCTATGGAATTTCCCAGTGCATCCCCAAGCTGAGAGTGAAGCTGCAGCAGCCATCCACCAAGCAGATAGACCACAGCTGCACCTCTCACCAGTGCTTCAGCTTTGGGCAGTACATCCCACTGTCTGTGATCCAGGATGTTCCCGAGCACTGCAAGTGGGGCTGGAGCAGAGCAGGCAGCTCCTGCTCTACCTGCACATCTGGCAGCCTGCCTTTAGACATCAGGGAGTCAGGTGTGAGAAAGAGCAGAGGCATGGGTGTTGTCCATCTAAAAGCACTCATTGTGCATGTTCTCAGGTGTTGGTTCATTGTTGGCTGGCTGACAATCACCACAACCTGCCAAGGACTGCATACGAGTTCAACTCCACTTGTATATTTTGTAAGCCATGAGAAGTCGGAACATGAGTTCCAGCCTTAATGCTAAATTTTCTGATTCCTTGGAAATAATTATTTTTCCCCCCAGCTCTCTTCCTTTTCTACTTGCAATTATCATATACAGCTTTGTTTGTTGCCATAATATCCTTTGTTTCTAAAATGTTCAGCTAGCCATAAATTTAAAAAAAGGGTTGGCTAGACATGCAAGGATGTGCTGTTTATAGCTCCTTGATGTACAGCGTTCATTATGTTATTGGAATATGTAGCTGATATTTTATTGTATGTACTTACTACTTTTAAGGGTAGGTGGAAGGAAAATCAGAGAAAGATATTATGATAAGTACAACAAACTGCAATATCCAAGAAAAGGTGTATGTGGTTCACCTGCATGGCACTGCCTCCCCAACACCATAGAATTGCAGGAAGATCGTCCGACACTCTAGGCTGACACAGTAGCTCACAAAGTAATGACCGAATATTTGATTAAATCAGTGCAGTCATGATACCACACACACAAAAGAAATAAAAAGGGAATAATAAACCTGTTTTAGGTGTAAGACCTCCATTTCTCCATCTTGGGCTTGGCCACAGAACCAAACCATCCTGGATTAGCTAAAGAGCAATAGCATGATTCTCTCACTTTCTGCCAGGGCCCAGCTAGGAATCCAAACTTAAGTAGGGATGTGCGAACGCGATTTGGAAGTCCGGAGTTTGGCCCGAACTCAGCCTGTTCGGACGACCGAACCCAACTTCCAAACCGAACGCTCAAACTTCCGAACAGTTTGGCAAAGTTTGGATGAGTTTGGGGGCAGGAAAAAATGTGACTTTGGGTGGGAAAAACGTGACTGGAAGGGGGAGGCAGCTGAGAAGCAGACTTCCTGGCACCAGGGGTGGACACCAGGGGTGGTTTCAGGGCCAAAAATACTGATACCAAAAAATTTTTGGTTTCAGTACCGATAGTACTTTTTTGAATGTTCTGCCGAACTGAACTCCACTGAACCAAACAGCCGAACCCAAACTCAGGTTTCGAACCGAACGTCCAAACATCCAAACGGCATTCTGTTCACCCATCCCTAAACTTAAGTAGCACTGAAAGTCATAAAACAATAAGTGGCTTTGTGATAAGGCCCCAAACAGAGTTTCTTGGTTTGGTACATTGGGTACAGTGGTAAGAACTGACTGACTCTCTTTAAAAAGGTGGTGTTTTATTCATATGTATGATAGGGATGGGCGAACAGAACCGAGTTCGGAAATTCGGTTCAGTTCAGAAGTTCAGTCAACCGAACTATTCGAGTTCGGTCCGATCTCTGAACTTCCGAACAAAGTTCAAAAATTCAAACCCATTGAAGTAAATGGAATATTTTCTTTTAGAGATGGGCGAACAGATCCGAGTTCAGAAATTTGGTTCAGTTTGAAAATCGAGTTCAGTTTAGAAGTTCAGTTCAGTCGACCGAACTGGTCGAGTTCGGTCCAAACTTCCAAACCACATTCGCCCATCCCTAATGTATGAATGATGTTCCATTTGGTTCTAACTAAATCGTCTCTGATTGATACGTATGTATGATGTGACCATGTGTTTCTGACTAATCTTTATGGTTCTTTGTCTTAGTATAGGGATGTGCGCAGTAACTCTTGTTTTTGTTATTTCTTTTGCTTTCATTACTAAAATGAGACCTGTTTTAGTTATATTTCATTATAGTCGGGTTTTTTGTTTTTACTTTTGTTTTTTATTTCACTTGGTTTTAAATAAACACATTTTTAGCTATATCTTTTTTATTTTTCATCTAATTTTGATGAATTTTGGAAGGCTTGTACCCCCAATGTGCTAAATTTCAGAATGAATGGTTAAAGGAATCTGAGTTCATAAGCAGTTAAAATTCATTATTTTACACAATTCTGTGTACACATTCCTGGCTGTAACATCTTTGTCTCATGTGTGGTTTTGGATAAGACTAGGTTAGATTAAGATTATATCCCTCTGCATGGGTACTATCTCTGCAAAATGTCAATAGGATTGGATAAAGGGTCTTGAAGTTATAATTGATTTACATTTAAATGCATTTTTGACTGCAACATCTTTGTATTCTACTCATTTTACATTAACAGGATTGTATCTCATGATTTTTAGAAGCAACTCTACAAAATATCCAAAATATCTGATAACGGGTCCCAAAGTTAGAGGTCTGCACACCATTTGGAGAGTATGAGCCTATGCCAGGGATTCTCTTATGTTTGTTACTGTGGTACAAGATGTGTTTGTGATGCCAACTGGCCAGCAGAAATGTCACCCATTTATCATTCTATGCTGTGACCACCACAATCCCTCTCCCTCACTTCTTACTGAGAAGTTGGAAGTATCTGCTTAGGAAGGAGCCAATAAGGGATACTCTTATGTCCTCTGTCACGGAGCTGCAAGATGTGATTGTGAGGATAATTTGCCAGCCTGGATGTGTGAAACATGTCTCCTGATTTCTGGGATGCTTCCACCTGCCTTGATGCCTGAAGACCCAGTTATGTCCCTTCTATGCCCGCCTCAGAGCCACCCAGAACTGGTCCCAGAAAGCTGGACGCATGCAGTAAGAGAGGCAGTCACATCTCTGTCCCAGCCAGGGTGTCTTTGAAATGTCAAGCCAATTGGCCAGAGGATACATCTGTCATCTCTACTATTTGGCACAGGCTTCAGTCTGGGTGGGCACCTCAGGTGCATGGGAGTGTCCGTTAACTTGCAGAGAACACTGCAGGAGGGGGCAGGAGGATGTTGGGCAGCACTCCAGGTGTGTGGAGATTGGATCAATGTAGCTAGCTGAACTCTTGTAGTGAACTCTAGCACACATAAAAAGCCTGCCAGAAAAGTGTGAGAAAAGGCTCTGACCAAAACCAGAACTAACCACAGACAAAGAGCAGTCCCAAAGAACAGCAGCTTATATCTACCCTCTATGCCTGCCTTGGTCATCCTGTAAAGGTGGAAGCATGCAATAATTGTCTAATGAATGTGTCTGTCAGTCTGTTGGGCTGCTCCTCCTCCGGTCTCTGCATAGCACTACAAGTGCTATTTACCTGAAAGAGTCTTCAAAATGGAAAATTCATTTGCTTATAACATTTGTAACCTTTATTAAGTCTTTTCAAAATTTGCCAGAGATGAGCCTGAAGGTCCACAGTAAATTTCTCTTGTCACTCACTCACGCCAAATTTCATGTAAAATGGATGGAATACAAAAATGTCACAGCAATAAATGCATTTACAATTAAATTGCTTATAACATAAGAATGGTTGGGTTTTTTTCAATCCTTCTGGAATTTGGGAGATATAGTACCGTTTGGGAGATGTATAAACAAGTGTCATGAAAATCTGATGGAAGACAGATGTTACAGCCAGGAATGTGTATGCAGATTTTTGTAAAAATAACAAATTTCAACAGCTTCCAAATTTGAATTCCTTTATCCAATCTTTCTGAAATTTGTCCCACAATTCCCTCCATTGGGGGTACAATCCTGCCAAGGTTCATCACAATCAGATGACAAATATAAACAATACAACCAAAAATGTGTTTTTCAGGTTTTTCCTATTAATTTGTAATAAAACAAAATGTTTTCATTTTTTCATTATGTTCTTTTGTTTTGTTATTCAAGAACAAAAATGAAAAATTCCTCTTTTGTTTTCATTATTATATCAACATTTAAATGCACACCCCATGTCTAAATTCTATATAAGGGGTCACTAGCTTGGACCCCAGTCTCTCTTTGTAAGCTGTTTGGAGTCCCCATGGCTGATACTTGTCTGCGACTGGTGTCAGTCTAGGAAATTTATTGGTTTTAGCACCACTCCCTGTGTTTGGACGTTCATGTCATTCTTCCACAAGACCTGTGAATAATGAATGCCCCACCCCGGGTAATTTTTGAGTCATCCTGCACAAGCACAGAGAACTAGGAATGTGAACCAGGGACCCATGTCATTTTTCATTTTCTGTTATTAAAAACTGTTGTTTCTGTTATCATTAACAAACTTTTGTTATTTGTTATTAGTATCTGTTTCAAGTGATAACGAAGATTTTGTTTTCAGTATCATTTCCATTGTGGGCTGTCACCAGTGGCAGAAGTAACAGCAAATACCGACCCCAGAATTCTCAGAAGTTGAACTTCTTATTCTCTTTCTCATTATATTACAGTAGTAATAAGTGCAGAATGACAATATGAAAAATTATTATTATTATTATTATTATTATTAACAAACATTTATATAGCGCCAGCAGTGTACCTGGCACTTTACAAAGTAATAAAATAGACACGGTCCCTGCCCCTAGGGCTTACAATCTGAGAGACAGGAGCTGGGGGAGAGACTTAGGAAGGGGAACAGAGGGAGAGACAAGGGGTCTAACATTCATGAAGATGCGAGGTCTCAAGTGCACGTACTTGGCTTGGTTACGATGAGAATGACAGCAGGCAGGTCCATGTTGCAAGGATAAGGGTAAACCGATCGTAGGTATAGGAATAGTGGCTCAGCAGGATAAAGAGTCAGACAGAGCAGAGCGAAAGAGGTGAGTTTTAAGGAGAGATTTGAAGGTATGAAGGGAGGGGGCAAGGCGGATGTGGACAGGGAGGGAGTTCCAGGCATGGGGGGCAGCAAGTGAGAAGGGACGAAGGCGCTTAGGGGAGCAGGGAAGGCGTGGAAGGGTGAGAGAAGGGACAGAGGAGGAGCGAAGTGCACGGGCTGGAGTATGGAGGGCGATAAGTGCAGAGAGGTAGGGGGGAGCAAGGTTGTGAAGAGCTTTATAGGTGAAGACTAGGAGCTTGTGCAGGATTCGTTCAGGAAGGGGAAGCCAGTGAAGCGAAGAGAGGAGGGGCTGCACATGGTCGAAGCGACTGGCGAGGTAGATGACCCTGGCAGCAGAGTTTTGGACAGAGATGAGGGGAGAAAGGTGAGACCGGGGAAGGCCAGTGAGAAGGAGGTTACAGTAATTGAGGCGAGAGATGACCAGAGCATGAACAAGAGTTTTGGCAGACGAGACAGAGAGAAAAGGGCGAATCTTAGCAATGTTATGGAGGGAGAAGCGACAGGATTTAGCAACAGAGTCAATGTAGGGTTTAAAAGAAAGGGCTGAGTCAAAGATGAAGCCTAGGCTACGGGCTTGGGGGACAGGCAGGATGGTGACTCCATCAATAGTTATTGACAGTGAGGAAGGAGAGGAAGGATGAGGGGGGAAGATAAGGAGTTCAGTTTTAGCCATGTTGAGTTTGAGTTGACGTTGAGACATCCAGGTAGAGATGTCAGAGAGACAGTTGATGAGACGAGCTTGAACAGAGGGAGAGAGAGAGGGAGTAGAGAGATAGAGTTGAGTGTCATCAGCATAGAGGTGGTATTGGAAGCCATGGGAGGCAATGAGTTTGCCTAAGGATGAGGTATAGATCGAGAAGAGGAGAGGGCCAAGAACAGAGCCTTGAGGAACACCAACTGAGAGGGGGAAGGAGGAGGAGGCGGAGTTGGAGAGAGACACATTAAAGGAGCGGTCAGAGAGGTAGGAGGAGAACCAGTTATGGACAGAGCCACAAAAGCCAAGGGAGTGAAGGGAATCCAGCAAGAGTGAGTGGTCAACAGTATCGAAGGCAGCAGAGAGATCAAGGAGGACAAGAATGGAATAGAGACGTTTAGATTTAGCCACCAGAAGATCGTTGGTGATCTTAGCGAGAGCAGTTTCAGTAGAATGAAGGGGGCGGAAGCCAGATTGGAGGGGGTCAAGGGAGGAGTTGGAGGATAGGAAGTCAAGGCAGCGGGAGTAGACAACACGTTCAAGCAGCTTGGAAGCAAAAGGAAGGAGTGAGACAGGACGATAGCTAGAAGGGTCAGAGGGGTCAAGAGTGGACTTTTTGAGAATAGGAGAGACTGTGGCATGTTTGAAGGCAGAAGGGAAAGAGCCAGTAGAGAGGGAGAGGTTGATGATGTGCAGGAAGGAAGGGGCGACAGTGGGAGTAATGGAGGTGAGGAGGCGGGAAGGAATGGGATCAAGGGGGCAAGTGGAAGGGTTGGAGGAGGAGAGCAGAGAGGAGATTTCCTTAAGGGAGGCAGGGGAGAAGGAGGACATGAGAGAAGGAGGGGGAGGAGGGAGAGGGGTGGGAGTGGGAAGAGAGGAGTGGGAAGCGATGTCGAGGCGGATCTTGTCTATCTTGGAGGTGAAGAAGGAGGCAAGATCCTGAGCAGAAAGGGAAGAAGGAGGGGGAGGACAGGGAGGCTTGAGGAGGGAGTCAAAGGTAGAGAACAGGCGGCGAGGGTCCCGAGAACAGGACTCAATGCGGGAGGCATAGTAGTGTTGTCTAGCAAGGGAGATAGCAGAAGTAAGGGTGGAGAGACAGAATTTGAAGTGAAGGAAGTCAGCGTGAGAATGGGATTTGCGCCAGAGTCGTTCAGCAGCACGAGTGCAAGAACGGAGGTGGCGGATACTAGGGGTGAGCCAAGGACGGGGGTTGTGGGAGAAGGCAGGGCGGGAAGAGAGAGGGGCATGGGAGTCAAGTGTGGAGGAGAGAGAGGCGTTGAGAGCAGAGACAGCGGAGTCAGGGGAGGAGGAAGAGAAGACTGTAGGAAGAAGGGGAGAGAGAGAGGAGGCAAAGTCCAGGGGATCAATAGCTTGAAGGTCACGGAAGGGGCGTAGAGAAGGGGAAGAGGAGGGGGGACAGTGGGAAATGTTGAAAGAGGCAAGGAAGTGGTCTGATATAGGATGAGGATCGAAGGAGAGATCAGCGACAGAGCAGTTTCTAGAGAGGACAAGATCAAGAGAATGGCCATTAGTATGGGTGGGGGAGTTGGTCCAAAGGTGGAGGTTGAAGGAGGAGGCTAGGGAGAGGAAGCGAGAGACTGAGGGCTGAGATGGGTCATCAACATGAATGTTGAAGTCACCAAGGATGAGAGTGGGGATATCAACAGAGAGGAAGAAAGTGAGCCAGGACTCAAAGTCAGAAAGAAAGGAAGAGAGAGGACCAGGGGGACGGTAGATGACAGCAACACGTAGATGGAGGGGGGAGTAGAGGCGCACGGAGTGAGCCTCAAAGGTATGGAAGGAGAGAGAGGGGGGAGGAGAAATTGGTTGGAACTGACAGGATTTAGCAAGAAGGAGGCCCACCCCACCACCCCGTCCTTCAGGGCGGGGTTGGTGAGAGAAGGAGAGACCCCCACAGGAGAGGGTAGCAGGCGTGACAGAGTCCGAGGGAGTGATCCAAGTTTCAGTAAGGGCAAGGAGCTGGAGGGAGCGAGAGAGGAAAAGATCATGGATATAGGGAGCTTTACTGATAGATGAGCGACAGTTCCAGAGGGAGCAGAAAAATGGTAGTTGATGAGGGGGGAGGCAAGGAATAGGGATAAGATTGGGAGAAGGGGAGCGTCGTGGTAGGCTAGAGACAGGAGGAATAGGGATAAGATTGGGAGAAGGGGAGCATCGAGGAAGGCTAGAGACAGGAGTGGAAGGGGAGCAATGAGAGAAAGTAGCCAAGGGAGCAAAGGATGTATGGGGGAGGTTAGAGAGTGGTGATCGGTTGGGGGGAGGAAGAAGCTGGGAGGAGAAAAGTAGAGGAAGAAAAAGATGGACAGGAAGAGGAGAAGGAGAGGAGGGAAAGAAAAGGCGAGAAAATAGGGCAGACATGTTAGTGAGTAAGATAGGAGGGGGAAGTACAGTAGAAAAGAAATGGAGAAAAGTACCTGTAAGGCGCGCGCCTTTAGGCGCGCGCTTTTCGGCCCGCTGGTCGGTGGAGCTTGGGGCGGCAGGAAGGCCAAGCCCCAGGAGAGTCGTGGTGTCCTCGAGCGATGACAGCCGAGGATGCTGGGAGCGTATGCAGACGAGCTGCAACCTCACCAGTCCTTGGCCCGCTGGTCGGTGGAGCTTGGGGCGGCAGGAAGGCCAAGCCCCAGGAGAGTCGTGGTGTTCCTCGAGCGATGACAGCCGAGGATGCTGGGAGCGTATGCAGACGAGCTGCACCTCACCAGGTTGCATATGTAGGTCTAACCTAAACCTACACCTAATAACCTATACTATATGCAATATAGTCCTATCTATATCAATAAACGTCTATCTGCTATGTATTCTAAGTATGTCTATCTATCCTAATCCTATCCTATAATGCCAATATATATAACAAAAGCCTAGTATCTACTAATATCTAATCTATCTCATATATCTACAACTAATATATTTATATATAATATAGACGGGAGAAGGGGAAAGAAAAAAACTATAGGGTATATCTATCTAATCTATATTCTTAAAGCTATATATCTATTTACATATATATGTATGTGTGTGTGCAGGTGGAGAGACAGACAGGAAAAGGGAAGAGGCAAAATAAAGGGTATAAAGAAAGGTAAGGTATAACATGGAGGGCTGGGGAAGATTTTTAGTGCAAGCACCATAGTTCTGTAAAAGCAACCTGTCACAGCAAGAGCTAACACAAAACAAGAGTCAAGCAGCCTGGCTCTGCAACATAAAGGGCTGTATTACCCTCCACAGAGCCTCTGTGATTGGTTCTGGGAGGCAGGAGGCATTGAGCAATCACAGGGTGCCATGCAATTACCTGGGACCTGCTTGCGCTGCTCATTGGCCAGAGATTAAATCCATCAGGTCCTTCCCCTCCCATCACAGGTGCAGTTCAAGAGTTCAACACTGTTTCTAGCTATGAGATATCTGCTCCACATTTCCTTCCAAAAAACACCTGCCAGGCAATAATGAAATTAATAACGACTGTCATGGTTATTTATTTTGTTATTATTTATCTTAGTTATTATTTCAATAATAACAAAAATGATAATGTCGTTATCAATAACACAAAAACAAAGTGTACACCCCTGTAGAGAACCAGTCAAAAGCTAACTACTGTATTTAAAGCAGGGGTGTGGAACCTCCAACCCATAGACCCAGTCAGGACCGTGGCTATTTTAAAATTTTTATTTGTCCCTTTTTCAGTTCCACAATCTGGCCCATGGATTCAGCCTTTACTCCAAAGTACTGAAAAAGTGAGCTCAAGAGGTGTCCGGTGCCAGGGGTCTAGAATCCGAGCCCGAGGAGACCAATGACATTGCCAAGTGGCACAATGATAATGCAAGAGTAGATATACCCGGCACGGTCTCGGCCCCTCATACCTCAGGGACCGCTTCGCCCTCTGTGCCGCGGAGCGGCTCCTTCGGTCTACTGGGGGTGCCTTCTTGGAGGTCCCCCGCGTTAAGTGGCGGGCCACAATGGAGAGGGCATTCTCGGTGGCTGGGCCGTGTCTCTGGAACTCCCTGCCAGAGGAGGCCCGCCTGGCCCCAAGCCTATTAGTATTTCGGTGGAAATGCAAGACCTGGTTGTTCGCCTGGGCCTTTGGGGAGGGGGGTGGGTAGTTGAGTTTTATTCCCCTATCCCAAGTAATTTATATCCCAGGCCCTGTTTATATGTCATTTTAATGTTTATATGGTATTTTAAGTGTTTGAATTGTTTTAAATTGTATTTATTGTTGGAAGCTGCCCTGAGCTGTGTTCAGGAGGGGCGGGGTAAAAATTTAATAAATAAATAAATGTTGCACTCACTTGCATGTATCATGTGTTGAATCTAATAAACAGACAGCCATTTGTGTGGTGGCATTTTAATTTGTCACCATTAACTACTTCCTCCCCACCCCCATGCTGCTATCTAATCTTGCATTTTGTGCTCTTCACTCAATGCGTTGCATCTCTCACTTGTGGTGCACTCTGGAAAGAAGAGACCAGCTGTTCCTGGGCTTTGACTCCTGGTGCCATACCAGTGCCTACTATCCTCGCCCACTCCATTCATGAACTGCAAGTGATACTGCAAGATTAATAGTGATGCATTATTCAGGAGTCCTGGCAATAAATAAAATATTGTGATATTTAAGGGTATTGTGCAAGAAATGCAGAACCTTGGCTACCAGAGGGATATGGAGTAGTGCAAGCAGCAGGCTAAAAATCTGCATCATGGATATAAAGAGTTCCACAACCAGAACTTTATTTCAGGGTGCGGAAAGCAAATCTGAACTACTTCCTTTGCATCAATGTGGAATTCCGTGTTGGTGGAGCCATTGACTGGGTGGCTCCCAGGCGTCCCCTCCTGAACTGCCGACAATGAAGGTCCCTGTGGTATATGGAGGAGCTGCGGTGGATGAAGCAGGAAGGGCAGCGGTTAGAGTGATGGTGGCATCACTCGAGTGCTGAAGTTGGCCAATTGTGGCATAGAGTCTGGTTACATACCTATTGTGGAGGACGAATCAGGTACAAGGGCAAAACCTAAAAGTTTGCTCTCACTGTATTAGGCTTCTGGTCCCTGCTCCAAGATTGCTAGGCCTCTGTCCTAATAAGAACTGCTTGCATTTTAGTTTTAGGACTTGCTTACAGAAGCTTACTCCTGATAAGGAATTATAACCTTGAGTACAGTCTGCCTGGAGCCCAGAGCTAACTGCAACAACCAGACTGAAAAAAACCCAGCTTCTTGTTATCTCCTTGTGTTTTGAACTGTCTATATAAGTTTCTGTCTCTCTCTGTGAGGGACAGGAGAAAGATTTCTTTTTTACTGCAGCTTTGCAGTGTTTTTTTTCTCCCCATAACTATGGGATAAATCTCACTTTTGACTGGCACACATTGTCTTTGTGTGTTAATTTCCACCACAGTTTCTGATGGCCCATACGGGGATCCCCAAGATGCTGTTTTCCATTGGACAAGCCTCCTGTGGTTTTACTCACTCCGATCCTGGTGCCACCAAAAGAAAGTAAGAGGCCTTTCCTCCTCTTTTTTGGGTTTGAGGTGGGCAAATCCCGGTGTACCGATTGAATTCAGACAAGCGGGATCTAGACGAACAACTTTCAGTCCAGGTGAGATTTATGATCTGTCAGATTTATTTGAAGTACTGTTAGGGGATACTGTTTTTTTCTTCTCGTGTGTGTTCTGGATGCATGTTCCCCATGTGAGTACTTGGTAAGCAAGTAGGGTGTAGCCGCCTCTAACGCAAGGGCACACCCAAAAGTGGTCCATTACCTACCCCTTTCTATCATGAGCCTCTATAGGTCCGTTGCTCAGTGATGTGTCAGCCTCGGTCCTAGAGATGGGCCTGGCACTAGAACTCCTGTGACTTTAGAGGACCCCTTTTGTGTCATGTTTCCTACCCCACCCCCTCCCTCTAAATAAGAGTCTCGTCTACCCTCACCTCACCTCGGTGTATTGAACACGGGCTGAAGGTAGAGTGGTGCAAATTCTACATAAGCCTTTCCTCTGTCTCGGTGTGAATGTTGGTGAACCCCCTGTTCAGGATGGGAGTAAATCAATCAAAGGTTATTGAATCGCTGCCCAAGGGCAGCCCAGCATGGTACATGTACACACATTACTCCCCAAGAATCTGTAAGTTTCTGGAAAAATGGAATTGGTATGCCAGAGATAATGTACGACTGCAGTTTCCCCCTGGAAGGTACTTTCAATCTAGAAAAAAAAAATTGTTTACCTTAAAGGCGCCTTAGAAAAGTTTGGGTCTAAAATTCACCAAACTCAGTGGGCTCATTTTTTTATTGGTATGCTAAATCTTCTAAAAGCAAGCATGAATCTCAAACCTGGAGTTTAAAAAATACCCCAAAGAAATTAAAGATTCAATTAAAGGACGTCCGAGAGAAATCTGCATCTGTCCTAAATTTAATAGCCACCCTGCTCCCTTGTACCCTGTTTTAAATCAGCCAGCCCTTTCCAGGGCACCCACCGAATCTCTTATAGATACATGTCTACCTCCACCTTACATCAACCCACCAGACCCTCAGGAGGCTCACGGATTGCAGTTGCCCCAAGAAGAGTCTTTGCCTGATTTTCCACCCACATCCCCTTCTTCGCCTGCATTTTCAACTGCATCCCCTGCGTCATCTGTTCAATATACCCCCCTGCTTCCCTGACCCATATACCTGCAGACTCGAGCTTGACCCATTCTCTCACA
Source organism: Sphenodon punctatus (assembly GCA_003113815.1). NCBI lineage: Eukaryota > Metazoa > Chordata > Lepidosauria > Sphenodontia > Sphenodontidae > Sphenodon > Sphenodon punctatus. Next base: position 169,570 of record QEPC01008117.1, on the reverse strand, counting down.
CTCCCGCTTCCACAAATTGCACATTATGATTTGAGATCCAATGCACGCATTCTTCAACTTCCCTTGTGGTACCTCCCAGGGGGAGGAGATACTATTGTCACCGTACATGCCCCTTGATCACCTACTGATTTATTTATTTATTTATTTTTAAAATTTGTACCCCGCCCCTCCTGCGAACAGCCCAGTTTAATTTGGTTCAAACTTTCCTTAATGTGAGAGACAATCCAGTAAAATGTAAGAGGCCCTGACAACTATATTTGCCTGTTACAGACCAACTTGGGCAGATATAGGCCAATTACTAAAAGCCCTTATGCTTAGGGAAACAATGCAATGTTTGCTGGTTGAAACTAACTGATTGAACCACGACCCAGGCAGGGGAGTGGAATTAGAGGAACTGTGGCAACGCATATTAGACAGGATTATCACTGTATGCCCTGCAAAATGAGACTGGACAAAAATAAATGTGTGTAGGCAGAATAAATTGGAAGATCCCGGGGACTATCTGACAGATATTCGGGCATGAAGGAGGCTGTAGTAAATGCTCCACTAGCTGTATCTGCTGCTTTCGTGCAAGGACTGCAACCTAAAATCTCTACAGAAATACAGCAGGTAGTGATAGGCTGGGAAGCAAAGCCTTTTTCTTAATTATTGGCAGCCGTCCAACATTTTTTCAAAAAGTCAGAGAAATATAAATAAGACTGTGAAATTAAATTAATGGCTTTACAAATTCATAACCTGCAAACTGGGGGTTTCCAACGCAGCAGGGGCTGTGGGAGGGGTCGTGGCGGAAGGGGACAGCTGGCTTTCTCCTCCTCAGCACCCTGGCTCCCTGTCAGCTGACCTCCCCTGGCTCCTTTAACCTTACAGCAATGTTTGCCATTACTGTAGACAGGAGGGGCATTGGAAGTCCGAGTGCCCCCAATCGGCCCCCAGCGTGAGTCACACCCTTTCTCTGCTCAGTTTCCAAAGTCAGTAAAACCCCTCGGGGGTTACCCCAGGTCATCCTGAGGACAGAGGCTCTATGTATTCCACTTTGACCCTACGCCTTGCAGGCTTTGGCATTCTATTGGGCAAAAACAGTTTTATTTCCCTCCGGGAAACCCTCTCTTCTTTCTATGGTGATAAATGCCAAGCTAGAAGTAACCTGGATTCAGGCAGTGGAGAAGGAGGTCCACCACCTCGGGTTCTCATCTGAGTGCTTGAGGCCAGTGGGCCTGGTGGCAGCCAAGAGCCTAATCAAAAGGAGAGTGTGGGATCAGATGTTGCAATTGGAGACCGCCATGCTTGCTGCCCAGAGGGTTGCACCAGCCTATTCCCCCTTTAAGCCCTCAGCAGCCGGTGACTACTATCTTTTTACGTGGCCAGATGCCGGGAAACGGGTAGCTTTTTTTAAGCTGAGGGTTAATTCATTCCCTTCGGCTCTGGTAAAAGGCCAATATAGGGGGATCCCCCAGGGTCAGAGGCTATGCCCATTGTGCCAGTTGGGAGAGGTCGATTCAGTGGATCATATTCTCCTAAGATGCGCCCTTTTTGTTGGACCTAGACTCCGACATCTTGGGGGACGTATCAAGGGAGGCAATGCGGCTGGCCAGGCCATTCGGAGTTTACTCAGTCCAGTGGACTCGGATCTGTCAAGGGCTGTAGCCAGTTGTGCACAGGCCATTTTACGCATCCGTTTAGTGCACAATCTCTGAACAAAGACCCTTGGGCAGTAGTTGGGCAAAGCCGGTGTGATTAGACATGTGCACCATACCTCCTGACAGGAGGAATCAGGATATCGTAGGTGGATGGATTTTGGGCAGGTGGATGGATTTTGGGTACCCATTCCCTGGGTAATGGGGTTATATTGTACGCAATATGAGCAACACGATTATTTAGGCCTTGATCCGAGTAATCGATTTGACTATTAGGTAGAGGCGGGCCTCTTCTTGGGGCAACCCAATATTTTTATAGAGTAAGCCATATTGGATATATCCGGGAATGGAAAGGGGATTTCAGATGGGGGGAGAGGGGAAGTATACCGCTGCTCACCGCTGTATCTTTTTATTAGTCATATTGTCAGGTTGATATTTTAATTTGTAGTATACCTGTGTTCTCATATGGATATTGTATATGTATTTGAAAATTTTGTTAAGGCCTACAGCCAAACAATAAACTTATTCATTCATTCAAAGTCAGTAAAAGCACATGTTTGTAATATGGATTTACTTTGATTGTGTAGAGCAAAGTTAATTAAGTATCTTTGGATAGATAGTTTCCCAATGATATGCTTAGTTGAAAAAGTATGTGAGCAAAGGGTTAAGTGAGATGAGAAACAGGGAGAGAAAAGCTGTGACGCAGTGCTTGGCATGTACTGTCCTGCTTGTTATCATAAATTATGCAGAGGAAGGCAATCAGGAAACCTGATTGGATGTTAGGAGCAACAAGCTGAATATTTTAAGCAAGTGAAGAAAGTAACATTTTGTTTATGCTTTGTGATTTATGCATTGGGGAAAGGTGAGGGCTTTTTAGTTAAATGTATAGATAAAGCTATGTTTTAATATTAAGGAAATTATTTACTGTTTGTTTGGGGAAGCCAGTTTCTGTCACCATTGGACCCATTACATATCATCATGCCTTTCTGCTCAGTCCCTCTATCCCTGTTAATTTGCTGGGTAAAGATCTGTGTAAATTAGGTTGCGTTATTTACTGTTCCCATAATGGCATTTATTTGGACGTTTCTTCAGGCGATCACGAGGCACTTTTGACCCTCCTCGCTGTTTCTGACCAACCACAGGAACAGTCCAACACTTCTTCGTTGCAACAGGAACTGTTGAGCCAAGTTCCTCAATCTCTTTGGTCTGTTCACTCTAACAAGGTGGGCAAACTCCTCAGTGCTCAGCCTGTAAAAATTTCTATTAACCCTTCCAAAATTCTACCTCATGCTCCTCAATATCCGCTTTCTAAGGCTGCAGAAGAAGGTATTGCCCCTGTCATTTCTTCTCTTTGGACCAAGGTATTATTGTCTAAGGAGTTAGCAAAGAGATATAGTCAGGCTAGGGTACAGTATAAGGCATTCATAAGGGAAAGGAAATTGGCCTTTGCAGTCGATAGCTGGGGAAAGCTCCTTGATGCCCTTAGATGTGGTGATACTGCGGTTTCTGGAAGAAGGTCAATGACTATCTAGGGAAAAGGCCGATGGTAATAGAAGATATTCATATCTCGCCCACTGTTTGGACAAAGCATTTCCTTGAAATTTTTAATGCTAGTTTACCACAAGGAAATTCTATTGAATCTGATGCAATCGATTCGTTCCCTATGTGGGAAGATGTCACAGTGAGCGAGGTGGATGAGGCCATATTACAGCTTAAGAGAGGGAAGGTCCCAGGTGGTGATTTCCTCCCCCTGTAATTATTCAAGCAAAATACCGGATAGTGGAGTGAAGCATTGGCCCATCTTTTCTCCATTATTAATGCCACGGCAGAGGTTCCTGACTACTGGAGGACTAGCATAGTCATTCCCATTTATAAAAAGGGTTTAAGAGATGACCCTCGAAATTATCGCCCAATTAGCCTCCTGCCAATCATCTCAAAAATTTATACTAGGCTCCTCTTGACTCGATTGAATAAATGGGTCACTGAGTGTGGGCTCATTGCTGAAGAATGAGCCGGCAGATCCACAATAGATCACTGCTTCATTCTGAACCATCTTGTGGGTCAATGTAAGAGAAAGGGGCTAGACCTCTATGTTGCATTTATTGATCTCACAACGGCTTTTGGTCTAATAGACAGGAATAGGTTATGGGAAAAGCTTTATCAGATGACTATAGATCCACGCCTTCTGAAATTGATTCAGTCACTCTACACGAATACTGGTCTGCAGGTGCGGTTGGGAGTAAGAGGAGCTTTTACGGGAAACATCCCGACCTCTAGGGGGGAACAGCAGGGGTGCCTTTTGGCCCCCACCTTCTTTAATTTATATGTAAATTCCCTGGTATTGGAACATCGGGAAAAGGAGAATTATCTGGCACCAAAGATCACAGGCCAGCGGCTTCCTTTGCCGATGACACCGTGCTTTTACCCACGGCTAGATTCGGCCTAACCAGGCTACTATTGGACTTTGGAAATGAATGTGCTAAGTTGGGGTTATGTATAAACCTGAAAAAGATGAAGATATTGGTCTTCACCAAAAAATGTAGACCACGGTTGTGGTTCCTAAATGGTGTTAGAATTGAGCAGGTTCGCGCCTTTAAATATTTGGGGATAACGTTTTCTTACAATGGTTCCTTGGAGTCCCATATAAATTCAGTCAAAAAAGAAGCAAGTGCCAGTGTAATGGTTGTTGAAAATTTTTTCTATATTAAGGATGGTTGTCTTTTTTCTCCAGCATTTGAGGTGTTTCAAAAGAAAATACTGGCAAAAATTTTGTATGGGGCACAGGTGTGGGGGTATTCTCCAAAAATTTCAACAAAACTGGAGCCATTGCAGACAAAATTCCTCAAAATAATTCTGGGAATTCCGGCAGGCATACCCTCAGCTTTGCTTAGGTTGGAAACAGGTTCCCCTACGTTGGAAGTTCAATTAAAGAACTGTTTACTAGCCTATGCCCTGAGATTAAATGCTGTGGATGAAGATACTCTGGTTTGAAAATGTTGGAAAGAGGAAGTGGGCTCCAAGAAGTTTCCTTGGATGAAATATGTCCAAAACCAATTCAAACTCTTGGGACTACCACTCTCTTTCATAACCCAATTCCCTGCGAAAACTAGTATTAAAATTCTAAAAGAAAGATCTCTGGATATAGCTTTGCAGGTGGGAAGGACATCTGCTCTCTTAGTTAAAACTGCTCTATTATATGGCTCTTTTCTCCCTCCAAAGGAGGGATTTCCTGTAGAAATACAGGAATTTCATCATAGAAGAGCGTTTACAGCCCTCCGATTCCAATGCTTTGAGTCAGCAGTATCACTGGGAAGATACAAGGGAAAATCTTATGATCACAGGACATGTATTTGTGGGTCAGAGGAGGTGGAGGACCTGAGACATTATTTTCTCTCTTGTTCTCTCTATGAAGCTCCTAGACAAGTGATGTGGGAGGAGATAGGTTTGGATGCCTTCCCTGGGCCATACAATTGGCTAAGTTATTTCCTATTGGACAAACACACTCGTGTGTCAAAGATAGTGGCCAAATTCGGTTTTAGAGCCTCTCCTTTGAGGGAAAGATGGGATAAACAGGCGGATGTAGTTGGGGTGGAGGAATAAGGATAAAATAATTAAATGACTAGTTTTATGTTTAGTTTAGTTATTATTGTATATATGACATTTGATTTTGTATTGAAGGTGGAAAGGTTTATTATGTTATTTATTTTAATTTAATTAGTAATTTTCTTGTATTTTTTGAATTTTTGGATATTTTGTATATGGCAATAGCCAAACAAATAAACAAACAAAACAAGGTATTATTGTGCTGACTCATAGCCAATGTAACACCCCAATTCTTCCTGTTAAAAAGCCTGGGAAAAACACTTACCGGTTTGTGCAAGATTTACGTGCTATAAATGCTGTGGTTTTACCTGCCTTTCCTGTGGTTCCCAACCCAGCTACCATTTTATCATGTATTCCATCTACAGCTAAATATTTTACTGTTGCTTATTTATGTTCAGCCTTTTTCTCTATTCCTATTCACCCTGACAGTCAGTTTTGTTTGCCTTTACTTACCAGGGCCTTCAGTACATGTGGACCAGACTTCTCCAAAGATATACTGAATCCCCCACTTTTTTTTTTCTCTCTCTCAAATTTTAAAGCAAGATCTTGATTCTGTCACCTTCCCTGGAGGATCTACCCTGATTCAGTACGTTAATGATCTTCTAGCTGCTCTTTTTCTTCTCAAATTTGTAGCTGTTGTTAAATGTCAGGCCCATACCTCCCTTCATGATGAGATTGCCCAAGGGAATGCCCTGGAGGATGCAGCTGCTAAAGTTGCTGCTCCTTCTCTCTCCCACCCTCCTGCATTTCTTGGTACTTCTCCCTGTCCTGCCCCGGTGACCAAGTTGGACCAGTTATCTCGCCTACAAGATGCTTCTTCTTCTGGTGAACAGTCCAGCTGGTTGCGTCACCGCTGCTCTTTGTATCCCGACTCTCTGTGGCGCTCCCCAGACGGATGTCTAGTGGCACCTCAGAGTCGCCTTCCCTACCTTGCTCATGTGTCACACTCTGTTTCGTACACGAGCAAAGGGGGGGGGGATGATTTCTGAGATAAATCATTACTAGTTTGCTCCTTCTTTCTCCTCCATAGCACAGCAGTATTGTGCTTCTTGTTCTATTTGCCTGTCTCATAATCCAGGTCAGAAAATCAAGGTTTCCAGTTCGGCTCACCCCACACCATGGGGGCCCTTTGTAAACATACATATTGATTTTATTCAAATATCTAAATGCTGTTCCTTTGAATATGTACTTGTACTCCTTGACATGTTTTCCGGGTGGGTAGAAGGTTACCCTTGCAAACATGCGGATGCTGTTACTGTTGCTAAGACACTTCTGAAGGAATTTATTCCTTGTTTTGGACTTCCTCTAACTAGTGACATTGACAGAGGTCACATTTGATTGGTCAAAATATTATTCCAGACTGTTTGCACTGCCTTGGGAATACAGCAGCACCTACACTGTGCCTACCACCCTCAATCCAATGGAGCGGTGGAACGCAAAAATGCGGATCTCAAAAATAAACTGACAAAAATCTGCTCAGAGACTAATCTTAAATGGCCAGATGCTCTTCCACTTGCCCTCATGTACATAAGAGGCACTGCTAACCGGAAACATGGGCTATCGCCTCATGACATTCTCATGGTTTGGCCCATGAGACTGCCTTCTGCTCCCCCTGTTCACCCCTCTGACTGTGAATTGCCCTTAACTGATGACCTTATACTAGTATACTACAAATCCTTAATGAAGTGTGTTTATTCACAGGTACAACACGCTCTACCACAACCAGCTAAAGAGCCCTGCCACACTTTGTCACCTGGCAATTGGGTCTACATCAAAGTCCATCAACAGAAAACTTCCCTTGCACCTCACTGGAAAGGACCTCATCAGATTTTGCTCACCAGTTACACTGCTGTGAAGTGTAAAGGTCTACCAACGTGGATCCATGCAACACATTGCAAAAAGATGACCCAACTTGCACTAGACGATCCAATTGCAGGTAAACCGGATGCTGTAACTGCCTTCCATGCTGCCCCAGAAGAAAACCCCAGTCCACGATATCTACTCCGGCCAAGGAAATAGGGTGAAGTACTGGTGACCTCTCCCCTATCACTCCAGGCCTTTTCTACACCAAGCAGAGTTTCTTCACAATGAAGATTGCTACCTGAAGAAGTACCATCTCCTACAGTGAGATCCAGTTACCTCACCTGAGAAGCAGGACCGGCAACTGTACAGCTGACTAACCTCTATGAGTATACCCGAGCAAGAAGTGCCTGTCCTGATATTCTGTTGGATCATACTTCTTGTACTTTTTCTTCACTTTAGGTCCTTTACCATTTAATTTTCATAACCATGAGTAGCTTTAGTTTGTTTGTGACATTTGCAGAACCCCTACTGTGTTACCCCAAATACATTGCTCTCTGTTTTAATGCAATACACACATGACCTCAATATCACCAACTGTTGGGTATCATCATCATCATCATCAATTTTAATTTATACCCTGCCTCTCCCATCACAGATGGCTCAAGGCAGCTTACAACAATATCAATATCACAATACATAATAAGCATGAACAGCAACAAACAACTCAACATCAGTAACAACAATGACAAACCCCTACTCCAAATATGAGAGCACATAAATAATACCATCCTATCTGCCCCTCAATTTAACTACAATTTATATCCATCTTCACACAATGTACTACTTCCTCAATCCCCCCCCTCCTGCTGCCACCAGGGTGGGGCCCTCCACGTACTCACCTGCTCTCACCAGGGGGCAACTTCACAACAACTATCACAATACACAGTAAACATAAATAGCTCATAAATCTAATATTAACAGTATGGCTGGTATGCACACACCTCCCAATACATGCCAAAGGAGGAATCCCCATGATTCGTATACCTGTCTCCTCGAATGATATCACATGGGATGAGCTCAAATATGGGAAAACCGCTACCTGGCAAGATGTAGAGAGGAATAAATCAGAATACATAAGAGTTGTCAACTTGCTGGAAGCACAGGGCCAAGTTTGTTTTGTATGAAACACCACCGGTAGATGCTCTTTGGGGATCACATCTAACTGTTACCATATTATTTATGATCATGGCTTAAGTAATGTGTCAGAGGGATATTTGAAGGGCCCATATTGGCAGGCAGGCTCCAGGATTGTCAGATGTGACTACTGGGTCACTGCTAGGCCAGGAGAATATTGGGTCTGTGGTAATAAGGCCTACAAACATTGATCAGCTGAGCATAATGGAATGTGTTTTCCCGCCTGATACTAGGCATACACCATGCCACTGGGTCCCTAGAAACCCTTTTCCCTCACCGGGTGGGAAAGAGAGCCATCACTGAAGTCCAATGATACTGGGGTGTTGTCTTCCCTTCAACTGGGGCTGCATTTTCTATCAGAGAAATCAGAAAAGTGTCTTCCCTCCTGGAAGAAGTAGCTAATAATATTGTTCTTGCCATTACTTCCCTCACAGAAGAAGTAGGTGCCATCAGGCAAATGGCCTTGCAAAATCGCATAGCCCTCAGTCTGCTTCTAGCAGAAAGAGGAGGGGTATGTGGGATAATTGGCCAAGAATGGGTATTTTTAGACGTTACAAGGCCACGCTCAACCACAGTCAATACCCTGTGGTGGGGAATGGCCTCGTAAAAACCAGCGGGGCTGGCACCGATTGCGTGGTGAATGTGATTCCCTGCCGTGATGAAGGGACCCATCTTGTCTGGATGGAAACCACGGCCCAGAATCCCCAGTGGGATTCTGGGCCATGGTCAATTCGGGCGGGCGCTGTGGCCACATTTGCCGCGGCGCCCGCCCATCTTCCCAGAGGGCGGGAAGCGGGGGAGCATGGGGGGCAGGGTCGTGTGGCCGCACGTTGCACTGTGCGGCCCCGCCCCCTCCCCGATTCCCCGCCGGGATGAACCGGCATGTCTGTTGGATGTGATGGGCTGATTCCGGCGGGGAATCAGAAGAGTGGTTCCGGGACAGGGCGAATGCCGCCCCATCTTGTCTGAAAATACCCAGTGTTTCACATACATCTCAGACAATAAGAATGACATCTCTCATGCATTAATAAAAATACGGGAAGCCACAAAAAAGCTCCACCAATCTGACAATTGGAGTTTGTGGGGATGGTTCACAGGGATGTTCGGTAACCTGGGATCTAAAATTGTACAAGGCCTATTAATCATAATTTTTATTTTTTTTTATTATTTACGTATTGCTTATGCTTTTTAAATGCTGCTGCCATTTTGCCACTACACGCTTTATGGAACACGCTGATGAATGTCAGTCAAAAACTGTGCGCTTAATGTATACGACTACAGACCATGACAGAGAACTTGAAAGGGCAGAGATCTATAACCTGATGAATATCAACTTTGAGTGAGACTTTAAGTCTCATAGGGGGGAGGGGGGAGGATGAATCTGGTACAGGGGCAAAACCTAAAAGATTGGTCTAGCTGTATTAGACTTCTGGTCTCTGCTCCAAGATTGCTAGGCCTCTGTCCTAATAAGAACTGCTTGCATTTTAGTTTTAGGAATTGCTTAAAGAATCTTACTCCTGATAAGGAATTATAACCTTGAGTACAGTCTGCCTGGAGCCCAGAGCTAACTGCAACTACCAGACTGAAAAAAACCAGCTTCTTGTTATCTTCTTTTGTTTTGAACTGTCTATATAAGTTTCTGGCTCTCTCTGTGAGGGACAGAGAGAGGAGAAATTTCTTTTTACTGCAGCTTTGCAGTGGTTTCTTTTTTCTCCCATAAATATGGAATAAATCTCACCTTTGACTGACACACATTGTCTTTGTGTGTTAATTTCCACCACACTATGCCGTGGCGGTGCGGGCAGCAAAGGAAGTTTTCTTTGCTACCCTCATTGTGCCTGCTAAGTCACACCTGGTGGAGCTTTTCCGGGTGGTGAGTGGGCTGGTCAGTCTGGCCTCCCTCCGCTTGGATTTAGAGTCATGGAATGCTCACTGTGATTTGTTTGTGGAATTTTTTGCAGATAAAATCGTTCAGATCCACCACAGTTTGGACGCAAAACATTTAGCAGTGGGTGAACCAGATGCATTAGAAGCTCTGCCTTGTCCTGTTTTGTGGGATGAATTTCAAACTGTGTCGTCCTCCGATATGGGGGATGCCCTGAGATCTGTTCGAGCCACTTATTGTGAATTAGACCCATGTCCATCCTGGCTGATCAAGGCCAGCTGGGAGACATTAGAGAAGTTGCTGGCGGGGATTGTCAACACTTCCCTGAGGGAGGGCAGGGTGCCGGGCTGCCTTAAGGGGGTGCTGGTGCGGCCCCTGCTCAAGAAACCATTGTTGGGCATTGGCATCCTGGCCAGCTATCAGCCGGTCTCTAACCTTCCCTTTTCAGGGAAGGTTATTGAGCAGGTGGTGGCTTGGCAGTTGCAGGAACTTCTGGACAAGATTAACTTTCTCCATCCTTGCAGACAGGTTTTCACCCTCATTGACATGGAGACTGCTTGTGGCCTTGGTTGATGGCCTCTCCCATGAGTTGGATTGGGGTCATTTGACCCTGTTAATCCTATTAGATCTCTCGGCTGCATTTGAAACCGTTGACCATGAGTTGTTGGTGACTCAGCTGTGGGACCAGGCAGGGATTGGCAGGACCGTTCTTGAGTGGTTCCGCTCCTTCCTGGCAGGGAGAGTCCAGCGTGTTGTCCTGGGTGAATTTTCATCTTCTCCCCGGGGCCTCACATGTGGAGTCCTGCAGGGTTCTATCTTTTCCCCTCTCTTGTTCATTGTGTACATACAGTCTTTGGGGGATGTATGTTGTTAGGGAGTTTGGCGTACGGTGTCATCAGTATGCAGATGACACCCAGCTTTATCTCTCATTTCCATTTGACTCAGGCCTTGCAGTCTCAGTGCTCACCCGGTGCTTGGCAGATGTGGGGGATTGGATGAGGGCGAGTCATCTGAAGTTTAATCCCGACAAGACGGAGGTGATGGTCGTGGTGTAGACCGGGGGAGTGGTGGCTCCCATCATTGATGGAATCTGTCCTGCCCTGGTATCTCTGATTCTGAGTCTGGGGGTGCTCCCGGACCCGCAGCTCCGCCTGGATGCCCAGGTGGCAGCTGTGACTAAAGAGGCATTTCACTAGTTACATCTGGTGTGCCGGCTTCAGCCATATGTCTCAGACTCCGACCTAGGATCATCCATGCTTTTATTACCTTGAGATTGGACTACTGTAACACACTCTACATAGGGCTACCCTTAGTGCTGGTTCAGAGACTGCAGCTGGTACAGAATGCTGCGGCTTGTCTCCTAACGGGGACGGGCCGACGTGAGCATATTACACCAGTGCTTTGCTTGCTGCACTGGCTGCCTGTAGTCTTACGGGCCCAATTCAAGGTGTTGATGTTGACCTTTAAAGCTCTGAATGGCTTGGGGTCTGTCTACCTGCGGGAGCGCCTCAGCCTCTGGGACCTGGATTGGCCCCTGCGGTCGGCTGGGGGTGCTCTCCTCGAGGTCCCCCGTGTTTCTCTGGTGGTGACCTTGTGGAGGGTGTTCTCTGTGGCTGCACCACGGTTGGGGAACTCCCTCCTGTTGGAGGTCCGCCTGGTTACCGACCTCCTCTCTTTCTGTAGACAATGTAAGACCTGGCTGTTCCACCATGTTTTTCCTGAGAGAGGGGGGGGGTTGGGTTAGGGTGGGGGGGTATGTTGTTTTCATATTGTGTTTTTAATCATATTATTGCTGTTTTAAATTGTTTTAATATGTTGTTAGCCGCCTTGAGATACTTTAAGCAATAGGGGGTGGCATACAAATTGTATTATTAATAAATAAAATAAATAAAAATCCACCTCCTAAGAGCCAGTGTGGTGTAATGGTTAAGTGTGCAGTACTTGGACCAGAAGCTAGGGGTGGAACCCTGGTTCTAGTGTCACCTTAGCCAGAAACACACTAGGTGATCTTGGGCCAGTCATATTATTCTCTCAGCCTAACCTACCTCATAGGGTTGTTGTGAGGATTAAAAGTTTTGTTAAATTGTTGTACGTAAAGCTCTCTGAATGTCAGTCTCTGGTGCTATATAAGGCCCCAGGGGGTTGGAGTGCTGACCCCAGCCACCGACACTGCTGCCTAGACCTGCCCTCTGCCCAGTCTCTCCTCCTGTGTCCTTCTCGGTCCTTGCCATGCCACACTCGTTCCCAGTCATTTCCCATTTGTTCCAGTTCTGCCTTACAATTTCCTGATTGGGTACCAGCTTATATATAGGGCATGCTGGTGCCAGCAGGATGTTTAATAGAACGACTCACTTGCACTTACTCCACTTTTCCCCCTCTCCACCTTGCACTTCTGTCCCAGACTCCTACCTTCATGTTCCTTGATTCTTGTCTTTAAAATCTGGGCTTCCCCTGTAGAGCCTTCCAAACTAATGAGTGGCTGAGAGGTCTCCCTTTCTCTTGACTCTAACCTCCCTCTTCGCTTCCCAGGCTTGTCCTCCCTTTCTCTGGCCCTTCACTCGACCTTTCTACAGCTCTGACCCATTCCTGTGTAACAGCTATGGACCCATGATCTGAATTATCCTGAGCATACCCCTTAAGCACTCCCACCATCAACTTGAATCCCACTTATGGAGCTTGTACTAATTTTCAAGGTGGTCTGTGGGATGGAACAGTTTCCCCATCTAAAGCTTAGAAAACATATTTTAATTTTATTTAAAAATTGTTGCAGGCACATTTCAAGTTTAGAATCAATTTCCTTTTGTAGCAAAGTTCTGTCTTCATAAATAGGAGTTTTTAGTAAGTTTGGCAGGCTTTTGACTGCTGCAGCACAAAAAATGCCAATAATATAAAAAAGTTATTAGCATCCAAAACTTTACAAAAATATCTTTATTTAGGATCCTGAAAGTGAGACCAAATCTGAAATGACAGTTAAGATTTTCTTGACATATTTCCTTCTATAGTATATACATTCCTCACACTTTTAAAAATGAAAGCACAGTTGCAGCTCCTGTCTGCTGATCTGTGTGCCTTCAGCAGCACATCAACACATTCAGAACTGGTTGCTAGAGCATGTATCTCAATGCAAAGCTATTTCACAGCATTACAGGACTGACTTGCCAGTCAGTTTAGTTCACTAGCACTTCTGTAATAGCAGAGAAAAGTTGTTTTAAATAGGACAGTGAAACAAAAAGAAAATTCTCACAGCCAGTGAAAGAACTATGAAACCACAAAGTTACAGAAACAGAAAACAATGGGGCATAATTCAGTAGTGAGTTGCACATATAGACATTTTTAAAAACGTAAAACCAGGAGGAAGGCAGACTGGGAGTATTTGGTGAGATATCTGCCCATCTTCAACCTTTGCAGGATGTCCACATCTTAATTTGCAACATTTTCTAATTGGATCCACTTATTTTCCGCCATAAGCTGTCTCAACGTAAATTCCTCTTTGTAAATAATTTTCCTCATCAAGCCTGGCAGAAAATAAAGGGCAGCCTGAAACAAGCTCATCATAATTAGATGTCAATCGATTAATGATCATAGTTTCATGCCTAATGCCGAAGTTTGGCAAAACAAAAGTGTGCTGTTCTCTTGATAATCCAGAGTCTGGAAACTGTACTATGTTAACAATTAAGACTTTATTAGAGCTGGATTACAACAATTCCATTTTCTAGGAGTCCCCAGCTTCTCAACATGGCTGCTCCCTCCTTCTGCCTGCTCCCGCCTCTGACCACATCCCTTCACACACCATATCTGTGGTTGCTACTTCCAGTCCATCTCTTAAAGGAACCTTACCCCCACAAAAATCAATGCAAGAGAGAGGGACAAATGTTCAGGAATGATCTTAAAAATGCCATGGCTTGTACATGAACACCACTAGCAAATCAGTAAACTGATATCACAAATTAATATGCAGTATTAAAATGCTATGAACAGCGTATACCAAGTCTGCAGTCTAGACAAAAGACTAAGATATATGGAGAACAAGATGTCCCACCTTACAAGCTCTTTTAAAAACATTTCGCCAGTCTTCTATTAACTGTGCTTTGTTGTTGTTTAGTCTAGACATTTCAATTTTCCCCCTCAAGCCTTTTACAGCCAAATCCTTACAGAAATGCAGCAGCCAAGCAAGATTAAGAGCCTCAAAGAAATAAAATGAAGCATCCATAAAAAATAAAAAACAGAGCATTGAGGAGAATAAAACCAGCAACGTTCAATGTTCATACAAAGTCCTTTTTGTACTCCAAGAGAGTAGAGATTGTCTTACAACATTATAACAGTGTAACAAATAGAACCACACCTGCTATCTACAGCCAGTTAACGTCACAAGTAAACACTACAAGTATCGATATGAGCGTTTTATTAAAAGCAGGAGATACTCAATTGAGGTCCCAATGAAGTCAGTGTGACTTAACTTTAGTTTATTCAAGTGACACCAGATGTTTGGCAGATGGAATAAGGAAGTGAGAAGTGTAGCCATGGTGCCACTACCACATATTCCCTGTGTGTCTCCTTTTAGACTAACTGCTCATAGAGGAGAAACATCTCATTAGCTGACCATGAGGTTCTGTAAAAGACATCTGAAATTATGGCCTTCATAAGAGAGAGAGAGAGAGAGAGAGAAGAAGAAGATACTTCACTCTCTTCCACCACACTATGTCCAGTCCATGTAAGAGTTGGCTACAATCTGCACTCCCTATCATCATTAGAGATAGGGACCAATATTAGGAATCAAGGAATGCAAACCCTTAACAGTTAGGAATGCAGAATCGGATTGGTGTATTCAGAAAAACGTGTAATTCAGTGAATGGAATTATCAGATTTACAATCAAAATGAAATGGGTATGGTTTTTAAAATTAAAACCAGGAAATAATAATGTAATTTTGAACACATCAGCTTCTGCAATGTATTTTGAGCAGACCTTGTTAAATCTCTCTTCAGCTTATTTTATTTTTCTTTTTGTCAGGAAACAATTACAGCATTATTTTTATTTTTAAGGTAGAACGTGTCTTTTGGGACATATTGGGTGCTTGTTTTAACCTATAAAGACCTTAATGGCCTGGGCCCCCAAGTATCTGAGAGTTCGCCTCTTCCTTTATGTACCATCACGGCCTCCAAGGTTGGCCGGGGACACCCTCTTGAAACTGCCAACAGCCCATGAAGTTGTTACAACAAGGGTGCGTTGCTGCCACAAAATTATGGAAGTCCCTCCCCTGGGAGGTCCATCTAAACCTGAGCCTGTTCGTCTTTCGGAGAAGATGCAAGGCCTTTTTGTTTGGCCAGGCATTTGGTGGGCAGGATGGGTAGGGATAAAGAGTGGGGTGTTTGGTTGGGATCGTGTGGGTTTTAAGAGATTTTAAATGTATTCAACTAGATTTTATATATTTTTTTTATTCTGTAAGCCACCCCGAGTCCCTGGAGAAGGGTGGGGACAAAATGTAAATCTCTCTCTCTCTTTTCTTAATTCCAGAAATGTTTAGATTCTAATTAAACATATTTCATTTTATTTTATTTTTTTACTGAATGTTTGCTGTTAAGGGGATTTTTAAAGAAGCTTTTATATGTTGCAAGCCACCTGGAGCCTTAATGGGAAAAGCAGGATATCATTTTAAATAAACAAATATTCTATTTAAATGTTAGCAGTTTCCATGCTTATCATGTGATACTTATAAAGACCATTTCAGCAAGAGAGAAAACAAAATCAGCCGAACACTGAGACTCCTTCAAGCTGAGAAGACAGCTTTCCCATGTAATGCCCCAGGGCCATCAGGGGGAGTTCTAGGAGAGTCCTGCAGCCTACTGGAATCTGTAGTGTTGCTGGCTAATGACTATGCAGAAAGTACTGTATCTCTCTCACACATACACACAGAGAATAAAGTCTCAAAACATGATGAAACACTTTTTTCTAACTTTTTTGAATCCTTCGATTCTGTGCGCACTATTTATAACTAAAACGGACATGATTTCAGACAGAAGTGCGATTTTCAAACTGACCGTGTCCTTTTGTCGACGCACCCCAATAAGACACAGAGACAGTATTTGGTTTCAAATCTGGCCGCATTCATTTATTCATTTCAATGGACTGATGTTCGGTGGGCAAATTGCTTCAAGCAATTCCGGTCCAGTATGCCAACTCTAATATCCTTATTAACATTAATTAACATTAATTAACACGGTCCTGCCNGCCAGTTTTTTTTCCCCTGCTCCCTGTTCTCTTTGATCAGCAGCACACTCTTGTGCTGCTGACTCACTGCCCCCAGGCTCAGAACTGCCGCTTCCAGCAGCTTGCAGAAGAACCGCCCCTTCTACAGGGGCGGGCTCCCAGCCCAACGAGGCGTGCGTGTGCAGCCTCGCTTTCAGGGCGGTTGCTAGGCAACCCCTTTTACCGGCAGGAAAGGCTTTCTATCAAACCTCCCCGCCGCGGCCACTCTCCCGCTTCTCTGTGTCTCCTCCCATGCGGGGGGGGGGGGAACGCAACAAATACCCAGTCGCCGCCATTTGCGGCGAAGGGGACTTAGCAAATGCCACACCACGTTTTGACAGTGATTTAAGGCAGCTTTTCTCCTACGGACCTCATACTGATACCCAAAAGCAACAGATGAGCCTGTGTGGCCTGTGCCATGCTGAAGATATGCTTGTAATTGTGAATTATATATTCCCCTAGAAGAAAAGGTTTCTGTGAGTGAACAGCTGGAGGGTACCATAGCATCTGCTGCACCCTGCCTCTCCCAGAAAAGATCCCTGCAGTGTGGAACTTTTCCCCTACAGTGTTACAGAAAGGACTGCAATGCAGATTTGAAAATATATTTCTAACCTTAATACTGGAACAAATACAGTTATTAAGAGTGCAGCTATGTCAGTTACACTCCTCCATAAACTCTAGTTCCTTTTTCTTTGGTCTGTGCTCTGGTGTATTATATGGGTATCCTAAGTTTAAAGTACAAAGAGTTGCGAAGCATAAAATATTTTACAATTGCAAATGCAAAATCTATGACCACGTGAGATGTACTTGTAGATTTGCTGCACAGTTATAATGATATCTGCGACATAACGTTATCTCTGTGCAGAGCAACAGCATTACAAGCCAGGGGGGAAAATTCAGCCAATCACAGACACCACTCCAACATAACCAACTTCACAAGCAAAATGAGAGCCTTTCTTGTTGCTGCATTTATAAAGCAACAGTATTCCCTACTATAAAAGTCCTCTGCCCACCCAACACACACATCCCACCACCATCAACATATTTTTTAGATTATATTAATTGCATCTTCCAGATATTAGTGGGAGGTCTAAGTACCTGCAACCCCTTACACAACAACGAGGCAGACATGGAATGCTGGTCCCACTCTTACCCAGACTAACAAACCTATATCCTAGTTTGGGGTCAGAGGACCCTTCTTTCTCAGCCCAGCTGTATTTATACCTGCTTGTCACCCTATGTAACTCCTACTCATCCAAGTCGGTAACAGAATGCTCCATGATGAGACAATCTGGAGTTTTTTCACTTGGTTGTCACAAAGTTTGCTGTATTTAAAAGGGTAACACATTCTTTTCACACACTCA
This sequence comes from Sphenodon punctatus, assembly GCA_003113815.1. Lineage (NCBI taxonomy): Eukaryota > Metazoa > Chordata > Lepidosauria > Sphenodontia > Sphenodontidae > Sphenodon > Sphenodon punctatus. The sequence goes on along the minus strand of QEPC01008117.1, from coordinate 151,842 downwards.
AGAAATATGTCTGCTCTGCTGCCCACCAGGGTCTCTCTCACTATACGCACTTCTAATTCCAGTGTTTAAATATGAACACATTTCCCAGTATTATGTGAACTGTGAAGTTTGCAGTGATATTTATAGGGTCAAAAAGGATTCTTACATAAACTGTACAAGTAAACTAATAGTAATTTGAAGTTAGCAACCTGATGTTTCATTTCACAGGAGTGCTTAATTTTTTTAAGTTTTTATTATTATTATTATTAACAAACATTTATATAGCGCCAGCAGTGTACCTGGCACTTTACAAAGTAATAAAATAGACATGGTCCCTGCCCCTAGGGCTTACAATCTGAGAGACAGGAGCTGGGGGAGAGACTTAGGAAGGGGAACAGAGGGAGAGACAAGGGGTCTAACATTCATGAGATGCGAGGTCTCAATTGCACGTACTTGGCTTGGTTACGATGAGAATGACAACCCCTTACACACAAGTTTTATCCATTTTTTTCTAAATTGAAAACACAAATGTTCGTACCAATTATTTTTTTTTAAAAACCTAAAATCCGAAAGCATTATTTGCACATGTGTAGTGCCTCTAAAAACCAACAAAATTGGTTGAGTCTGAAAATGACCAAACCTAAGTTTCAGGATTTTTGTTTCAATTAAAATAGTAAACGTGAAATGGAAAAAAATAAAAATAAAAATCCGTGGGGCCAAAAATCTCATCCATCCGAATGAGATTTCTTTTTCCACGTAACAAAAATTCCATTTCTCAGTCAGCTTTACACATTACCTGTATGACAGATTGGCTTTATTTTACATCCATTTCTTTTTTTCTTATTTCCCATTTCATTCTATTTGGAGTCTTCTGTGGCCTTCAGCATCAAGTGTCTTCTTAGAGTGTCATCAAGTGTCTTCTTAAGGAATGATACAATTTTCTCCAGGGATGTAGAAAGGTCTCCCTGCTTTGGTCATTGCAGGTTTTCCCAATACTGGCCTTCAGTCTTATAGGGGTAGCAGCCCAGGCAGATTGTTGAAGCATCCCGGAATGAGACAAGGACAACAGTATATGGGGTTTAAAGACCACACTCTTTATTCCAAATCAATGAGCTCAGGGAATTGCCAATGGCAATTAGGGTCCAGTACAATGAGCATTAAACCAGTTAAGCATAAGTGTCAGGGGAACTGACCTTGATGTGCCCCTCAAGTGCGAGCCCCCAATTTCTCATCACAGAGTCTCCCATTCCAGCCCACACTGTGAGACATGGCAAGGGAGACGTGCATTGTCCATTAAGGACAATCCATTAAGGAATCGGTTTGACCATTCGGTTCGGCTGTTCGGGAAATGTTATGGGTGGTTTTTTTGTTTTTTATATTTTTTTTGGTTTTTATATGGTTTTCTTTTGTTTTTTATTTGTTTTTTTTGTTTTTATATGGGGTTTTTTAATTTATTTTTTTATCTAATGTTATATCTTATATATCTATCTACACTAAATCTAACTGCTATTAACTATTCTAAATGCTATGAACTAAATGGATTATCTAATAAGTACACAGGCCTGTGTCCGACAAACACTAAAACTAAATCACTAACGCTATCTCTATCACTAAGCTAGCTCCGCCTCCTACTACAACTGTCTACTATCCCTAACCTACTCTCTCTCTCTCTCTCTCTCTCTGTATATGGGATGGGGGGGGGGGGAAATCACAAACACAAGGTTTCAGTTTAAGGTTTAATTTTCATTTCAGTACAAAACTGAAATGAAACTTAAAGCAATCTAATAATCCTACGCAACGCCTGCTGTTCAGGAACAGTGACTAGCTCAGAAGGTGTTGGGAAGGGGGCAGTCAGATAGTTTTGTTTCTTGCAAGCCTCTCCACCCGTGGTGCCTGGAAGTCTGCTCCTCAGTGACTAGTACTACCCCTCCCTGTCATGTTTGACCTTACAGCAAACCTTTTTTTGCCATCCGAACTCACCCAAACGCGATCCAAACTGACCGAACTGTTTGGTCATTTCGACATTCGGAATTGAGTTTGGCTTGGCTAGTTCATGTTCGGATTTGGGTTCGGTCGTCCAAACAGGCTGAGTTCGGGCCGAACTCCGAACTTCCAAACCACGTTCGCCTATCCCTAGAAGTTAGAACTCTGTGCAAAATGATCATGAAGGCACCTTCCAAACATACACATGCTTGATGGATACACATGGCCTTGCCTTTTGTATTGGTTGTGCTCATTTTATGCAAGACACTGGAGACATTAGCTGAATACAACATTACATTGCCCGTTAGAAAAAGAAAATATTTCCGCAATTAATTTTTGATGTTATGTTAAATGTTATGTTATGTTATGTTTTGATGTTATGTTAAACATGGCACTGCAGACCATGTATGTAATTCATATGTTGTTGTTTCTAGTTTAATCAGGAACCCATGTGTTTTGCTCCTAAATTACCATGGGCCTTCCATAGGCCCATGACTGAGGCACCAAGTACCAGTATTTTACAGTTTTTCACATTCATGTTATTTCAAGTTGATGCATGAGAGCCCTGTGTGGCTGGTTTTACATTCTGCACACACCTGGATCCACCCACCCATGGGAAAAAATAGGAGCACCTTGTGTGCGTGCCATTGACAGTTGTCCATTGCCATCCTGAATCTAGGAGATGGGGGGAGTTGGAAGCTAGAGCACTCCAGATGTTTTTTTGGTGACCTGCTGAGGATATATCTGGAGGGGAAGTGGACTCAGTTTGTAGAACATATGCCTTTGTAAAAGTGGATTATCGGTAAGGAATAGCTGAAGTATTTTTAAATGAGATATGTCCATGCATGGCCCACCACCATCTACATGTCCAACTGCTCATGTGATGGTGGTGCGTAGGGAGACGTGCTCCTGTGACCCATTCACTGGCCACCCAGCCCCCACATGGAGAACTTCTGAAAAATCCGAAGTGCCCTGTGTCAGCCAGGTTGGGTGCCTCCATGGATGAGGCAGCTATGTTGGGGCCACCCGTGTGAAGACCTCCCCCACACACTTCTAGTGTGTGGGTGCCTCACACATGTCCCACTCAGAGGCCACCCAGTGTTTCTGCTGCCATCATTTGATTACTCATGATAGTGGCCAAGTCCTCAGTACTCATTGCAACAAACATCTAAAGTAAAAACTAGAAAAGTGCTGAGAAAACAAAATGAGAGGAATATTTTTGCTGGACAGCTGGAAAAGCCAGGCAATGGTGTATTGCTTTACAATTTAAGATTGTATTATTAATTAACTTTTCTGATGCGAGAACACTCACTATTCTGTCAACTTTTAATTTAACATTGGTTTTAGGGCACTACTAGGAGAATGTGTACTTTTTTTTTAAAGTACACATTAAAACATATGTTACAGTCAAAGATAAAGAAAAGGGTTCAACATTATAATCGAGTGCTTTGTTTAAAATTTTGGAAGATGGACATTAATTATCCAAGGTAAGAAGACCTTCTAATTATTGTCTTTTAAATTAATTCTCACATATAATACTTTTCTGAGGTAACAGCAGGTTCATTGCAGTAGAAAAACTAGATTATTTAACTCTACCAAGTTCCGACTGTAATGCAAAACAAAAATAAAGGGTGCCTTTAGACTGATACCTGCTCTGCTACTGCTCCATCCCACTCCTGGGTGGCCTGTCCGTGTAAAGGTGAACCAACTCTGGGGTGAGGCAAAGCAGGTGCTGGCTGCTCTGGGCCAGTTCAGCTCATAGTGCTACAGAATATCCCTAAGCACTGCTAGTGGAGCCAGTTTCCTGAACTTGGAGCACTGGATGGAGGTGGGTTGGCCATAGAGCTTTTGTCAATCCACACACAGTTCTATGGCAAGGGGTGTGCATGGGTGGCCTGCAGGCAGTGGTGGCGGACTCAGTGTAAGCCCACTGTCGCCAGAGCAGACCCTAGGGCGGCCACCCTGGTGCAGACCTGGGTGTGGCCACACCTGGAAACTATATAAAAGCACCCAAAACTACATTTAATAAATACTTGAATCCAGATAGTAGGGGTGGGACACCGGGGAGAATACTGGATATCAGATGCACGGGTATCAGATCTCCTAGGTACTGGATTTACCGGTATCGGCATACCGGATTTTTAACATTGGCCGTAGAACTGGATTTTTTACATTGCGTCTATTGACTTCAATGGCTGCAATGTAAAAAATCCGGTACCGTGGCCAATGTTAAAAATCTGGTATGCCGGTACAGGTAAATATCAGATTTATCGGATTAAGCTGATACGCCCAAACACCAGCAATATTGGATATCGGGAGAATTGGAATTCCCACCCCTACCGGATAGGATTGCTAAAGCTCACTAGACACAAACACACACGCATTATGATATATGTATTTATCTCTACTTGTGTCCCATTTTTACCTCTTTTATCCCCCACGCTCCACCCCACAAGCGCTGCCAGATTTGTCTTCTCCTCATTCCTTAATAACTTATTGTAAACTTCCTGCAGGGATGGCCCTACCAAGGGGTGATCTCGGACAACCACCCTTTGCCCCACTATTTTCTCTACTTCCAGGGGTCCTGTAGTGGTCCTTGTTTTCATCAGGGCAGGGTGTAGGGATCCCACTCCCTCCCAGTGGGGTGCCAAACACAATCCAACACCTTTAGGGAGCAAGCAAAGGTGCCCCAAGAGGGCAGGGCCATAGGGGAGGGGCCACAAGGAGTCCTGTATTTTATCTCTGCCCTGCGCTCCACAAATTCTAAGGATGGTCCCGATTTCCTGGTCTGCACAGAAATATCTTTCTACAATCATCTGATCCAAAGCCAGCAGAAGTCAATGGACTTTGGATCAGTACCCAGACATCCTGTAGACGGCTCTCTCTCCTGAAGAAGAGTTTTGTCTTGTTTTTTAATATTATATTGAAGCAGGTAAGCATGTCTGTATGGCCTCTCAAAGATATAAGTACACAAGTAATGTAGAGTACACGAGCAGTCCTCATAGCAGTCAGTGGGATTAAGAAAACTGAGGCTAGAATGTTGGAGTTAATGGAACTAGTCACATGCTTTAAGTTACAAAAGTGTTTAATTAATACCTCAGGGAACTAGAGCATATGTTTGTGTTGTGTGCAGTACTGATGCATAGTAAAATAATAATTATGATTAATATTAAATGAAAGGATATGGGAATACATTATATTATACATATCACTAGATACAGCAGTATAATATAGTCAAATATTTCACCAATATAGGCTAAGCAAGTGGTAGCACAGAGACTTCTGGCAATCTGTGTATTATTGAACTACACAGAGGAACTGACATTTTGCAACACAAAGTGGATACTGATTTCATCATAATTTAATTGTTTTCAGAGACTTCAAAATAATTGTTTTATATTCTAATTTACAGCAACATTAAGGCAGGGTTTATCTTTCTTGGATTTGGGGGTGGGGGTACAAGACTTAAAGGCTGACACTTTACATGCCAAATTGAAGGTCGAAAGGAATATTTATCATGGACGTCTATAATGGAAATGCTAACACAACCTTAATTATAGGATAGCTGTCAGGCTGCTATCATTCCTTGTTCTAATATTATTTATTTAGTCACACAAGTTAAGGGGTTTTTTTTTCCTTCAAAAGGAATTGATAAACTTTGAGACTTCTAACATAATTAATGTAAACACAATGAAATCTAAAGTAGAAAATTTAAACAATTCTGTGACCAAGCTAATCTCTAAAAAATTCAGACCAAACCCTGCTTGATAATCTTCCATTTTTTCCCCTTTTCTATTATTGCTTATAATGAGATTTTGTGCACCCATTTTAATCAACATTCTTATGCATCTTGATTTTATGCAACAAAGCTACCACCCTGTGTGTATGGTAATATCTCCATGGTAACAGATTATAAAACATAAGCACAGGATTGTGATTTCAAGACATGATCACTGTTTAGAAAGAAGAAGCCTGAAAATTGAGAAAATTACACTTTCATTTTAATTGGCTAACAATAAAGATATATAAAACACATAGGCAACATTATGAAATCCACCAGTTTTTGTTTTTTTAAAAAACCAGCATATCCAGACAATAGAGTATGTGTGTGTGTGTGTGTGTGTGTGTGTGTGTTTGTAAAAATATAATTTAAAAGATGAATCTCTTGATCTGTGGATGAGCGTACGTGTACTTGTTCTCTTACTGAGTTTTATACTCTTGGGATACAATCCTCCGGATGGTTTAGTACCATTATTGGTCCCACTAAAGTGAATGAGATTTGCATGAGCACTGACTAGTGCTGGCACTTACCAGCCAGAGAATCCCAATGTCCATTAGATAAAAACAATGCTGGGTGCAAAATTAGGCGTTACCCCTCCGGAAAAGGACTCTGGAGTCTTTGTGGACAATACACTGAAATCTTCAGCTTAATGTGCAGCAGCTGTCAAAAAACAAACAAACAGAATATTAGGAATTATTCATACGGGGATACAGAGTAAAACTGAAAATATCATAATGCCTCTGTATAAATCTATGCTGCAACCACGCCTTGAGTACTGTGTGCAGTTCTGGTCACCCCATCTCAAAAAAGATATAGTAAGTAAGTACGTAGTTTATTTGTTGTTAGCCGCATGGCCCTTACAACAGAAAAGGAAATAATATCCAAATTAAAATTGCAACCACAAAAACAAACATCAGCGCATCATTAAACATAACAATAAACTTTAAAACTGACGCCCACAGCAACTTACCTATGTGGAGTAACCCGCCCCATTCATCCTGGATGTCTAACCCCATGGAACGTCAAGTATATATTCACCCAGGACCCTCCTAGCTCCACACCAAATCATATATCTCACCTCCATCAACCCTCACATAAGTCAGCAGAATACTCTCAATCACCTTCATGAATAGAAACCGCATTAAGATGATACTTTCTTTGGATGCTTTCGATTCTCAGTGCAAAAATGGCCACCAGTTTAGTTCTTAAGGGGTCCTTATCACCCAAATAAATAGATTAGCTGCTGAATTTTAGGTCGATTCATATCCCATCCAATGGTGGCCCTTAAAAGATATAGTAGAAATAGAAAAGGAACAGAGAAGGGCAATAAAAATGATACGGCATATGGAAGGACTCCCTAATGGAGAGAGGCTGGACAGGTTGGGGTTCTTCATCTTATTATATCTCTCTTTCAATTTCTATGCTACCTTTCTCTGAGGTTCAGGTCAGCTTACAATCCACAAAAAAACCACCTAACCACGCCCCCCAAACCCACCTACCAAACCCCCTCTCACACTTCTACCACCAGCCAAAACCCACCCCAATTCCATATCCCCATCCACCAAATGCCTTTTCAAATAAAAAGAAGTCTTGCACCACCTCTAGAAGATGTTTAGGCTTGAGATCAAATGAACCTCCGGGGAAGGGAGTTCTAAAGCACTGGGGCAGCAAATAAGAATGCCTTGTTCATATGAATGCCTTCATATGAACAAGGCTAATGGATGGTACCTACAGGGAGGCACTCCCAGCTGATCGCAGGGGCTACAACAGCACATGGGAGGACAGATGATCTTTCAGGTATATGGGGCTCAGACCATTTAGGGTTTAAAGGTCAAAAACCAGAACCTTGAATTGTGCCTGGAAGACTGTAGGGAGTCAGTGCAGACTCTGAAGCACCGGTGTAATGTGCTCTAAGGGACTCATTCCTAAATGGAAACAATCAGTCACATTCTGCACCAGCTGTATCTTCTGAACAGTCATCAAGAACAGTCCCACCCCCACGTAGAGTTAACTTTAGCAATCTAGTCTCGACATGATGAAAGCATGGATTAGGGTGACCAGTTCTGAATCAGAAAGAATAGGTTGCAGCATCCTCACCAGGTGGAGTTGTTGAAAAGCACTCCTGGCACCACCAGAACCTGACAATCCAGGTGCAGCATGGGGTCCAGAAGCACTCCAAGCAGGTGTGGTGTGCACTGTAGGATGTCTGGGGAACTGCCCCTCCTGGCCCTCAGAATTCCCCCCAATAACCCTGCAGCATAACTGAAAATTTACCTTCATCTGGACCGTCACCCAACCCACACCCATACCATGTCTATCACTGCAACTGGGGAGCAGGCTGTGCACCGCGCCACACTGCTTGAAGCTGCTTTTCAAGGTCTAGGACGCTGGTGCATGTGCTAGCTTGGTGCATGCACAGCTCCTCATTTTCTTTGTGTTTATGTTAGATCCAGGAGTGGGAGTGGGGCAGGGAAGCCCTGACAAGGCAAACAGCCAAGGGGGAAGGAGGTGAAGAGTCAAAATGGTGCTGATTACAGTATGGGTGTCTTCTTTCACAATCCATACTGCAGGCACCTGAGTGGGTCATTCTATTTTTTCACCACAGGGGGCAGTGTTAAACTGAGCCCTATGGACTGCCATTTTAAAATGGTTGCTGGGCGGCTGATCCAAACGCCTAGACACCAGGATGCAGGTACAGCAGCAGCAATTGAGGAGTTGCATGTGCAGAACACAAGGCTGTGGCGGCAGGCTTTTGGGGAAGCAGTGCCATTTTGTGTTGGCTGGTGACACAGTTTGTCTTCTGCGCTGCCAGGCTGCACACTGAGACAACTGCTGACCTCAAGTCCCTCGTGTGGCCTGTGGTGGTGAAAACTAGAGTGAGACCAGACCAGAGACTTCTAAAAACCACACCACAATTCCTTTCCTTTGCTAAGTGAGTCTGGGTAATGGGGGAACTGTGTTGGGGGGGGGGAGAACTGGGAGGAGACACTGGGGAATGGGGGGCTGTGGGGGCAGGACTGGGAGACACTGGGTAGATTGTGGTGGGAGGACTGGGAGGAGACACTGGGGAAGAATGGGGTGGGTGGGTTGGGAGACACTGGGGAATGAATGGATGGATTATGGATATGAAGTTTGCCAATATGGGTTTGTTTGCTTGCTGCCATGCCTGAATTAAAGTTTGTTTGCATTTTATGTGTTGCACCTCAGTTATCCCCTCTCCCCTGAGCAGGCCATGGATTGCCAACAGGAACAATTTTGTGGGCCCAGTTCTTACTTGGAAGTTGTGCTGCCTCCTCTTCTTTAAAATGGTTCCCCGGCCCTTGATATTTTGATATTTTTTACCCTGCAAGACCTGACTTGTTTGCTTTCTGATTTATTTTTTTGTGGGTGGTTTAATTTAATTTTACCTACATTTTAAAATGGCCCCACCCTTTGCAGCTTAGTGGGATGTGTCAGGCTTTTCTGCAAGAAGGCTAAAGTTGGTTTGTTTTGCTTGGTCTTTGTTTGCATTTGCACTGCTGGTCCCCCCCCCCCTCCCCAGTACCAAACATGTGCAAAGGCATGTGCAAAGGCCATGGCTACTCTTGGTTAAAATGGTACCTCTGCTGTTTTCCATCTAAACTGTCTGCTTTTTGTGTTGGGGGACGGCTATGGGTTTGGATGGAATGGTTTCTAATCTTTTCTGGAATGTTCCCTGCAGTTTAAAATGGCCCCACCCTTTGCAGTTTGGTGGGATGTGGCAGGATTGTCTGCAAGAAGGCCATGCCACATGTTGGTTCACTAATGGCTAGTCTTTGCATGAATGCTCCCTGTCTGGTTGAATTAGATGCCATTTGCATTGCAACAGAACTATATAACATGTTTTGGGGGACAAGTGGAACTCCACACTGCTGCTCTTGTGATGCACTAAGGACTTCACATAATATTTTTGGCAGAAGATTGTTTGTTTGGCGGGAATGGGGCTGGGGGGGAGCAGGGGACGGGTAGACACTGGGAAATGGGGCTTCAGTTGTTCAGGCTTGTTTTTTGGCCAGCTGCTGCAGGTTGTGTGTGTGTTCCAGCCATGGTCCTCTGGTATAGGGAAGACTGAGCTTGCACGCTATACTTACTGGGGTCCATAGTGCATGCTGCATACTAGCAGGGAGAAAATAATTGCGTTTCTCAAACTGGCCTTCATAATAAAAATAAGAGTAGTAGTAGTAGTAGTAGTCGTCGTCGTCTATCTGAACACAAACTGTTGTGGTGAACTCACTGCCAATCAGATTGCGTCATCATCATCATGAAGCAAGTAATCTGGATTATTGGAGATTCATATGTTCAACGATTGCAAAAGTTTGTCAGAGAAGAGTGGCTTGACTTTTCCTCTGAGAATAAAACTGATAAAATCTACTGATTTGGAAAAGAAGGAATGAGATGGAATTAAACTCTTCTCAAACTGGAAGAGATTAGGAGAAGATCTGTTCCAGCTCCTTCTGGAATTGTGATCCACGGCGGTGGGAATTATGTGGGTTGCACCAGAGGTTTTGATCTGAGAGACAAGAAAGCTGATGTGTCACACATCATACAATCCTTTCCTAACTGCAAGATACTGTTCTCCGATTTGATCAAAAAACCAGAGAACAGATACTTTCAGCCGGTAGCAGAATTTATCAGGCTTCAGAGAGCAATTCAAAAATTGAACAGGTCAATCTATGGTTTTCTGCATTGTCAAGGCATGGATTCAATTTGGCATCGGGATTTTCCAAGACATTTGCTTTCACTGTATGACAGTGATTGCATCCATTTATCGAGAGAAGGACAGCATCTATTTTTTTCCAGATATCTATGAGAGCATTCTGGAAAACAATTAGTTTGTTTACTTTACTACTTTGACCAGGATTCGAAGTTAATGGTTCTTAAGCGCTGTTCCAGGCTGAGGAGACTGGCACTGCTGCTGTTGACTTTGAGGGAGTGCGATGAGGAGGACAGCCCTGCAACCTGTTTAGCAGCAGCCATTCAGCTCCAGCCTGCATGGTCTCAGTTCCATTACAGAGAGACCAGTGCCAACAGGGAGGCTGGACAACAAACAGGAAAAGAAGGCACCACCACTAACTGAACTGGCAACACACAAGGCAGAGGAGACTGGCATTGCTGCTGTTGCTGACTTCAGCGAGTGTGACAAGGAGGACAGTCTGTTGCCCCAGGCTATGAGGACAGAGCACAGAGAGGAAGGAAGATGAATGGTGCTGCAGAACCACCACCACCATGACCAAACCCCACAACCACATGATGGTGATGGCACACAAGGCAGAGAGAGGCGTTTCTGGCAGCTACAAGTGCGAGGATAACAGCCCACAGAGGAAGCCCCACATTTAAGATAAGTGTGGTTCCTTTCATGTCTTAAGTTAAAAAGTTAAGTTGTTTTTTTTTTAAAAAAGTTAAAAGTTAAATAGTTGTTATGTCTTAAGCTAAACAGTTGTAAGTTGGAGGGTTTTTTAAATTGTTGGTGCTACTGTTGTTTAGAGGTAGTTAGTTACAGTTAAGTTAAGACAAGCACATGCAGTTTTTATATTTGAAACCCACCCCTGCCTCCAAGAAGAGTTACAGAGGACATTAGGAGGGTGGAACCTCTTCTTGGAGACAGGGACGGGCCAATTGCCGTGGGACACTCTGACCTCACCAGCAACGGAATGCAATATCCCCACCACCACTGAGCCACAACAAGCAGTTTGACTTCACACTTCTGTGCAGTTCTAAAAGCCCATTGAAGTATGAAGTCCCTGTACGTCTGGAGGCCTCAAGAACCCCAGCCATGAGACCTCAACAACAGCGACTGACCTCTACAGCAACAGAATGCCCTATCACCACCACCCCTGCACCTCCAGAAGCATCAGGACTTCAGCGTCGACTAGGGTTGTAGAGGCCTATTACACCCTGCAGTCCCACTGAGTCTGGTGGCCTCCACAACTCCAGTCATGGAACCTCAACAGCAACTGACATCGACTGCAACAGATTACAATATCCCCAAGAGCCTGCACCTACCGCCAGGACCAGAACCTAAGCTGTGGAACCTCAGCAGCAAGTGACCTCAACATAAACAGAAAGCAATATCCCCACCACCACTGCACCTACAGATGCACTGGGACTTCCACCTCCAGTGTGAGTGTTGTTCTGGAGGCCCACTGAAGGTTGAAGTTCCACTGCATATGGAGGCCTCCAGAACCCCAGGTGTGGGACCTCAACAGTGATTGACCTCAAGTACAACAGAATGCAATATCCCCACCACCACCACACCTCCAGAACCCCAGCCGTGGGACACCCTGAAGTCTTGAGGTAGCCAAAACTATTGGGGGACACCCCACCAAAACAAGAGAGCATAAAAATCAAAAGGGTTACAGATAACAGAAAGTGATGGCATGGGGATTGGGAGGGTCTGGAACCTCTTTTTGGGGGGGAGGGGAAGTCCACAAGGCGAAAAAATTAAAACATGTAATTCTCTGTGTCTAAAATTACCAACATCTCACTAACTTGCTTCTTTTTTTCCTCCAATTGCTCTGAGATTTTGCCAGATTCCACACCTCACCTTGCTCTCCTTGTGCACCATGGAGAAAATAGTAGATAAGAGCCTGGCAGAAAAGAAGGCTGCAGAACAATGGAGTCCCCTTTTCCGTGTTCCTCCACTGAAACCCATCTTCCCCTTCCTCAACTTGTGCACCAGAACAAAACCCTTTCCTTCCTATTTCTCCTCTGTCCTGTCCTTCTCTTCCCTTTCATTGGGTGAAAACAGACATGACACTAACCACCCTTTAACCACCCTTGGTGGTTATTTATGCATGTTGCAGGGCTGTATTGGTGCCCTATGCAGCCCTGAAACATGCATAAATGACCACCAAGGGTGGTTAAAGGGTGATTAGCGTCATGTCTGTTCTCACCCATTCTCTTCTGATTCAGCTTGTTGCAGGACAGGGAGCTAACTCAATACTCCCAGTACTCCAAGCCGGAAGGAAGGCTTGTCCCAAAGCCTACACCTTCAGAAGACTAAAGGTGACCAAGAAGGGCATGAAAATAGAGGATTCTAGATAAAGGTAGACGATGGCAATGTGTTCTATTTTTTTATGTTGCTAGGGTTAGCTAGCAGCAGCAAGGAGTTCCCAGGGTTAACTTAAGGTCCTCCAATGTTAACCCTGGGAACTCCTTGCTGCTGAGTTAAGCTATGTCACTGGCTTAACCATCGCATTGGCTCCGCCCTCTTCTGGTCATCCCCACTTCTGACCATGCCCTCCACCCCACCAGCTTTAGAACCCACCAGCTGCCACTGACTCCACAGCTGCAAACCCAATTGATCAGAGGGGGCCAGACTCCATCTATAACCAGAGTGCCAATCTTATCCAAGTCACATGGACAGCCAACCATCACACCAGTCTTGTCAGTGTTCAGCTTCAATCGGCTTATCCTCATCCTGGCAGTTCCCGACAGCAGCCATGCATAGGATAATCACTGAGCCTGCAGGGCCTGGGCCAGATGAAAAGGAGAGGTAGAGCAGAGTTTAATCAGCATACTGATGGCACTTCACCCCAAATGTCCAAATAACCTCATCCAATGGCCTAATACATTTGTTGAAAAAGAGGGGAGACTGAACAGAACCCCGACACACACACGCGCATGCACGCACCCACCCACCCACCACAGGGAGGTTCAGAAAGGATGATGAGAAATCGCTCATCACCATTCTCTGGGACTTTCCCGAAAGGAAGGTGCTAAACCATTCAAGAGCGGTCCTGTGCACCCATGCCAGATCCCACAGACGTGACAACACAACTCGTGGTCAACTGTATCAAACAAAGGCTGTTCAAAGATCGAACAAGATCAACTAGGTAGAATTCCCCTTGTCAATAGCCAGGTGTAGGTCATCAACAAAAGCCACAAGCACAGTCTCCATACCCAGAAGCACGACAAACTTGGAGAAGGGTGAATGAGTGGGACTAAGATAGAAGTTTATAGTATCTAATACGGGTGGGACTTGGGGCAAAAAAACAGTTACCGGTTTACAAAAAATCGGTTTACTAGATTAAAACTGGTATACCGGTATGGGTTTTTCCCCATTGATTTCAATGGGGAACTGTCCCCATTTAAATCAATGGGAAAAAACCCCCAATACCTCCCCGGCTGCACAGGTGGAAGGGGGGACACCCCCACCCACCCTGGATTTTTTTAAACTTAATTTTAACCTGAAGTTCAGCTGCTAATGCGGGCTCTGGGCCGCTGCCACATTGGCAACCCAGAGCCCGCACTGGCAGGTACTAGACAATCCCTGGGGTGGGGGGTGGTTTAACACCCCCACCCCAGGGATCGCCCTAGTACCTGCTGGTGCAGGCTCTGGGTCGCCGCTGCCAATGCGACGGCAGCCCGGAGCCTGCACTAGCAGCCGGACTTCGGGTTAAAATTAAATTTTAAAAAATCCATGCTGGGCAGGGTGGGTGGGGGGTGTTTCCCCTTCCACCTACGCAGCCTGGATAGGGAGGGAAAGTGGGGTGTGTGTGTTGTTGTTTTTTACATTGTGGCCATTTATTTCAATGTCCACAATGTAAAATATCCAGTGCGGGGAACCGGTACAGGTACCCCAGATTATTGGGTTAATCCAAAACTGCCGCTATAGCAAAATACTGGCAGTTTTGGATACCGGGGGAACCGAAATTCCCACCCCTGAACTAGGGCTGAAATGAAGTCTTCGGAAAACTTTGGAATTTGCCAAATATTAAGGTATTTGGTTCGGAAAGGGTGAATTCCAGAGTTTCTAAGACCAAGGACATTATTTTGGAAACTTTGGAAACTGCTGCACGTGTGGAGGCCTGGTGGATAGCTGAGCTTCTTCTGGAAATGAAACTTAGTGCCATATTTGGTAGGAGGGGGATATGGGAGGGGACAATTGAGTGATGGCAAGCCAGATGGCAAGTTTTGATTGGCTGGCCAAGTCAGATGGCCATCTTTTGAACTGGTTAGTAGGGCAAAATAAAAGTGACTGTACTACAGTCATTTTGTCCATTCTCTTTGATGAATTTGGCTGTGCTGCATGCTACAGTGCTGCTGGATCTGCAAGTAACCGGCTGCAGGGGAAGAGGGGTGCCTGGTCTGGTATGTAATAGCTTGACCTGTCCTGTCCATAAGGCCAGTGATGGGGGTTATGATACCCTTTACCATGAAATGCATTTAAAAAATAATAATAATAATAATAATTGGGTGCCACATTGCTGCCTGCAGCTTGGTTAGCAGTTGGAACCATGAGAAGGGATCTCTCTGCCTGGTTCCACTTCCCAAGGTTGCTTGATCTGTTCAAGTTACCATTGCCACAATGCCATGTCAAGGAAGAGTGTGCCCCTGGAAGGGGAGGGGTGTGAATGTCTGGTTTCTTAATTGTGACTGGTGCTGGCTTTTTTTGGTAGGATTTATTTCTCCATGCAGGGTTGTCTTTTGGAGTGATTGTCCCACTCTTACTAGCTTGCTTTTCTGGGTAGTGCTTTGGCTGTGGGTTCAAGAACTTTTCAACAACTTTCCAAAGTTTCTTAAGTCCGGAATTCTGAATCTGAAACTTTGGAAACAGCGTTAAAGTCCCACCGCACCAAGTACTCGGGCCAACTATTCAGAATTTTGGTATTCAGTCTGAGTACTCGGAAGTACTAGTACAGCCTTAATCTGAACCCCAACACTTACATAAGGAATCCTGAACTCAGCACAAAACCCAGAAACAATGTAACACACTGCATTCCTATCAGGGTAGTTCCTGAGCCACACCTCCAATACATCATGCCTGACTGGAGTTGGTGTTCTTTGGCAGACCTGGACCTGGCTGTGACTCTGGACCTTGTTGGGCTCCACCTCCACCCCTGGGAGATCCTTGATTTAGCTGTTTCATTCCTTTTTATTGACACCCTTCTGTTTAAGACAACTGGACAGGGGGTGCATGTCTGAGCACTGCAAACATGTGTGCTGGAATTTACAAAAGGGATTAAAATGACCCCTGTCACTGTAATCCCAACACACTGAACCGTGTCCGCCCTCTTCTTGCCATGATCCTAATGTGGTGCATTTTCCTTCAGAATAACATGGCTGCTGTTGGACGATGGGATATCTCGGTTCTACATTCGTTCGAGCCACAAGTCATGAGCACGCACCTCCACGCAAATAAAGCTCAAGTATTAACTGCTTTCTGTCTGAAGGGGTGAAGCCACACGGGATGGGATCAGGAGGATCTTTGGGTAGTTTTACCCTTCCCTGGGCAAACAAGACATGTGAAGTAGTGGCTTGTGTGCCCAGGACCCGCCAATGTTTTCCCTGACCCATGGGGTGGCAGGCAGCCGGTTTTTCCATTACTGCATCCTTGGGGAAATTCTTAGACTGTGTCGCCGAGCAGCCCAAGTGGAATATGGCTGTCCAAGGTGGAGCAACCTGTGGGGCAGGGCACTTGGAGCAAGGCTGGACCCATCATGCATGGCTACATCACAGCCATAAGCTGGGCTGTCAGCTAGGTCAGGAGAGAGAAACAGGGCAGGGCTATGCAGCCGATCCTGTGGGTAGTGCCTTGGCTCCAAGATGGGCTGAGCTGTTCGGCTCCCCTGTGCTCATGCATCCAGCTCACTGCACTGGCCCACCATGAACTTGCGCAGGGACCAGGTGTGTACAGGTCATCTGGCTGCACCCATTGTTTCATCATACCTTAGTCACCCAACCCCCCCACAAGAATGATAGAATCTACGCACATCATCAAAATATTTCCAGAGTGAAGTTAAACACTCAGAATTCTGCTGGAGAATTACCCAAGCATAAACAATAAAAGTGAACTCTCAGTTAGTCCAATTTCTGTCCAGTTTTGTAAGCTTGACCCTCTCTTTGTCCCAAGAGTCAGATTTATCATACAGGTCAGAAATAAGGTCACTGAATAATAGCGTAAAAATATTCTTGACCCACTTGGAGTCCCTGCCAAAGCAGAAGGGACTGAACCATAGTCTACCTGTGGAACATTTTGCCCATCAGACTCCTGTGGGCACCAGACATTCCCTCCTGAGATGCCCCAGCTATACCTGGCACAGGCACAGAAATCCTGTCCCACTAAGTGGCAACCAGATGCTCTTCCATTCCCATCCATCCTGCCCAGAATTGCCTGTTCAGTCTCAGGACTAGGTTCGTTCACTGGGAGACAATGCCTTCTTGGAGAAGACCAAACCTTCGAGATAAGGGAAAGGGTGGGTACATACCTCCTGCCACCCAGTCATGGAGTCTCAGTCGGCCCCTCATCTGCTGCAGACCCATCTTCCCCAAAAGGCACCTGTTACCAAGGATGCACACCAGGGGGTGCCACAGTTACAGACGGGAGCTCTGTGATCCTTGAATCCATGCACTCAGTTCTGTCCTGCAGCATCTGCAGTACCACCAGTGTGGTGGGCCCCACAAAGTCCTGAGAGGGACCACAGAAGTCTCCGCTTTCACCCATTCTCATACATCCCTGCGGCCCCTTCTCCTCCTGCTGCCATCAGGTCCAGTGCCCACAGTTGGATTATTTTGACCACCCCTTTGCAATCTAAAACCCCTGCCAACCCTATCAACACCCCCGTCTTCAACATTCCTGGGAGCAGCAGGAGAGCCACCTTCTTCCTCGCTGATTTTGACCTTGGGCCCTAGCTCTGTTCCTTCCCCTAGACATTGTGCCTTGCTACCAGAGGAAAAAAAGAGAAGCAGAGAATCTCTAATCAGCCTGCTTGAGACCCTGTCCTTCCCACTTTAATCCAACGGAGAAGAGATTTAAACTCTCAGGCACATGAAGCACTGCACTTCCAACTCTAGAGGCTCCCAGCCCTGCAACAGATGGGTGGTGGGAAGGGAAGAAGCTCATGTCCTCTCTGTCTGATATAGGGGACTGGATGAGACTGAATGGTCTGAAGCTGAATCCCGACAAGACAGAAATTATGCTGGTGGGTAGGGCCAAGGGAATGGTGGGATCCGTCACTGATGGGGTCTGCCCCCCATTGGCACCTCAGGTTCGTAGTCTGGGGGATGCTCCTTGATTCACTGCTCCGCCTGGATGTCCAGATGGTGGCCGTGGTGATAGGAGCATTTTGCCAGTTACATCTGGTGTGACTGCTTCAGCCATGTCTCAGACGCTGACCTGGCCACCATCATCCATGCCTTCATCACCTCAAGACTGGACTACAGCAACATGCTGTATGTAGGGCTACCTTTAGCGATGGTCCAGAGACTGCAGCTGATGCAGAATACGGCGGCCTGTCTCCTGACAAGAATGGGTCACTGGGAGCAAATGACATCCGTGCTTCGCTCTCTGAACTGGCTGCCTATAGCGTACTGGGTTCAAGTCAAGGTGTTGGTTTTGACTTATAAAGTCCTAAACAGCCTGGCCCCGCATACCTGCGAGACTGCCTCACTCCCCGGGTCCTCGATCAGCCCCTGCGGTCAGCTGGGGATGCCTCCCTTGGAGTCCCCCAGGTGATGACAATGAGGGGGGCTCTCTCAGTGGCCACACCATGGCTGTGGAACACCCTCCCAACAGAGGTCTAGCTGGCTCCAGTCCTCCCATTTCCAAAAACAGCATAAAACCTAGCTGTTCCACCAGACATTTGGCGAGAGGGATGGGGGTGGGGGGAGGAGGGGTTGTGACTCTGCCTAAGTTTTTTGGTTTAAAATGATATTTTATTTTGTATTTTTTTTATTGTGTGTGGTTTTTATTGTATCTTATTGTGTTGTAAGCCACCCTGAGCTGTTGTGGCAGGAGGGGGAGACTAAGAAATCTAAATAAATAAATAAATAAATAAACTCCTACATGCTAAAAGCCCTGCAAAACCCAAGCAGCCCAAACACCCCACCAACAACAACTAGGGGGCTGAAGTCACCCGAGAAGGGCGCAATGCCCATAGACCTTCCCACACCGGCAGTTTGATTGAACTGCTTGGAAGTGCCGCTAAACTCCCTGCTCAGGTGCTCCACAGCACTGAGGTGAACAACCCACCCATTCAGGACAAACACCGAACACTGTTCCAAGCACAGGCAAACTGAAAGATCCAATTGTGCTTCAGCAAACTAATACCACCCACTTTCCTTGCTCTGTAATAAATTGATTTTGCGGTGCATGCACCAGGGAGCTCCCTTGCTGCCAAAAATGCCTGAATTAGCCAAATTTAAATTTAAAAGGGTGCACTTTTCCCTAATGACTTTCCTGACAGTCCAGCACTGCCACCACTTTAATGGCGGTCAGCCTTGTCCCTGTCACATTCTTTTCTATTTAAAGGTGCAATGGGGACAAAGTCTCTCACCCTCAAAGTATTTTGGAAGGATATCATTCTATCATTAATGGAAATCCTTTGATTTAAATCGCTGCATGGTGAATTGAAAATGTGCAAGTGAATATGTCTGCACCACCTTTAAGTTAAGGGCAGAAAAACAGGGCAATACAGAGAGTATTTCTTCTATTGATAAAGACCAGTTTTGTGTGTGTGGCCTCCTGAAAGTGTGAAAGTATTAAACATATCGTTCCTACTGTCCATGTCTTAATAAGTAAAAATAGCCCCCACCCCACCTTACTTGTGTCTCATATTTAAGTTTTCTTCTAAAAATTAAAATGGGTTAAGGAGATTTTAAATATATAATTTTCTCTGTTTTCAGCCTTAATCCAAGTGTATTCAATATTTGTGTCTGAGAATACATTAACAGTAAACATGTACATAATAAACCCTTTCCCTGTAGCAGCACTATCTTGACTCATCTGACAGCTGACACATAACCTGCTGTGTATGTTCATCTATCACAGAGTGAGATAAGCTCTCCTTTTTCTAACATGATAGTTGTGATTTGTGAGATGACGTGATTATTGATTCTGAGCCGAAATCACATTTTGTAGTCATGGTGGTGATGAGTTTGTCTATACAACACAGTGCTTTTAAAAATATTTCTTTGTCATGCTCAACTACTAAACAGTACTCCAAATTGATGCTTTGCTTCATAACAACCTATCACCCTGCTGTGCTGGCTTTATCATGAGTACCGCTTTCTATAAACATATCCTCATAATACACAGGAGTTTAAAAAGGATTCTGGTTTCAAAGTTTCAAACTGCCATCATTGCTATCCTTTACTTAGTGGCAAGTGTAATTTCTATAGAATAAACCATAGGCAATAGCTTTTCACGATTTCAGATTAGAGCACATTGGTTCTTTCCCTTAAACTTTCTAAATTTATTTTTCATAACGATCATCATTATATGGGATACATATACATTAAATCTATTATATTAAAAGCTAGGGGTGGGAAGTTCGGATCTCCCGGTATCCGATACTGCCGGTATTTGGCAGTATCGGGGATACCGGATAGATCCGATAATTCCCCGTACTGGTGCTGGTTCCTGTACCGGATTTTTTTTACATTGCGACCATTGAAATAAATGGCAGCAATGTAAAAAAAACAACAACCAAAAACCACTTTCTGTCAGCGCCCGCGCTGTCAAGGCAGGAGGTGAGCGTCCTGTTGCTCGGCAGCAGCAAGGGCACCAGAACAGGAAGCAATAGGTTCCTGGGGTCAGGGGGGCAGGGCCAATTCATGCTGACAGGGAATCCAGGCCCCTCCCAGCCTCCAGCTGTACCGCATGAACGCGACGGCTCGGAGGTGGGTTGGGGCCCCGCCCTGAGCACATTACTCCTTGGGAGGGGAACTCATAACTATATGAGGCTGGTGGGGGAAAGAGCCTCCGCTGGTAATCGTTCTGAGAGGCTGGCCCTTTGTATCCTTGTGTGCTTATATCTAGAGATTCTTGAGTGTGAGTGAGACGGATTGCATGCTTCTGGTGTCCTTCCCTGTCCTGTGTTGAGTGAAAGGTGGTAAGATTGGTTGTTTGTCCTTGTTTGTTGTGTATTATGGGTGTTCTGACATACATGGATTGATTCTTGGTATATTGGGCCCTTGGTCCTTGCTCCCTATTCCGTGATTCCTTGCAATTCCCCCCACCCATGTGTGCAAGCCCTAGCCTTTCCCCCCATCACTCCCTTATCCTTCCCTACTATCCTCCCTTCCCCTCGGGTCATCCCCCCCTTCTTCCTCCACCACAGTTTCTCACAGTGTCCTGGTCCCTGTGTATTTCCCCGAGTTATTGAGACTTCCTTCTGTGTTTGCTCTTCCTGGGGCAATTGGCTTCCTCTTGTCTATCCCATTGATGACACGGGTTGCCCTCTATATTTGAAGGAAATCCCACCCAACACCCTAACGGATATTTATACCCAGATAGATTACTCTTGCCTAGAGGAAGCCGCCCTTTTCCCTTATCCCTTTCCTGTTGTTCTCCCCTTTTCCCGTGACCCCCCTTCCTCTCCCCCTCTTCCAGTGACACTTTCCCTCCCCCTCCCAGATTGCACAGGTGGAAGGGGGGACACCACCCACCCACCCTGGATTTTTTTTTTTAAAAAAAATGGATTCGGGCTCTGGGCCGCCATTGGCGGCCTGGCAGCAGCCAGGACTATGGAGGCAGTTGAGCTCTCCTCCAGGAGCCCACACATGGTTGGCTGGCACTCTCTGGCAGCTGGCAGGCAAGACCGGTAACCTTACCCCCCCAATCGCCTTTCACCTGTGCTCCCTCTGGGTGGCGGCGGCGGCAGCAGCGCAGCGTGAGCCCGGCTGCAGCGCTGGCTTCAGCGCTTCACTAGGCCTTCCGGGGAACTTTCGGGTTTCCCCAGAAGGCCTGGTGAAGCGCTGAATCCAGCGCTGAAGCCAGACCCGTGCTATGCTGCTGCTGCCACCACCACCACCCAAAGGGAGCACAGCTAAAAGGCAATCCAGGGTGTGTGTGTTAGGTTACCGGTCTTGCCTGCTGGCTGCCAGAGTGTCTGGGCTCCCAGAGGAAAGCACAGCTGCCTCCATAGCCCTGGCTGCTGCCTGGTAACCGGCAGCGGCCCGGAGCCCGGGTCCAGTCTGGTTTTTAAAAAAAAATCCAGGCTGGGCAGGGTGGGTGAGGGGTATCCCCCCTTCCTCCCATGCAGCCTAGGAGGGGGGAGAGTTTGGGGGGATTCATTGATTTCGATGGGACACTTCCCCATTGAAAGCAATTTTTAAAATGGTACCGGTAAACCAGTTTTACCGATAAAACCGATTTTTTTGAAACCAGTAACCGGTAAAACCGATACCCGTTTTTTTTCACTTTGGTCCCACCCCTATTAAAAGCATAATTTTGAAAAACAACTGAGCAACCAAGGGAATACCTACGATAGGTAAAGGTTGTGCAGCTGTACCAGTGACCACGTGTCCTGATGTAGCTGCATCCCCTGTTGAAGACGGAGGAGGAATTCTATCTTCTCCACAAGAGTCCATTCCAGCTAAGCCTCTGGGAGTAACAGCATATATCAAAGTGGTTTTCCATGGAATTTATGTTCTGAAACCTGATTAGGCTGAGGCTCTTTTGGACACCCCTTTAACCATGACTACCTTCATGCTTTTATTGTCATACCTTATGCCTGATACTTCACTAAGTTTATTTATTTTTACAATTTTATATACCACCCCCTCCTGCCTCAGGCGTCTTGGGGTGGCTCACAACATATTAAAACATTGCAAAACACACAACACACATACACGCAAGACAGCACTGATTCTCTTCTGTGTGTGTCCAAACTCCCCAACACATTCATTTGAATTTATACACAGTCACTATTGCATGAAAACATTCTTATATGCAAGGTGCCCCTCAATATAATGTCATTCATTCACATCCCTGCAAACAATCCAATGAATGTTAATATGGTTAAGAATAATTAGCTTAGTTTATAATCTGGGGCTATCATGACAAAATATTTTAGTTCAGTGACTTGCACAGATTAATTAAGTTAATAATGTTTAAAGAAGTATTCTTGCATTAAAATTTAGATGGCACCATATGGATTATCAGACTTGAGACCAATGTATTGCATGTGAAGAAAAGAGAAATAAGGTTTTTCATAATCCTGTTTTGTCCAAAGATAGATAGATATAGTAATATATTTATTAACATGTATATTTTTATATGTATTTTATTTATTAATTACTAGTATTAATATTATATATTATATTTATTATATGTATGTATATATTATTTATTTATGAGTATTATCTATTTATTTATTCAATCTTTTACCCTGCCCTGCACACAAAGTCTCAGGGTGCCCTAAAAAAATATATAAACAAAAGAAATATAAGTTAGGGCTGAACCGAATAGTACTTCCGGGTATTCGGACTGATTTTCGAAGTTCTTAATTGTCGGTCCGAGTACTCAAAGGCAATTTAGTGTTCTTGCCAAAGCTTCAGAGACTGAAGCACAGAAAGTCAGAAAACTTTGGAAACTTCAGAAAACTTTGGTGCCACCTTGGTGCCTCAGCAGGTGCTATAATGTGCAGCAGCTGCATCCGGAGGGGGTAACGGTTGGCAACCTTTTGGCACTGATTGGTGTGGCACTGGTAACTTGGGAAGACCAGGGATATAGGCCAGGAGAACTCCTGGAGCCAGGCAGAGAGCCCTGTAGGTGGCTCATGGTGTTGTTATCTAACTGCCAAGCTGAGCAAACCAAGCACCCCAGCTGGCCAAGCAGCAGCCAACTTTTTTTTTTTTTTAAAAGACAACCTAGAATGCTGCCCCTGCCTGGAGGCAGCCAGAGGTCCATTAGTAAAAGAAGACAACTTGAATAAACGACTCAGACTGCAAGGAACTGCAATCCTGCACACCAAAAGCCAGCCAGTCCAGCAGACACCACATTAGTTCTTCTCACACACACACCCTGGCATGGAGTGACCTTAACTCCTGGAGCCAGACAGAGAGCACCCTCTGGATGGCTTATGGTGTTGCTGTCTGACTACCAAGCTAACCAAGCAGCAGTAGCCAGTAAGCAATATGCTCCCAGTGGAACCCCCTTTTTTTTTTTTTTTTTTCAAAGGCATGGCATGCAACCCCCACAACCCCAGCATTGGTACAGGAAGGCCAGGTCAAACCACGCCATGCGAGGACCCCCCTCCCTGCCCACCCCCCAGGCCAGCCAATTACTCAGTTAGCAGTGTAGCAGCACACAGCCAAATTCACATGGGGATTTGATGGCTCTGGGAGTTGTTTGCCAGTTTTGTTTTTTGGTACTTCTCTTTCTATTTTTGCAGCCTTGTAGCAATCAAACTAGCCATCTGACTCGGCCAACCAGTAGATTCAAAATCTGCCTTACCCCATGACTCAACTGTCCCCTCCATTCCCCACTCCTGCCAAATACGGCACTGTTTCCAGAAGCTTCTAGGAGCATCTTCAGTCAGGCCCAGGCACACAGGCACGTCCAAAGTTTTCTGAAGTATGGCTGCACTTTCCTGAACTTCAGAAACTGCTCTTTCCAGGTCAAAGACCCCAAAATTCAATGATTTCTATATATTTCCAGAGACTTAATTTCAGTCCTAATATAAATATATATAAGGCATAGAATTGATTGTATATAATAACTAATGATTCATCAAAGATCTGCAATTTGGATTTGGACAATCATCTAAATATTGACCTTTATGCAAACTAGTTAAATCTCCTGAAATCGTAAAAAATATAATTGGTAACTAATATTAAGGCTATAATTCTTAAATCCACTTACTCCAGAGTAATCTACTAACTCACTCTATGAGCAATCGCCCATCACCACTCTCTGGGACCTCCCCAATATGAAGGAGCAAACCACTCAAGAGCGGTCCCATGCACCCCACCAGATCCCACAGTTGTGTTACCACCACCTCATGGTCAACTGTATCACAAGCTTCTGAAAGATTTAACAAGCTCAACAGGGTAAAATTTCCCTTGTCAATCTCCAGGCGCAATGCAGGTCATTGACGAAGGCCACAAGCGCAGTCTCCATGCCATACCCAGAACGAAAGCCTGACTGAAACGGGTCCAAGAATCCAATGGTATCAAAATGAGCCTGGAGCTGGTAGGCAACCACCTGTTCAACAACCTTCCCTAAAAACAGGAGGTTAGAGACAGGCCGAGAGCTGGCTGGGGACTCAGCACCCAAAAATGGCTTCTTAAGCAAGGGCTGAATAACTGCAGTTTTAACAATGTTCAACAGCCTACCCCTACACCCCTGCCCCCCGCCCATGCAGGGAGACGTTGACAACCCCAGCCAGCAATGGCCCCAACATCTCCTGGCTGACTTTCATAACCAGGACGGGAATTCCCTCCACCTCCCCCTACTACCCAGTGCACCTGGGGATGAAAGCCATTTGTCCCGCTCTTGCAGGAATGAGTGGGGACTAGGCTGCAGCTCACAAGGTGCAGAGTGCACCACTGGAAGCCCCAGGAGGTTGCATAGCAACCAGGGGCTTGTGAGTGAACAAGATCATATGAGAGGAGATCTCACTGACAGGGAGAGTGAAATTGACTGCCCCCGAGGCAGTGGGTGTTGAGCAGGGGATGGAGAAACAGTGATCACCACCAGTCCTGGGAGCCTGGAGAGAATGCTCACAGGGGTGCAGAGATCCAAGAGAGAGAAGCAGTGGCAGACCAGTGCTGCCTTGTGGCATGAATCTGGTGGGAGTGGCTCGTGAGTTGCTGGAGGACTCTGTATGTGTCCCCCTCCTCCTTGAGTGAGCAGGTACTGGAGTGGAGGACTCCTTCTGTGCTCCCCTCCCTCCACGAGGGATCAGGTACTGGGTGCAGGGAGGCCGTTGGGATGGGTTTTGTTTTTTAAAGAGGAATAAACATGCCAAGAAAATCCGGTGGCCACTCCAGTGGGGGGCTGGAAGTCCTGTTCCATGTTCTGATGAGGCTGGTCAAGGGGGTGAGGGGAGTAGACACCTGTTGGAACCCCTCCAGGATAAGCTGCAAGGCTGTGAGCAGCTTTATTCAGCAGCTTACTGCTATTGTGGCTGCCTTGGTGCCAGGGGCCCCTGGTAGTGCCCAGCAGGCAAGTGGGGGTGCCCCCCAACCCATGGTCAAGATCCTTTGCGTTGTAGAGAAGGGAAGGCAGGTGCAAGTTCCCTTCCCAGCCAAGGAAGACTGCTGCAGATGGAGCATCAGGCAGGAGGGAACATCCCTCTGCTAAACCAAGGGCAAATGCTGCAGGTAGAGCAGCAGAGGGAGTAGCAGGAAGGTGGGAACACCCCCCCTCCCAACAGAGGATTAACAGTGCAGGAGGAGCAGCAGGCACATGGGGATGGCCCAGTGGACCAGGGCCAGTTAGAAATGGCCTCATCTGAGGGGCAAGATACTAGGCAGTGGAAGAATCCTCCATGTTTCAGGGGTGATGCTCTGGAGCCCAGGCATCCCAGGATGCAAATGGGAGGAGGAAGAGGTAGAACAAATGCAGGATCTGGCAACGAGAGTGGAGGCACTTGAACAAAGCATAAAGGTACTAGCAGAAAATCTCCCAGAACTTCAGCATGTGGCACCAAGGCATGAGGGAGCAGCAGCAGCAGGAGCGAACCTGGTTGAGTGCCAGATGCAGTGTTGATGCGAGTTGCTGGTATGGAATCGCAGGATTTGGGAATGGCGTAACACCCTAAAGTTCTGGTGGGGTGTTGGGGGGAGAAGACGGAGCGTGCAATGGAGCTTGCGTGCAATGGAGCTTGGGTTCCCTGGTCAGGGCAAGAGTTACAGGCCCCTTTAATTGGCCATGTGCAATGTTCATCTACCCAATCACAGCTTGCATCAGCACATGCCTCTGAGCCCCACACAGCCAACTCACACAGACAGCACCCACCAACACTGACCAACCAGCCAAACCGAAACAAAAACACACCACACAACCAAAACACACGAATCACAACCGAACACCCACCCAGCCACAACACACACACTATTACCCACACAAGCTCCGCACACACTCAAATTTCCAGTTTCCAGCGTGATCACGGGCTCTTGCGATACTTTTTCAGAATGCCCGAACCAAACACAACCGAACCGAACGGCTGAACCTGAACGCGGCGAGCAAACTGAATGGCCAAACCGAACGGGCAAACCGGACCAAACCGAACGTCCGAACCCGAACCACAATCTGTTCGCCCATCCCTAGACCCAGGTGTGTGGCCCACTTTTCTCTTGGATTTCAACGAGATTAGTTTTTGGAGACATAACCTATTGCTTGAGGCAAAGATACAGTTCTAGTCAGATGCTATTGGCACCTTTGGTTTGCGTCTGTATTTCAGGGGTGGTGGTGTGCAGCTCCATGGCCCATTGATTGGCTAGAGCAAGAGGGACTATCGATCTAACCTTTCTTGGATTTATTTTCCATTGTGGTAGCCGTTAATCTCTGGGAAAAGACATTTTCAGCCACAATGGTTCATCTTTGGTGTGAACATATTTGTCTGTAGGTAAATGTTTATTTATAATTTCTTTCAAATATTTGTAGTCCACACCCTCCTGCCAAGGCAGTTCAGGGAGGAGTGCATTCATCATAAAACAAAATAAAACATTATAAAAATACAACATCTTAGAAACAGCATGACTGGAGCCACTAAAACGCCACTCTTCACCCAACCCTCCCACCCACTAACCACTTCCCTCACCAAAAGCTTGGCAGGTCAGGTCTTATATTATTGTCAAAAAGAGGAAAGGTCTGGGACCAAAAGGACTGCAACTGGGAGGAAGTTCCACAGCCTTGGAGCAGCCACCAAGAACGCCCTCCAATCATCGCCACCCAAGATACTTGGGGAACTTTGAGGAGAGCGCCCCCGGCTGACCGCAGGGGCCAATCTAGAATCTGGGGAATGAGACGGTTTACAGGTAGGTGGGGCTCAGACCATGTAGGGCTTTAAAAAGGTAAGAAGCAACACCTTGAATAGGGCCCAGAAGACTATAGGCAGACAGTGCAACAAACTGAGCACAGGTGTTACGTGCTCATGACGATCTGTCCCCATGAGGGAACAGGCTGCCGTGTTCTGCACCAGCTGCAGTCTCTGGACTGTGACCAAGGGCAGCCACACATAGATTGTGTTACAGTAGTCTAATCTTGAGGTGATGAAGGCATGGATGAGAGTGACCAGGTCGGAGTCCGAGACATATGGCCAAAGCCGCACGTACCGAGCTGCATGGCAGGAGGGGTGGGGTAAAAATCTATGAAAATAAATAAAATAAAATAAATAAATAGATGTAAGTGGCCGAATGCGCTCCTTGCCACAACTGCCACCTGAGCATGGTAATTCATGTGATAATCAGCTTGTCTAGGAATCAGCATGTGATGAAGGTAACTGGCCAAACGCACTCCTTGCCACAATGCAAGGGCGTTTATTTTAAAGTGTCTGTATAACATTCTTTTTGCTGCAAAATATGTTCCGGAGTTAGACAACGGCATAGCAGACACGCTCTCTCGCTTCTAGATGGACCATTTTGTCTTTTGGTTCCAGAGGCCTGCAAAATACCAGAGACATTTCCAGTGGATGTGGAACCTTGGTGTGTAAAGCTGCTTGAGACAGTTAGAGGTTCACTGCCACCCAGGACAAGGGTGGCGTATGAGAGAGCATATAGGGAATTTCAGCATTTTAGAGCAGAGAGAGGATGGAGTTTAGGTTTTCCAGTTCCAGATTCAGTTTCTGCAATTTGGCTTAGCCTTGCACAGGAGGGGGTCTTGCTCCCGGGACTATAGAAGGCAAGTAATTCAGCTTCAGCATTTTATTTATTTAATTTATTTATAAAATAATTTAATACCCCACCCCTACTGCTCCAAGAAGCCTGGGGCAACTTACGAGATTTTTTTTTGTTTTTTTTTAATATATATATTTTTTATTTTCCTGTATCAATGGTATTAACATAACTTTCAATTTCTTCCCATACAATTATTGTATTTCCTTTGCCACTCATTTTCTGACATATAGCTGAGTGGCTGTGTTACAAACATAAGCTTTATCAATACTGCTTTCTGTAACCAGTGTGAATTCCCCAACCTTCCACCTTGTAATATCGCCTCCCCTCCCCAACCCCACTCCCATACCCATCCCAATCTGCCCCCCCCCCGGCACTTTAAAAAATGTCTTTTGGGCAGGTCGATTGTGTGTATTTGTCCATCTTAATTTTCTACGTTAGTACAGTCCAACACGATGACCACGACTCATAAAATTTACTTAGATTGTCTTATAGGCTGGCCGTTATATGCTCCATCGAGACCATATGCCGCAGCCTTTGTAGCCAGGCCAGTCTAGTCAGTCCCTTTGCATGCTTCCACGTCTTTGCAATCGTATGAACTGCTGCCAGCATCAATTTTTGACAGGTTCTTCTCTGGTGTGGCTTAAGAGTCTTAGGTGGGTATAATCTGAGGAGTGCAATTACTGGTTTAAACAGAAGACTCACTTCTGGCAGTCCATTAATAATTGACCATACTTTTGTCCAGAAGGCTTCCACCTTTGGGCAGCTCCACCAGCAATGCAGGTAGGTGCCCCTCTCCCCACATCCCCTCCAACACATTTGGATGGAAGGGTGGGGGGAGGGGAATAGGTATTTTACATTTTGTTTATTCCATCTGGTGTGGTGTACCATCTCTGGATTAACTTTACTTGGGGATCCTTTGCTAATAAGGACAGTGAGCAAGTGGACATATACTCCCAAATGGTTCTCATGTCTCCCTCTGTTATATCTAGCATCACCTCATCAGACTGTTTAGTGATATATCCCGCATCTGGGAAATGATATAAAGCCTTTACCAGTCTATAAAGAATTGAAAACACTCCCTTTTGTCCTATATTATTAAACAGGACTCTTTCCAAATCTGTGGAGTCCCTACAAAAGTGGGCCCTATCCTTGGAATTGTTTATAGCACTATGTAGGTGGCAGTACATCCAGAAATCTACCTTTTCAACTAGGGCCATCTCCAACGTGTCCCTAGTTTTAAATGTGTCATTAATAAACATATGCATTGCCCTGTAGATCTCTTTCTCCTTCCATCTCCATAGCTTTTCCTTCTCCTTTCTGTTCCAGTTAGGTCCCACCTTTTCTATAGGGATATATGGGGGTTTTCCTGGCATAATCTCAATATTTTTTTGCACCCATGCCATGCCATCATAGCCACCCCTGCAAAGGGGTGGTCCTTCTCCTCTCTTCTCTTTATGACGACTCGGGATGTGCTTTCAAACAGATCCCTCACTTGTGTAATCCCTATTGTCTCCAATTCTGGGTCTCACCATTTTAGTTTTTTTTCCTCATTATACCAAATCTTTACTGTTCTCAGGGCCGATGCCATACTATAGAGCCTTAGGTCAGGCAGACTGCATCCCCCCTTTTCCATCCGTGTCTTAAGAATGGATATATGCACCCTCGGTTTCCTTTTACCCCAAATTATGAACCTCATTAACTTGTCTATTTTTTGAAAAAACTCCCTGGGTGGTTGTATTGGGATGGCCTGTACGGTATAGAGAATTTTAGGTAGGAGTTGCATTTTAATTATGTTCATTTTTCCCAACCAGGAACAGTCCAGTCTGTGCCAAGACTGCTGCTCATCCTGGAACTCCCGTATAAGAGGTAAGTAGTTTATTTTGTATAAGTCCCTAGTATTCTTGGTAAGTTTGACCCCTAAATATTGTATAAGCTCCTGTTGTATTTGAAATTGCATAGCTGGGGCACTTCTCCCTTCTCTGCCCCATCCTGGTTTAACAACATCATCTGGGTTTTTCGTGGATTAATCTTGTATCCTGATAGGGATCCAAATTCTGCCATTACTGCCATCAGTTCTGGTATAGATGTTTGCACATTAGTTAGAGAAAGGAGCATATCATCTGCATAGACCATTGTTTTATGTTCAGTCATCCCACTCATCACTCCAGTTATCTTGTTATTTTGATTTATTGCCAATATAAGAGGCTCTATTGCAATATCAAAGAGGAGTGGAGAGAGCGGACAGCCCTGTCTTGTGCCCCGTGTAAGGTTGAACACTGGAGTTAGCTCTTCATTTAATACAATCTGTGCTGCCAGTCTTTTATACATACTTTCTACCCATTCCAGAAAAAAAACCCGCCTCCCCCGAATCCCATCTCTTCTAGTGTGATCAAAAGGATTTTTTTTCTAGTCTGTCAAACGCTTTATTAGTGTCTAAAGATATCATGGTTGCTGACCTTTTCGCCTTATTAATTTTGTATATTAGATCTATATTGCCCTCCTCACGGTGTCTATTCCCATCCTCCCACTTATAAATCCCATCTGGTCAGGACCAATTATCTCCTTTATAAATAAATTGGAAGCGGGTGGCGAGGACCTTGATAAAGATCTTGGCATCTGTGTTCAATAGTGATATAGGTCAAATCCCCACATTCTTTCCCCACCTTCTCCGTTTTGGGGCACCAAAACCTTCTCTGTGTTATCTGCGTCTTTTTCCTTTTCTTTTTCACCAGCCAAGACAAGACTCTGTCTGCTTTATTGCTTTTAGTGTAGTAGTATTGTTTAGTGTATCTTAGTTTTTTTATTATTATCTCTGTTTCCATGACATCTATCAAGCCCCTAATCTCTGCCCTTTCCTTCGGCCCTTTCCTTGTTGGGTTATTTTTCAGCTGCCTGTCAATCTGTCTAAGTCGGAGATAGAACTCATTCAACTCCATATTTTTCTTTTTTTTAATATAGGCGTCTAGTGCAATGCATTGCCCCTGTCAAAATGCTTTAGCAGCCTCCCAGAGGGTCGCCTGGGATACTTCACCATTATCATTTGTCCAGAGAAAGTCTTTTAACTCCTGTTTAATAGGGATGGGCGAACGCGGTTCGGTAGTTCGGTGTTCGGCCCGAACTCGGCCTGTTCGGACAACCGAACACGAACACGAACGCACCAAATGGACCGAACACCGAACACCGAAATGGCGAACACACCGAACGGAACCGAACACCGAACTACGAAATGGCCGAACACACCGAACGGAACCGAACACCGAACTACGAAATGGCCGAACAGTTCGTTCAATTCGAATCGCGTTCGGTTGTGTTCGGGTGGCTAAAACATGGTCTTCTGTCAGGTCACTGGAAGGCCAAATGTAGCAGGGAGGGGGAAGTCATTTGACTCAGCTAGGAGCAGACTTCCAGGCACCAGGGGTGGAGGGTGGAGAGTGGCTTGGAGTAGCAGCCAGCCTGATGAATCACCATCTCTTTTCGCCTCAGACCACTGGCTTGGCAGTCTATGATTGGCCACGGGCTAGGCTGCACGGAGCCAATGGGGCTGATTTGAGGCGGGCGCAGCAAGAAACAAAACTGTCTGCCTCCCCCCTTCCCAATACCTTCTGAGCTAGTCACTGTTCCTGAGCAGCAGGCGTTTCAGAAGGCTCCCTCACCCAGCATTTTCCAGCTCCCCAATCCATTGCCATCCTCCTCCTATTTCACCCATCCAACCCATCTACCCCCATATTCTCATTTATTTACATTAGCTTTGATAGATTTAGTTGTTATTTTTTGTTTTTATCCCTCCCTGTGTTCAATCTTCAATCTTCCTCCTTCCCTCCCCCCTCCATTGAATATTCCCTCCCCATTCCCTTCCCCTGTTTTTTTGATTCATTAGAGTAGTAGTATATATTATTAATTTATAGATTGATTTAGGTTTCATTTCAGTTTTGTACCCCTCCTTGTCTTGTTTGTGAGCCCCCCTAGCCCCCATCCCATATATTCAATTCATAGGTAGAGATAGATAGGATTAGGTCGATACATTTTTGTTTGAGTAGTTTAGTTTAAGGTTACTGATAGAGTGAGTTTACTGTGATTCAGCTTTAGGGTTTGTTGGAGTTATTCATAGCATTTAGAAATTTAGAATACATTTATTAGTTAGTTAGTTATTAGTGTAGATATAGAGATATAAATATTTGATAAAACAATTCAATAAAAAAAATTTAAAAAATTATATATTAAAAAACATTGTTTTTTCGGGCCGAACAGCCGAACGCGAACGTGCGAACCACCCGAACACCGAACGACCAAACACGAACGCACAACCCAATGGCGAACGAACCGAACGGCCGAACACGAACGTACGACCTGCCCGAACAACCGAACACGAACGGCCGACGCACGAACGGCCGAACCGAACGGCCGAACACAAACGCGAGGTACGACCGAACGGCCGAACGCGAACACACGAACCGAACGCAGCCGAACCGAACGGCCGAACGCGAACACACGAACCGATCGCGGCCGAACCGAATGGCCGAACACGAACCGCGATCTGTTCGCCCATGCCTACTGTTTAATTATCTCTTTATTTGTTAGGTTTAATAAAGTTGCCTTGTTCAATGACCATCTGCGTGTAGTGTACTTTTTTTTTGGCCCTGCTGCCATTGTCATAATTACTGCACTGTGGTCTATGAATATCACTGGGCCTATCTCACAACTTTGACATTTACCCCATTCTTCTTTATTCATGAACATATAATCTCTTTGTGTGTGTCAGGTGTCTGTTGGAATAAAAAGTGTACTCTATCCTTTGGGTGCCTCAACCTCCAGACATCCACAAGATGTGCTCTGGCAATGCCTGTGCAATCTTTTTCTGTCCTTTCTTCAACTTTCCCTTCCCTGATTTATCTAGCTGAGTCATAGGACTGTTAATATCCCCCATCATTATCAAGATACCCTGGCTTTCCCTCCCAGCCAGTTCTACAATTCCCTTCATGAATTTCATTTGTCCCATGTTTGGGGCATAGAATGTGAGAAATATGTATTCCTCCCCTGCCAGCATTCCCTGCACCAGGAAACAGCTGCCCTCTGGGTCTTCGAATCGTTTTTTCCCCTATAAAATTGACCTTGCTGGCAAACACCGGTAATACTTCTGCCTTCTTTACCTTTGCATTAGCAAATCTTATATGGTCAAATTGTTTATCCCTGACCCTGGTATTATCTTTATTCAGGAGATGAGTTTCTTGCAAGGCCTCCACTTGTATCTGCTGTCGTTTAAGATATTGCCATGTCCTGTTTCTTTCACATTTAAGGTACATATTTTTAACTCAACCATATTCCTTAGCATAGACCTGCCCAGTACCCCTCCCCCTCTTGTCCTAACAAGCCTTCCAGATTGTGCCCTAGTCTCCCTTCATGTTCCAAACCATCCCTTATCCTTCCCCCCATCACCCTCACCCTTCCACCCCCCACAACATTTCCCTACTCCCTCCCAGAACTAAGGTTTATAGAAACCTTAAAGGGGTATGTCATGGAGTCGCTTCACTCTGCTATTCGATCCAGCAAACCCTTCTGAATTTCACTTGTCTATTTTGGACTACTTGTCCAGTCCTCTGTCCTTTAATGCTTACTGCGTGCCTCCTTGTTCTCCTACTCTTCCGGCTTTTTCATGATTCTATCGTGTCCTTCACCGCCCGTCGGCCAGATTTTCCCCCTCCAGTCCTTGAAATTCCAGCATCTTGCATTCCATATATTGTTCCAGCGCCTTGATGTCAAAGAATTTTCACCTGCGCCCTTTATATATGAAAGAGAAAGTTGCAGGGTACCTTACTTGAACCTGTATGCCCTTCTCTGTAAATCTTTCTCGAGGCTGGTACCATTTCTTTCTCCTAGCCACTGTTGCGGGGGCCAGGTACAGCTGGATTGTCACTCTGTGCCCCTCATATCACAAGTCCTTGTTTTTCCTGGCTTCCCATAGCATGTGCTCTCTGTCTTGCTATCTTAGGCAGTGAAAAATCAGCGCTCTAGGTGGCTCTCCCTCTTTAGGTCAGGGTCTCAGTGTTTTGTGCGCTGTGTCCAGCTCTATATTATGAAGGGGATCTGTTTGGGGGAAGAGGGCCTTGAGGATTTTCTGCACCAGGTCTCTCCCTCTCTGGGCCTCAGTGGCCCCGGGATCCCTTGGATGCACAAATTGTTCCTCCTAACCCTGTTCTCCAGGTCTTCAATTTTGCGTTGGGCCCCCCTGATGGCCTTTTCTACCATCTGCAACCTTTCTTCCCACCTCTGGCCCAGGTCTTCTCTCTCATCCATTCTTGTTTCCAGGGCTGTGAACCGTTCAGAGACCCTGACAAATTTTTTGTTCAGTTTGTCCACCACACTGTTTACCTTTTGTGTTCCATCGTTCAGGAGCTCCCAATGCTTCTTGGAGACCTCATATTGACTCCTAATTGAGTGTGTCAGGATCTCAATCTGTTCTGCCAGGTCAGCCTGCTCTCCCTGTCTCACATGTGCTGCTGCAGCGATTTTGGACCTTGTTTTTTCTTGTTCCCATCCCCTGCTGCTCTCCCTTTCCAGTGATTCCTCCTGCTTTCCCCGCCACAGCAAGTCTCTTTTTCAGCTTGCCGGGGGTGTTCTGCCTCGAGTTCCTGCCCATGCAGTTGCTAAATGGGCCAATTTACTTAATTTTTTAAAGCATTTTTCA
This sequence comes from Sphenodon punctatus, assembly GCA_003113815.1. NCBI lineage: Eukaryota > Metazoa > Chordata > Lepidosauria > Sphenodontia > Sphenodontidae > Sphenodon > Sphenodon punctatus. Next base: position 116,830 of record QEPC01008117.1, on the reverse strand, counting down.
TCTCAGGTTGCTGGAAGCTCTTAGCAGACACATCTACTGCCTGAACATGCCCAGTGGTGCCACGGTGACTTACAACGTTAACACATATAAAATAAATAAAACCATAAAACAATAAAAAAGGAAGGCACAAAACCAAAACTGCCCCTCCCCCTCTACATCCCATCTCCCTCACCAATAGCCAGGTGGAACAGCTAGGTTTTCCACATATGACAGAATGAGGGGAGATCCAGGGCCACCCTCCATAGTGGCCTCATGGATCACATGGGGGACCTCAAGAAGGGGCCCCTATCAGACCGCAGAGGCCACTCCAGAGCACAGAAAGTGAGATGGTCTCACAGGTAAGATGGATTACAGCCATATAGGACTTTATAGCTCAAAACCTGGCTGGTTAAGGTCTTCCGGGAGACAATGGGGCCATTGCTGGCTGGGGTGATCAATGGCTGGGTGCCAAGTTGCCTTAAGGAGGCAGTGGTGTGGCCCCTGCTCAAGAAATCATCACTTGACATTGACTCCCTTGCCAGTTATTGGCCAGTCTCTGACCTTCCCTTTTTAGGGGAGGTTATTGAAAGGGTAGTGGCCCAGCCATTGCAGGAGCATCCACTGTCTGGATTCCACCCGGGTTATGGCACAGACTGTGGTTGTGGCATTGGTTGATGACCTGCATGGGGAATTAGATCAGGGTCGTTCGGCCCTGCTGATTTTATTAGATTTGTCATCTGCATTTGATACCGTTGACCATTAAATGTTGGTGCTGCACCTACGGGACAATGTGAGGGTTGGCGGAATGGTTCTTGACTGGTTCCGCTCTTTCCTGGCCAGAAGAACTCAGCGAGTGGTGCTTGGAGATAATTATTCTTCATGACGGGACCTCTCATATGGAATCCTGAAGGGTTCTGTTTTGTCCTCTCTCAAACCAGATTTGAGGGAACCAATAACAATCCCACTCTTGACAAAGATCTGTGAGGATAAAAAGTATTTAGTGTTGGCGATTGGGTGCTTTTAGATCTGACATATGTCCCAAGTGGCATTAAGTTAATGAATGTCTACAGGAAGGGAGTTCCACAGCATTGGGGCAGCAACTGAGAAAGTCTCCATGCAAGCCCTTCTTGTACAAACGATACTAACAGATGGTACTCACTGGGAGGCACTCCCAGTCCATTGCAGGGACCACAGTGGGGCATGGAACAATAAGTGATCTTTCAGATATCAGTTTCTGTAAGATGTAGGCATCTGTAACAGCAAGGATCTGGGAAAGGGAGAGATCATGGATGAACGCCACTTTCAAGATGGAAGAGCAGCAGTTCCAGAGAGCACAAGATAAAGGGTAAATTTAGGGCAAAGGAGGCCAATTTGGGGTGACGTCTCATGTGGTAAGACTGTTCATTTTTGAGTAAGTTTTCTTACTACCTAGTAAATTTTATTCTAAAGAAACATGTTTTGTACGTGAGCTAGTCCACAGTGTTCACTCCCCTTTATGCAGATCCAACTAGAGGCATCTGGCTTTGGATAAAAGACTCTTATTGTTTTATGTTAATGCTTGGGAAGGGTAAAAAGTCATGGGATAGGAGGTAGTATCTTACTATGAAACAGCAACTGGTTAAAAGATAGAAGGTAAAGGGTAGGACTAAATTGGCAGTTTTCATAATAGAGAGATGTAAAAAGTGGTGTGCCTCAGGGATCTGTATTGGGACCGGTGCTGTTTTAATGTATTCATTAATGATTTGGAAAAGGGTGTTAAGAGTGAAGTGATCAAATTTGCAGATGACACCAAGTTATTCAAGGTAGTTAAAACACGAGCAGACTGTGAGTAACTGCAATGGGATCTTACGACACTGGATGCCTGGTCATCTAAATGGCAAAAGAGGTCTAATGTGGACAAGTGCAAAGTGATGTATGTAGGGAAAAATAATCCAAACTATGCATACACAATGCTGGGTACTAAGCTAGGTGTTACCACTGAGGAAAAAGATCTGGGATTGGTTGTGGACAATACAATGAAATCCACAGTGCAGTGCGCAGCAGCAGTCAAAAAAGCAAACAACGTTAGGAATTATTTGGAAGGGGATAGAAAATAAAATGGAGGATGTCATAATGCCTCTATACAAATCAATGGTGTGACCGCACCCCAGATTTTATTATTGTCATAAATGTTTTAAATTGTTTTTAGTATTTTATATGTTGTAAGCTGCCCCGGGCTGTGTGGCAGGAGGGGCGGGGTAAAATTCAATTGAAATAAATAAAAAATAAAATAAATAAATAGTGTGTGAAGTTCTGGTCACCTCATCTCAAAAAAGACATAGCTGAACTAGAAAAAGGTACAGAGAAGGGCAACAAAAATGATCAAGGGCATGGAAGGGCTCCCGTATGAGGAAAGACTTGGTAGGTTGGGGCTCTTCAGTTTGGAGAAGAGACAACTGAGAGGTGATATGATAGAGGTCTATAAAATCATGAGTGGGGTGGAACTAATAAACAAAGAGCAGTTATCTACCCTCTCAGCTAGTACTAGAACTAGGGGACACGCCATGAAAATCATGAGTGGCAACTTTAAAACAGATAGAAGAAAGTATTTTTTCACTCAGCATATAATTGGGTTGTGGAATCTACTGCCAGAGGCTGTGGTAAGGGCCAGAACTATAAAGATTTGGACCTTTCTGCAAGACAGATCCATGAGCAGCTATTAACCAGACAGGATCAGGGAACATGATGGGAGCTGGGGGGAAACAATAGGCAATGGATCCCCCACCCCACCTCCCATTGTGACCTGTTGGGTGCTTCTCCCAAGCCACCGTGATTGGCCACTGTTGGGGACAGGATGCTGGGCTAGATGGACCATTGGTCTGACCCAGTATGGCACTTCTTATGTTATGTTCTTACATCACCTGCAGCTGTGATTTATTCAGCTGTCACTAGCTGTATAGGTTTAAACCTAATTAACCGGATAAAGACTTGCCCTCCCCTACAACTTTGGAAGAGAAGGATATTTGTACCTGCTGACATAAGACTAATGTGGAAATGACATGATATTCTAGGGGCTGTTGGCCCCTGGAGGAATTGGCAGAAATGAACCATGGCAAGATGTGGTTTCTTTTGTTGCTTTAAAGAAGCAACCCTGTCCTCCCCCACCAACCATTGTGAACAGGGTGGAATTAGATAGGCAAGTGAACACCCATGTATCTATCATTAGTTATTAATTATTATCATTATTATTTATTATTATTATTATTATTATTAGCAAGCATTTATATAGCACCAGCAACATACCTGGTGCTTTACAAAGTAATGGAATAGACAGAGTCCCTGTCCAAGGGCTTACAATCTGAGAGATGGGGGTGTGGGTGGGGGGTCCAAGTCTACCCTCAGACTGGCACTGTGGGATGACAGTGGTCACCATATTATGGCTCTGATTGGTTGATAGCTGTTGGTTTTTAACCTTCCACACAGTGCTTCACCTTCATGTGTGCTGGTTGAGCAAGAGATTTAAGCTCAGGTTTGGATCGGGGCTGCGGCTGCTGCTAGTATTCCTTTGTTGAAACACTAGCAGTGCTCCAGTAAAAAAGGACTGTGTTTGATAGGGTTAGTGACAACCTGGATAAGGAAGACATCTCTCTAAGGTATGTGGGAAATGTCCAACTGACAAAAGGCAGGGAGCAGCCTCTGGTTTGACCCTCCTGGGTTCAGAAGCAACACTACTTTCAGGGCAGATGCGATGCTAGGTGGTTTTGGAACCATAAACCCTTCTCTGGGCCTTATTATTTTATTTATTTAAATAAATGTATACCCCACACCTCCTGCTAAGCAGCTTGGGGTGGCTAAGAAAACATAAAAATAAATACAAATATAATATAAATACAGGGTAAACATTCCACCCAATGGATGCAGTCAACACATCAAGTCCTCACCCCCACCCAGTCTGCCGACCCTCACCCATCTCCCTCACCAAAAGCCTGGCGGAACAGCCAGATCCTGAGCTTCATCTGAAGGAGGAGAGGTCCGGGGCCACCTGGACCTCTGACGGGAGGGAGCTCCACAATCTTGGTGCGATCACTGAGAATGCGCTATCCATAGTTGCCGCCTGGAATACCCAGGAAACTTTGAGAAAGGTAACCCCCTGTAGGGGTCGATCCAGAGTCCAGGGAGTGAGACGGTCCCACAGATAGGTAGGGCCTAGGCAATATAGGGCTTTGTAGGTAAGCACTAACACCTTGAATCAGGCCAAGAAGACTATAGGCGGCCCAACAGGCACCCCTAATCTGGGCATTGGCTGGTGGGACTAGGCCCAGACTCCATGGTTTAGATTTAGTGTTAATCCAGTGGACAAGGGATTTTAAAGCATTTTTTCCCCACATACACAAGTAGCGTACGCTCTTACACACACACCCCAACTGTTATTCATAAATTAAGGGACCCGTGTTCACTACATTTTCCCCATTGCCACCAATGGCGAACACACAGTGAAAACAGGTCCCTATGTAAATAAAGTATATGGCCTTTAACACTCATATTTGTGTCCTTGCCTCCTTCCATGATATGATGATTGACAACTACAATGATCTATAAATGCGTTACTCTGAAATATTAATCCCATAGTGTTACGGTGCACTGTACAGAGGAGGTGCAGCTTTTGATCTTTAAGTTTAGATGTGAATGAGTCTCCACCAAAAGATCTCATAGACCCATGTATGTATTGATCTCCATCTACTACTAGGAGTTTGCGTATTGATAGCCTGCAATCCTGACCAATCTGGGATTGGAGTGTTTTCAGTAGCAACACTCCATTGTTCAGGGTTAAATATATATGATTTTTTTCTTTATTAATATGAGAACATAAATTATATCTTTTGTAAAAATGTCCAGAGGTTGTTTATTAAGTAATATCATTTATAAATATCCTGAGATTGTTCTGGATTACAACCAGGTACTATTACAGTAGATCCTTTATTAGCTGAGCATTTTGAGCTCCATTATGCCTAAAACCTTTGGATAATCAAGACCTTGAATAGCTGGAGACTGTCTGATGTCAGTCATTGATTAGGCGGAAGCTAGAGAAGAAATAAGGCAGGGAGAGAATCTTCTGAGCTGGGTCAAGATTTCTGCTTTCTTGGCTGTCCAACACCCCATCTACATGAAGCTTTATGCACTAAAGACGATATGGAAATCACCACATCAGCAGGCAAAACATTGAGTTGCTTTTGCTTCATCTAACTACAGCATTCTGAAATTTATTTTTCAAGTAATTTAGATACTGCTAAGTTAGAATGGAAATGTTATCTTAATACACTATGGTATGTCTGTTCTCTTACTGTAAATCCACTATTTTTACATAAACTTAAACTCACCATTTTCCTTACTACATTTTATGTCTGCAGTGTTTAAAGGGAAACTGGAAAGCACACTGGCAAGTGCACAGATAGCACCCATGCCTCTGCCTTGCCTCACCCCTGAGTGGGCTGTTCATTTCAAGGCAGCCCACTAGATGTATAGATGGAGCATAGGCAGGACAGGCTGCCCCTGCTCTGGGGCATCCCCACCGGCAGTCTCCAGAACATCCAGGAGCATCATCAGCGGAGAAGGAAGCCAAAACCTGGGGCACCAGCTAGAGGCAGGGCTCCTTTCAGTCTGCTTGGCAGACAGCCGCTATAGTCCCACTCTCAGCCAGGGGTTATCCTGGGCAATGCTATAGAGTTACAGGTGATCCGTCTGCAACTCTATGGTGTGGGGGAGGCGGGGTGCTGTGCCAATGGACCGTGGGCCACAGCAGCTGCTGGGTCATTTAAACCCAACCCATGCTGAGCTGCATGCGGGAAGATTTGGAGTGCACTCCCAGACCTGCTCCAGTGGTGAGCACCCCCACATCTGTGTGGAAACACTATGTCATCCTCCACTATGATATGCTGATCAGAAATCATTTACGTAACTGTCTCATTGAATATTGCTTTGTTTTCAACTTCCATGGACAGGTAAATGTTTCCCTTTTTCTTTTTTTATTTACAGTGGTAACTCTGATGGAATTCTGTTCATTAGTGCTAATGTCTGGAGACTGTGGCGGATTGGATGCGGCAGAGCAGACTGAAGCTCAATCCTGATAAGATGGAGGTGATGGTGGTGGGTAGGGCAAGGGAGGTGCCGACTCCTCTGGGGGGTGTGTGTGTCTGCCCTCCCATAGGCCAGCAGGTTCGGAGTCTGGGGGTGGTGTTGGATCCGGACCTCCGTCTGGATAAGCAGGTGGAGGCGGTGGCTAAAGCTGCCTTTCGCCAGCTGTTTCTGGTGTAGAGACTGTGCCCATACATCTCCGGGCCCGACCTGGCCACTCTTATTCACGCCTTCATCACCTCGAGGCTAGACTACTGCAACGCGCTCTACGTGGGACTTCCCTTGGTTCTGGTTCGGAGGCTGCAGCTAGTGCAGAATGCAGCGGTCTGTCTCCTTATGGGCACGAGGCAACGGGAGCATATAACACCTGTGCTCCGCACTCTGCACTGGCTGCCTATAGCGTACCGAGCCAGATTCAAGGTGCTGGTTTATAAAGGCCTATACGGTCTGGGCCCCTCATACCTTGGGAACAGCCTCACCTTCCACGCCACAGGGCGGCCTTTGCGGTCTGACGGGGGTGCCTTCCGGGAGGTCCCCTGTGTTAAACGGCCATGATGGAGAGGGCGTTCTCGGTAGCTGGGCCACGGCTTTGGAACTCCCTCCCAGAGGAAGCTCGCCTGGCCCCAGGTCTGATGGTCTTTCATCGACCCTGTAAGACCTGGCTGTTCACCCAGGTCTTCGGAGGGGAGGGAGGAGGAATGTTGGCGGGGAGTTTTTATGTTATTTATACTGTTTTATGTATTTTATTGTTGTTTTAGTGTTGTGAACCACCCCGAGATGCCATGGGAATGATGGGGTGGCTAATAAATGTGAAGAATAAATAAATAAATAAATAAATAAATAAATAACATTTGCAACTGTTTGTTAGAAACTTTGTTTCCCACTTTGTTTCCCAATATGACATTCAAGAAAAACGGTACAGCCGTATGAGATGTTACCACAGGTTGGGCAGCCTTACCCCAACTTGGGCACTACTGCCACATGATGCAGTGGTTTGTGTGCCCAATGACCACCATATGTTCACCCCACCATGTGGTGGGGTGGGAAGCTGATAGTTTTGCCCTGCATCTTCTGAAAAGCCTTCTAAGACTGATGGCCACGCAATAAACCATTCATTCATTCAGAAAAGTCTGGGACGCAGAGCATAGCAGTCTTACTCAAAGCATGAAAAGGCTGCCCAACTCGAAGTAGCACATCAACATTCATGGGCTCAGTCTCTTTCTGACCTGCCCCTCAGCAAGGTCCACCATGGGGCTTTGAGTGGCAGGTGCTGCCACCATTCCCTCAGGACCACATCCTGGGGGTAGGAGATAGTGGGTGGGACAGAGTTGGGGGGTGCTGGTCTTGACAGCTTCATATGTGACCGGTGCCTCAGCCTGTGCTCGGGCATAGCAGGATGGCCCAGAGCAGCCTGCACACCCAGATTCTCTGTGGTCGGCAGAACACCTGCTCTTTGCCCGCTCTGAAGTGTTGTGGCTGCAATTTCCCACCCTACGATTGATCCTAGCCAGGCTCATTGGCTGCACCCAACATGTTTTGAGCATGGTTTTAAAGAAATGCAATTTTCTGGTGAGGCCTAATATTATCAGATTAATAGTTTTAGGCAGTTAATGAGCAATATGACACAGTGCAAATTATTAAAGCTGCCACTGTCTTACTACCATTTTTGGTTAATAATTATTTATAAGGTGACATCCTGAGGGCCTCACTCATCTTTTATTCCTTTCTTATTTTGGTAAATTGACTTTGACTTCATACTCATAGCAAATATTCCTGTTAACATGAAATACAGTTTTATGACTGGATCTTACTATTATAACAAACCAAGGCATTTTCAGTGAAGGTGTAAAAAAACCAATTTTGAAGCACTTGGCCTAAATTATATTAATTTAAATTGGAAAATATTTCTGCAAAATGTGCCAGTCACTGCTTATAATATTCCTAATGGACCATTCATAAAGTGAAAAATGCAAGCAAATTCAGAAAAAAGCTGATGGCATTTAGGCACTGCGGGTATTATCTTAGGCTGCTTTTAAACGAGGGGCACTGAAGCGCCTCCTGAATGCCACATTAAAGCAAAGTCGCCGGAAGTGACGTTCTCCCCGTTGCCGGTGGCAGCGGCGGCTGGAGACACAGGGCTTTGGAGCTGCGCATTCTTAAGCCTGATAATTGAAGTCTTAAGAACGCGCTGCTCCAAAGCCCCGTGTCGCCAGCCGCCACCACCGCCGACAATGGGGAGAACATCACTTCCGGCGGCTTTGCTTTAATGCGGCGTTGAGGAGGTGCTTCAGCGCCCCTCGTTTAAAAGCAGCCTAACATCCCAAGACATATATTCAGTACTGTAGTATCTACATGCAGTTTTTCTGTATTTATTGGTCTGAATTTTGAATGATCTCCTTATAGACCACTACAACCATTCCTACTCCTACATACTGTGTGTGGCATTAATAAGAAGCATCCTAAAAAGGTTGAAATTTTTGCCAGAGAAATGTATTTCATCTTGTATTCCAAAGACATCCTTGGAATGCATTTATTAACATGACAGGTGGAGAAAGAACTACACATCCTCTATTTTAAAATCACAGAATATATATATATTAATCCAGAGTAGAACTAAGGTAAAGATTTTCACATACAATAAATTCCTTCAAAGTTTAAATATTGCATTGACAATTTAATGTCAGCACATTAGATTTTTTTGAAATAATGTAAAAGCTTAATAAGCAAGTTGCTTTTTCCTCATTTAACTACAGCATTCTGAATTTTATTTTTCCTACCTTCTGCCTTTGAGACTATTTAGAAACTAGTGACATGGAAAGCCAAATAAATTCAGTGGCTGTAGTCACCAGTAATACAGGCATTCCTAGACAACTGTTTAGCGTAGTCAAAGTTGCACATGTTTAATAATACATTTTGTCTAATGGAAAGCTGGGAAAAGGTCTAATTGGTATAGTAAACAAATACATTGATTTAAAATCACCCTGCAATCTGGGTATAAATGCCACTTGGTCTAAGATGATGTGTCTCAATTATTTGTGCTTAAAAGAAGCACTTACTGGGAAAGTAGGAGACAAAAGTATACGTTTACTTATCCTTAAAGCATATGTTTGCTTAGATTGTGATTAGCACTATCCATCCAAATAAGTAAGGAAGCTTTTCACTCATGCTAAGTCTTAGCATTTAATAGAATCATGATTAAAAGACTTCAAGGCCTTAGGCCAGAGAGTCCAACCCCCCTGGCTCCATGGCAGAATAGAAATATCTACAGAATTGATAACAGTAGCTCATCTGGTCTACTTTTGAAAACATTCAATGAAGGAGAAACCACAACCATCCTAGGCAACCGATTCCATTGACCAATTGTTCTTACAGTTAGGACATTGTTGCTATATTATATCATAGAAAAGCCAGGAAACCTGGGAGGAGCAGCAGCAAATCCTGGCACAGCAGTCAGTAGCAAGGGGGTGCGGAGCCAGCTCTCTGGAGAGGGCAGAGCCTCCCCAAAAGCCCAGGGTGCAGCTGAAAGCCCTGGGGTGTGGAGCCAGCTGTCCGGAGGGGGCAGAGTTCCACCACCACCACCCCCAATTGGGTAGAGTTGCAGGGAGGGTAGGAATTAAATAAATTGAAGGCAATACAAGTAGGCCTGAAATTAGCAATTGCAGCAAATACTGTTTCTGTTGCAAACAGGTATTCACCTTCGTTCATACAACTTGGAACCCTACCAACCCTACTAATATTTATTTCTATTTATGGCACGTTCAGTTGTTCACTTGCAATGCCTTACCTAGCCTTGCCTCCTGCCTTAAATTTTGCCAAATATGCTGCAATTGTTGGCTGACTTAAATTGCACCAATTTATGACACTTAAAAGTAAAATTATTATTATTATTATTATTATTTAAAGCATTTGTATAGCACCAGCTGTGTACCTGGCACTTTACAGAACAATAAGATAGACATGGTCCCTGTCTACGGCTTTCAATCTAATAGACACGGAGGAGGAAGACAAGGTGAGGGGACATAGGGAGAGACAAGGGATACATTACATTCAAGTGGATACGAAGTCTCAGGTGCATGTTCTTGGTTTGGCTGCAGTTGGCAGGAGTCTGTGGGGAGGGCAGGCAGCAAATATTGAAAGGCAAGTTCTAACAGGCATCGGGAAAGACGGCAAGGAAGAGGTGGGTTTTGAGGAGGGATTTGAAGATGCAGAGGGAGGGGACAAGGTGGATGTGGGCTGGGAGGGAGTTCCAGGCATGGGGAGCAGCAAGGGAGGAGGTATGAAGGTGGTTAGGGGAGCAGGGAAGATGAGGGAGGGGACAGAGGAAGAGCGGGGAGTGCATGCAGGAGTGTGTAAGGAGACTAGGGCTGAGAGGTAAAGGGGAGCCAGGTTGTGAAGGAATTTGTAAGTGAATGCCAGGAGTTTGTGAAGATGCGTTCAGGAAGGGGGAGCCAGTGAAACGAGGAGAGGATAGGCTGCACGTGGTCAAAGCGATGGGCTGAGTGGATGACAGCAGCGGAGCTTTGGATGGAGATAAGGGGGGACAGATGAGAGCAGGGGAGGCCAGTGAGGAGGAGGTTGCAGTAGCCAAGGTGAGATATTATCATGGCGTGAACAAGGGGTTTGGCTGAGGAGACAGAGAGAAAGAGGCGAATCCGAGCAATGTTGTGGAGGGCGAAGTGACAGGACTTGGCAACAGAGTTGATGTAGGGTTTAAAGGAAAGGTGAGTTTTGAAGACGAAGACCAAGCTATGGGCTTGGGGAACAGGGTGGATGGTGACCCCATCAATAAGGATGGACATGGAAGAGGGAGAGGAAGGGAAAGGAGGAAAGTTAAGGAGTTCAGTCTTAGCTATGTTGAGCTTGAGCTGACATTGGGACATCCAGGCGGAGATATCAGAGAGACAGTTGATGAGGCGAGCTTGGATAGATGGGGAGAGAAAGGGGGTGGAGAGAGAGAGAGTTGAGTGTCGTCAGAAGCATAAAGGGGATATTGGAAGCCGTGGGAGGCAATGAGTTTGCCAAGGGACAGGGTGTAGAGAGAGAAGAGGAGAGGGCCAGGGACAGAGCCTTGGGGGACCCCAACCAAGAGGGCGAGGGAGGAGGAGTTGGAATTGGGATGAGACATGTGAAAGAGTGGTCAGAGAGGTAGGAAGAGAACCAGTCAAGGACAGAGCCGCAGAAGCCTAGGGAGCGAAGGGAGTCCAGTAGGAGTGAGTGGTCAACAGTGTCAAAGGCAGAAGAGAGGTCAAGGAGGACAAGAATAGAGTAAAGGCACGTAGATCTAGTGACAAGTAGATCATTGGTGATCTTGGCAAGGGCAGTTTCAGTGGGATGAAGGGGGCGGAAGCTAGATTGGAGAGGGTCCAGGGAGGAGTTGGCAGAGAGGAGATCCAGGCAGCGGGAGTAGACAACACGTTCCAGAAGCTTAGAGGCGAAGGGTAGGAGGGAGATTGACCGGTAACTAGAGAGGTCAGAGGGGTTGAGGATGGACTTTTTGAGGATGGGAGAGACAGTGGCATGCTTGAAGGCAGAGGGGAGGGGGAGATTAATGACATGTAAAACGGGGGGTGACAGTGGGAGCAATGGAGGTCAGGAGGCGGGAGGGGATTGGGTCGAGAGGGCAGGTGGAGGGGTTGGAGGAAGAGAGCAAAGAGGAGATTTCCTAAAGGGAGGCAGGAGGGAAGGAGGAGAGGAGACAGGGGGGGAGGGTAAGGGGTGATGAGGGAGCAGGGAGAGGAGACGGGTGGGAAGCAATGACCTGGCGGATCTTGTCAATCTTTGAGGTGAAGAATGATGCGAGATCCTGAGCAGCAAGGGAAGAGGGTGGAGGGGACAGGGGGGCTTGAGAAGGGAATCAAAAGGTGGAGAAGCGGCGGCGGGGGTCAAGAGAGTAGGATTCAACACGGGAGGCATAGTAGTGTTGCCTCGCTAGAGAGACAGTGTAAGGGAGGAGGACTTATAGTGGAGGAAGTCAGGGTGGGAGCGGGATTTGCACCAGAGGCGTTCAGCAGCTCGTGTGCAGGAGCAGAGGTACCAGAAATGGACTAAAATTGTATTATTTTTTTTAGACATCACACCACCACAGGTGGCCACACTTAAACCCACGTGGCCACCTGCTGTGCCATCATGTCTGATCCCGCCCACCAGATGTTTCTGCCAATGAGATCAGGGCTGTTCCCGGACCTTAGCAGGATTTAGCCTGCACTGTAACTTGGGCCCCCTACCAAGTCACAGTGTGGGCTAAGCGTTGCCTCAGCCCGGGGAAGCCATTGCCGGACCTGGGCAGACTAGGCCACCATGTGCGATGACCCGCTCTACCTGACACTGGTCCAGGGCCAGAGATGTTCCTTCTGCCAAGTCTACCTGTCAAGGTGGTGTGCGGGCTGCGCTCAGCAGCATGGGGGGCAGTGCTGTGTGGACCACACCTGCACATTACCACAGACCAGGCCACTATAATGTCTGTTCAGCAGCTGGGCCAGATCCTGCCCAGGGTGAGGTCCCTCACCCTAGACAGGTTCAAAGCATGACAACACCATATGCCATCATGTCTGAAAACACCCATTGATGAAAATACCAGGAAATGATGAAAAATGAAAAAATACTGGGGATTGTTGGAAAATCGCAGGTGCCAATCTCAAAATAAAAAAAAATTGAAATCAGGAAATATAGTTGCAAGCAATCCTGAAAGGTAGGTATTTCCCAATGGTACAGGAATACCTGCTCTTGCTTCTGCTCTAATTACAAGTACAGTAGGTAATAGGTGTCATGGCTCAGCCCCTGGTATCTCTTCCAAACCCATCACTGCTGCTTCTTTGCCAGATCCTATCCAGGGCTTAATAAAGTTTGATAGGTGGCAAAATATTATTTCTGATAAGCAGCAGAACTCTCTTCTCCTACAGGATTTTCCTCCCTGGCCTTAATCACAGTCTCTCCTCTGCCAAGGATGGAACTGAGAAAAATATAGGCACACAGGAAGATGCTGTTAGAGCCAGGCATAAGTTATTTGGTAGTAAAAGTTTCTGACAGGGGTATCTATGCAATTTGTATTGTTATCTATGCAATTTGTATTGCTTTAGTTAGTTACAAAAATGTTGAACAAGTGGAGCACCATTAGTTTTTGTTACCAAGGGAATGAAAACTAATGAAGACAAACAACATTTATTTGATTTCATTTGTTTTCATTTTATTTTTTCATTTAATTTAATTTTAAAAATTAAAAAAGCACAATTTTGGTGCACTGCCCCAGTGGCCATTTTGCATATGTGCAGTGATTTTGTATTATTATTACTATTAGTGAAACAAAACAACAAAAAAGAAACTGAATGGGTCATTTATGAAACCCTCCGAAGACAAAGGGGCATTGTAAACTAAAACAAAAATGAATGATGTGCCCTCTGTACACCCCTAGTTTCTGACTGGTGGCAGCAACAGAGTCAGCCTTCATAACACATTGTATTTAATCCAGTCGTGAGTGAGGGCTGGCAAAGGAGAGATAGGAGAAAGATAGGAGATGCGGCCTAGCAAGACATGTCCAACTTCCTAGGTTTGCAAAGGGAAGGCTTCATATCCAGCATTTTATCTATTTATTATTTGTACAAATCAAGAACTGGCAAAATGATTCCTCCAGGAGCTTTGGGATATGAAAAGTTCTTTATGCTACCAGACGATGTGAAGCCATTGGACTACTAGTCCCACATCTGCCACATAAATTAATATTTAATAAATAAATAAAGTTGTGTGCCGAAACACACCCCTAGGAATTTTAGGTGCATTGAATTGTGAGACAAAGAACCACCGTAGGAATTTAGGTGCCTCCGTGCTGAGATAAGTTTAACTGAGATGTGCTTTAAACATACTTGATTTTCAGAAAGTACTGAACACGTGCTCTCTGGAAATAAGGGCCCCTATAAAAGATAAAGGTGTGAACCAGGGGCCCATGTCATTTTTGTTTTCATTTTTCGTTCTCATTTTCATAAATATCAAATTGTCGTTTTTGGTTTTGCTTTTGTTTTAATTTTCCATTGGTTTCAATGGAAAACACATTTTCAGCTGTACCTTTTTTTTTTTTTTGCTATATATGACTGACACTTGAATTCAATACACCAAAAATGGAAGGCAATATGTGTACCAAATTCCAAAATGATTGAATAAAGGAATCCAATATTAGAAGCAGTTTAATTATTTTGTTTTGCAAAAATCTTCATATACATTCTTAGCTGTAACTTCTTTGCCTCACATTTAATGTAGATGAAACTTGGCATGTTTATACCAATTCCCATATTTACAATCTCTGCCAACTTTCAGAAGGATTTCATGAAGGGTCCTGGTGGTATAAACAATTAACATATAAATTTATCTCTGACTGTAATAACTTTGTAATACAACCAGTTTACATGAAATTTGGCAGAGCTGTATATCACATATTCACAACAATATCTGCCAAATATCAGAAAGATTTGTTAAAGGGTACAAATTTTATATGCCTGCATAGCATATACAGAGAAGGATCCTATGCCAGTGATTCTCTTACATGTCACTGTGGTATAAGATTTGCTTGTGATGCTAATTTTCTAGAAGAAATGTCAATAAAGTTTCTCATTATGTGCTGTGACCATCCCAACATCTCTCCCCCACTTGTTACTGGGAAGTCAGAAGCATCTGTTTAGGAAAGAGCCAATAGAGATTCTCTAATGTCCTCTGTCACAGTGCTGCAGGATGTGATTGTGATGAAAATTGCCCAGCCTGGATGTGTAAATTATGTATCTTGATTGCTGGGATGCTATCCCCAAAGTCCCAGTTATGTCCCTTCTATGCCTGCCTCAGGGCTGCCCCCTATGCCCGCCTTGAAGGCACTACCAATTGGTCCTGTAAAGCTAGAAGCATGCAGTAATTGGCCAGTGAATGTGTCTGTCAGTATTTTGGGTTGATCCACATCCTCCCTCCTACAGTCTCTCTCCCCCTGCTGTGCAGGGTGCCTGCCTCTGACTGGCACTGCATGTGCTGCTATTTATCTGAATAATGGTCTTCACAGGGACAACATCAATTGCTTATAAAATTGGGTCCCTTTATCAAATTGTCCTGTAGTTTGGCAGAGATGACAGGAAAGGTATACATTCCTGCCAAATATCATGTAAACAGGATGGAATATACAAATGTTACAGCTGGAAATGTATTTTCAAGTTAATGTCTTATACCATCAGAGCCCTTTATCCAATCTTTCTGAAAATTGGTATCAAGCTTGTGGAGGAACATATTATTCCCAGGTTTCATGCAAATTGAATGGAATATAAAGAAGCTGTAGCCATGAATGCGTATGGAGCTTTTCTTAAAATCACAACTTTTAATTGCTCCTGAAATCGATTCTCTTTATCTAATCATTTCTAAAATTGGTACACGTAGTGCCCTCCATTGGGGATACAAGCCCCCCAAGTTTCATCAGAATCGAAGAAAAATGTTTTAGCTGGAAATATGTTTTTCAGTGTTTTCCCTTTATTTCAAAAACACAATGCAGTTTTCGTTTCTATTTTCATTATTTGTTGTTTTCGTTATTGTAATAACGATAATGAAAGTGACAATTTTCATTATCATTATTGTAACAACGAAAACAACATGCACACCCCTAATAAAAGAGGATACAAATGGGATACTCAAAATCCCTAGATATATTTGGAAAACATGATGAGTGAAACCCTTTGCTTTTAGGGGCTTGTTCCTGTTAATATGATTTTTCATCATTTTAATTTTATTTGAATACATCTTTGTTCTAAACAGAGTGGAATAAAATACATTTGGGAACTGGCTTTTCAAAACTTCACTGAAAATTTTACTTAACTGTACAAGAGATGAGTTATTACAAAGCTGCCTGTTAATTTAACAATAAGTACCTGGTCAGTTCAATTAAATCCAAGGCATTGGGCAATAATCAGGATTCCTAGTTTTCTCTTTGCGAGGGAAAATCAGTGAAAACAGAAATTTTGCCTTTTTCTAAAGAATTTATCAGAAAATGACAAAAACTGACAGGTTTTGGAGGAGGACACAGTGAGTGTGTGGCAGCGAGGATGTGGAGTGGAACTAAGGGGAAGAAACCTGAAGGCATGTGCTGTGGAGGGGCAGAGGCTCTGCATTTAGAGGGGTGCCACAGACCTCCTGTGGGTTGTGGATGGGGCAGGAGAACTATGAATTAGGAAAGTCAGGTCTTCTAGGCCTTGGGAAGAGGAAACAGGAGGTGGATCTAATTGGGCCCATAGCAACTTCCCCAAGAGCTAGCCTCTATGTGGTCCCCCTTTCTAGTTGGCAGAGCCGTCTGGGACCAGGCTGGGAGGAGGAGGCAGCAAGCGCAGGCAGTGGAGGGGAAGCAACCTCAAGGCATGTGCTGAGAAGGAGGGGTACTGCATTTGGAGGGGTGCCAAAGAAGTAAAAAAAAAAAAATTGAACTGTTGGTGGGACAGGTAGATAAAAAATTGCATAAAAATGAAAATATTACAATCATATTTGGTGCTCTAACTCATACCTATATATATTTTGGTAAGAGAAACTCCCATTTACATTTAATCAATTGCCGTTGATTAAACTACATTTAATCTAAACTACATTTAGTCTACTAAACTACCAATCTAAACCACATTTAGATTAGTAATCTAATCAGATTAGATTTACTAATCTAAACTACATTTAGTCAACTACCGTTTACATTTAATCACAGAAAAACAGATGGGGGGGTTAATATGAGAATATGGGTGTTTTATCCTGATAATTAAACAACGAATAGCAGTGTAACAGCAGGAAAGTCATTATGCTAACAATTATTACAATCGTATGTGTCAGTATGTTGACATGATTCTCATACTAAAGTAGTATCTAGTTTTGTCAGTTATTTTCTTTCAGTGCTGAACTGCATTTAACATGAAACTCAGGCAGGCAGAAACAAGATTGCAGTAAAGGAGATTGTTGGCGAACACAAGATGGTATCCTGTGCGACACCTAGAGATGGAAAAGTGACAGATACTTCCAAAGCTTTTTAAAGTGTTAATTATTCTTTAAAAGAAATTGCTCGAGAGATTGTGTCTGCTAGCTAGCACTGTCATGTTCAGTGTGCCTCAACAGGGCAGTTAAAGTTCTTTGCTTAGAATTAAGTTTAGAAGAATTTGCTTTAATGTAACATAGGAAATTGCTCTGTGTGGTATTTTCAAGTTTTATGAAGTTGTCTGGAGAATGAAAAGTCTATCTAAATGATGTGATTAGATGAAACAGAAGGTTTCAGTAGCAGAGTTGAGCTAAACTGGATAAAAATGGAAATTGAAGAACAGCAGGGTAGTCTCAAAATGTGCTTGTAGGTAATGATGATTTGTTTAAATGAACACCAGAGGAGCAAGAAGAGAGACACTCTAGAGCTGTGGAAAAGTTCTAATGAAAAAGGGGAGTTACTTAGAATCACAAAGCTGGTAGAGACCTTAAGGGTCACCAAGTCCAGCCCCCTGTGTTTCAGAATTAGCTGTACCTAGATCATCTCAGATATATGCTCATTACTGCTACGAATAATTTCTATAGTGCTACTAGGCGAACACAGCACCTTAAAGTGACAATTTTTTGGAGAAAGGTCTCTGCCTAGTGGGTTTACAATCCAAGATGGACAAGGATGAGGGGAACACACAGGGAAAGACAGGCACACACAAACACACAAATGGTGAAAACAGCAGAAAAGCTGCTGTTTCCACATTGTGCAAATTACCTCTTTCCAACAGATTTCACGTGCCATCTATACAGGAGTTTAGCGAGTACTGGGGAGGAGCCAGATGTCGTGGTCAACGTTGATACCAATGACATAGGAAGGTGTAGGAAAGATCGGGGACAGCACATTACTCCTACATTGTTACTACTTTATCCATATTGGTTTGAGTTTTTGTCTTGAATAAAGATTAAAACCCTGCAGTTCTACCTCATGCCAGACTCCTTCAAACTGACAGAAATCCCAACTGGAACCAAATCATAAGCGCAGGGAAAGCGAATCAGATGCAACATTATATAGGCCCTTTTTACACAAGACACTCCATGCATAGACACCCATCGTCCACACATGGGAGCATCTTGTGTAAATGTGGAGGTGCATGCTCTCGTGATCCATGCATCCTCATGCATGGACTTCCCCCGCCCCCCAAGTGGTGGTTCACGTAAAAAGAGTCATAGACCAGTAGTGGAGAACATTTTCTGTCCTAAGGTGCCACTATGAAAATTAGTGCAAGCTTCAAGGGCCACTTACAAGTTGGGGGTGGGGGTACTTAAATGATGTACTCAAGAAAGGGAGGGCCCAACTCGTGGATGTGCACCATGGATCTGTCCCCTAGGCTTGTGTGTGAGCCCACATGTCTGCTCCCTTACTCTGAGCTCATTTATTCAGTGGTTGGAAGTAGGAGCTGGATTCAGGGGGCCAGATCCAGATGCTTTCGTCATCTAAAGGCTAGATTACTGCAATGCACTCTAGATGTCGAGCTGCCCCGATGACCATTCAGAAGCTTCAGAACGCAGCAGATCGGCTCCTTTCAGAGAGGAGTCACTGGGAGTACATTACACCAGTGCGCCGAAGTCTGCACTGTGCCTATAGTGTTCAGGGTAAAATTCAAGGCGCTGTTTTTGACCTTTAGAGCCAAAAACATTTTGGGTTCCACGTATCTGAAAGATCACCTATCCTACCATGCCCCCTTACAACCCATACAGTCAACAGGGGGTGCCCTCCTGCGGGTTCCATCTGCTACCCTTGTCCCTGGGGTGGGGGTGCATAGGAGGGTGTTCTCGGTGACTGCCCCCATTTTGTCCATTCCCCAGGAGGTTTATCAGAGCTGAAACCTAAGCATCTTCTGGAGGCGATGAAAAACCTTTTTATTTGAAAGAGCATTTGGCAGGCAGGGATAAATAGAGCGTGGGTGGGTTTTTTTTATTAGGGCTGTAGAGAAGGGAGGCACTTTGAGGGGAGAGATGTGTGTTTTTATTGTTGAATGTTACAGTTCTTTTTTTTAATGGATTGTGTGCCACTCGGAACCTTATGGAAAGGGTGGCATATAAATTCAAATAAATAAATACATAAAATAAATAAATCCAGGAACTGGAAAGGGGCCACAAAAACTTGCCGTGGGCCACATTTGGCCCCTGAACCCGAAGTTCCTCACCCCTAATATTGACTCATAGAAGTGGTAAATAGGCAAGTCCATTTTTGGTCCTGTTCAATTTTTGTTGTAGAGACTACAATTTAAAAATAAGCTTCTGATCTATTAAGGCCAACGTAAGGCTGAAGCAATCACAAACCAATAGAAATATATTTCCCACGGATTTGTGAGTACAGTTGTATAGCAATACAGTTGTATAGCATTTTCACTTTATGCAAGGATCAAACCTACTCTGGATTAGGTAACCCAATTTGCAGGAATGTAATTTCACGGAGAACAGATAAACTAAGAAAAGAGTGGGACCTAACACAGTTGTGTTGTACTGATGCTAACACAGCATAATGAAAATGGTTTAGAGTACTTGAAGCTCTTTGCTTTGAGTGGACATTCCAGAATTTTACACTCTATATATTTTTCTCTATTTATATCTAATCTATTTATATCATATATTTGAATTGGACTTAGTGTTGAGTTTAGCTGAAAGTAATAAAAAAGGCCTGAGCTACTGCAGAAGAGAATTTATATTACATATACATATACATATACATATACACACACACACACACACAGAGTGTGTGTATTTACATATATATAAAAGATCACCTATCCTACCGTGCCATGCATCACCTATCTTACCGTGTGTACGTATGTGTACACACACACACACACACACACACACACACACTCAAGAACTAAGCACTTTTCTTCTTCAGCAACTCAGACCTTTTTATTACCTTCAGCTAAACACTAAGTCCAATTCAAATATACGATATCTCATTGTACTTGCATTACAGTATGCAAATATAAATAAAATTACCACAAATTGGTGAACAATTAATGAGATTCATTGCAGGGACATTTCATCGCTGGCTGCTGTTTTTCTGCCAACTGAGACATGATGTATTTAATTCTAAATGACACCACCTGCTCCCACCTCTAAGTGAAATGAAAAAGCTGCCAAGGGGCATGTTGGGAATTAACTTGCAGGCTTCCTTTTAACCAGGCATTCCTCCATAATGCTGAAAGCCAACAATATCACAGAGTGAAAAATACCACCACTTTGTTTGTCTGCAGTTTAGTGTAAAGAGCTCGTTGTTGTGTCTGAATTAACTTAAGTCTTTTTTCCTCTTTATTATTTTTCTTTAGCTACCAGGCAACACGGGTCACAGACTACCTGATGCCAAGTCATCAATGCCAACCAAAAATGCCATCTGACCACAACAGTGTAATAAAGCAAGCATTTAAAACTGGGCTGCTGTAATTTCTTTTATGAAATGCTTCGACTTTTATTTGCATAGACAGTTGTTTAGCATTTCACTTTCTGCAACGTAGTACTGCAGTGTCAAAGACCTACAGGGAAAGAGGAAGACAGAGTAAAACTGGCTAAGAAAAATTGCTGTTCAGCTCCACTCCTGGGCACAAACTGCCCTGTGAGAGATTTTTAGTTTAGTTTTTGTAATTTTGCACTTCGAGTCTTCCTGCAAGACACCTATTAAATTGGCAAATTCCAGTAACTTGTCACATAGATGGGAAGCACTCATTAATCTAGGTTCATGCTGTGTTATCCAGTTAATGTTACATTTTATGGTTTTGGGATGAGGACAGAGGGTGTTTTCGAATGCGATGCTACCATGCATGGCCACCCAGGAACCACTTAACTAAACACCCATCTGAAGGTGGTGTGGGGAAATGTGTTCTGTCATGAACCACTCAGAACCCACCCATGGCCACTCACAGCGCAGTGTCAAGAAATCCAGAGTGTGCCGTGTGGGACAAGCCCAAAAAGTGCATGGTAATAGGTGACCACTCATCCCTTGTCCATATAAATTCGGGTGGCCACTCACACCAGCAGACAGGTTCCCCGCTCACAGACACTGTGGGCAAGTCACATGAACTGGCCCTGAGCACTGAGGAGCCTGGGTTCCCCAGCGCTCACACCCAGAACATGTCAATTTCAAAGGCCAGCCTGCCATGCTTCCCCCTCCCCCACGGTCAGATGCAGGGGGGAGTACGAGGCAGCTCCAGCAGTAGCCACACTGGAATCAGCCTCTTAGAATCCCTCCCTGCAAATTCTACCCAAGTGGATTCTCTGCAGCTGTGCCATTCAGCAGCTGCCCCCCTCCCCTGCCCCCCCAACCTTGCTCATTTAAAAACACCTAAGATACAACATGATCCTTCACACAGTAATCTCTTTGGAAAAAAGTCTATCAAAAGGACCTGTGTTCACTGTGTTTCCCCCACTGGAGGACAGCGTGCGTGTGCGTGTGCGTGTGCGTGTGCGCGGGGCAGGAAACAGCTGGTCCACCTTATGATTATGGCCATAGAAAACAATGCTGAGGATTTACACTGAGCCTGCAAAAAGATGTTTGTTCCTGACTTTCTTGGCAAAATTCTATACAGAGGCATTTATTTATTTATTTATTTTATTTTGAGTTACACCAAGGTCATTTCCAATGTTCAAGTTCTTCATCCAAATCACCCCCCAACAAGTTTAGCAGGTGTGCTGCACGTATTACATACACTTCATTTAAGCAGCACATGTTTCAGGATTTTTACTCCAGCACTTGATCATGTACACAGCATGGTGTACCAAACAAACATTTTTCTGTAGTGAATATCCAACTTTGATAGTGTTTGCAACTGTTTAGAAATATGTGCCCTCCAGAAACACACACATTCCAATGGAACAGCTTTGATATTCATTACACGACTGCTCAATATTAATATCTTAGCTAGGTGTCCGTATACAATCCAATAGAATTTAGCGCAATCTTTAACATTGGTAATAATTTCATCAGAGACAAGCAACACAAGTCTCAGATTAAATCTTCTTTAGTTTAAACCTTACTAATATAGTAATTAAAGGCTTTTGAGGATGCAACAGCCCTATCTGGGGCTTGTCACTTTCAAAGGCTGGGGAAGTGTTGGATGCACCAGGGCTTGTCACTTTCAAAGGTGGTTTCCCTCCCAATACATACAGAGCCTCTCACCCAAGGGAGGTGGGGGCTTCTGACAAGCCTTTGAAAGTGACGGGCCCCAGCTAGGACCACCTCTCGGAAGGCTCCTCACAGACTTATCAGTAACAAAAATGGCTTTTGGGCCACAGTACCACACTGCATGGGGCAAGCCCTGGCCTGACTTTGAAGCAGACAAGCCCTGGGTGGAGCAAGGCTCTGCAGTTCTCCTGGATCAGGCTTGTCAGTTTCTCTGGGGAATACTCACATTTCCAGGCATTGGACACCTGATTCATCCTCAGATAGCCCATCATGTGCCAGCTGGGATGCCCCCAAATGCAGGCAACACCCACAGGTACAAATTTTAGTATCAGTTACAGCTCTAGCTCACATGTCTTGGGCAGGAAAGAGAGACTAATTCAACTGCTATTCACATTGATTTTATTGGGAAATAAACCAAACCATAAGCCAGGGATTTTGTTTTTTTCTTGAAAGGATGATCCAAGACATGTAGCTTATTTTTCTTTCCCTAGTTCTAAACAGATTACTCAGCACCAAGCAATTTAAATGTCAGCCATGTAAACTGGATGATTCAAAGTAGCAAGAGTATCTTGACAAGGGGAACAAAAGTATTTAGAAGAAACTCATGCACACACACCCTTTTCAAACTAGTAGTGTGTTTTTCGAGAGAGTTGGGTCCTCATTTCAGTAATCTTTTCAGTGGCGTCTGCTTAGATCAAGTTTAGTGGGCCATCATAAACAGCTTGACTGATCAGAACTTCAACTAAATGAGACTTTAAAAGAAATGCATCTGCTCTTAGCATTGTATGATGTTCAATGTTAAAAACAAGCAAACAATATTCTGAATACTTCTAAGAATCTTTAAGAATGTAAGAAGTGATAAACTGGGTCAGCCCAATGGTCCATCGAGCCCAGCACCTGTCTTCTTCTCCGACAGTAGCCAACCTTGGTCACTTGGAAGAAGTACCTAACAGGTCACAATGGGGTAATCCATTCCCTGTTGTTCATTCCCAGCTCCCGACAATAAGAGGTTATATTTCCCCAAATCTACCTTGCTAATGGACCTATCCTTCTTAAACTTGTTTAATCCTTTCTAAAACCAAGCTATGCTACTGAAATTGACCACCTTCAGGAAATAAATCCCACAATGTAATTGTGTGTTGAGTGAAAGAATACTTCCTTTTATTTGCTCTAAATCTGCCAAATGTTAGTTTCATGTGGTGTCTTCTAGTTCTAGTAGTATTTGACAGGGTAAATAACCATTCCCTATTTACGCATTCACCACACTCATAATTTTATAAAAACTTCTCTCATATCCCATTTCAGTCATCTTTTCTCCAAGCTGACGAACCCTAACATATTTAGCTTCTCTTCATAGGGGAGCTTTTCGCAAACCCTTTATCATTTACTCTAACAGAAATTAGTGTAGTGATTTTCACTTTCAATATTCATTTATAAGAAACTAAATTTGACAAAGAGAGGCACTATGATCTTGCAGAGGAGACAGGGAAAGAACTTCCCTGCAGATTATCTGAAAAATAGAATCCTGTGGACATTGGGTCCCAAAATCCAATATTGTTGAGATGCACATGGAGATGCTGGGTGACCACCACCTATTGAATAACCTACCCTAAAAGGGGGAACTTATGCTGCAATTCTAAGTGGAAACAACGTATCTTCACAATGGATTACATTTCCATCCAAACCCACTGCTCCAATCCAGATCAGATACAATGTAGACCAAACACTATTCAGTCTTTGTTCATCTGGAGAGCCAGATCAGCAGCTCGTGCTTTCCCAGCCTTACCAGAGCATCATTTTATTTATTCAATAATTTGTATCCACCCTATCCTGTACAATTGCAGCTCGGGGCGGCTAACATAAAACAATACACAGATACAAAACATATGAAATTGAATATAAATATACAAACTCAAATACCAATGAGGCCCAAGTAAATAACACCCCACCTACTACCCGTCCCCCTCACTGAATACCTTGTGAAACAGCCAGGTTTTACATTGTCTATGGAAGGAAGGGGAAGTCTGGAGAAAGGCGGACTTCCACTGAGAGAGAGAGTTTCACAGTCTTGACGTGGCAACTGAGAACACCTTCTCAAATGTTATCATCTGGGATACATGGGGTATCTCCAAGAGGGTGCTCCTGGCTGACCACAGGGGTCAATCCAGAACCTGAAGGGTGAGGGGGTCCCACAGGTAAGTGGGACCCAGACCGTCTAGGGCTTTAGTGGTAAGAACCAACACCTTGAATCAGGCCTGGAAGACTATAGGCAGCCAGTGCAGAGAGCGGAGCACTGGTGTTATGGTCTCTCAGTGGCCTATCCTCATCAGAAGGTGAGCCGCCACATTCTACACCGCTACAGTCTCCAGATCATCACCAAGGGTAGCCCCATGTAGAGTGCACTGCAGTAGTCCAATATTGAGGTGATGAATGCATGGATGATGGTGACAAGAGCGGCACCTGACAAGGCTGAAGATGATGAGCCAGATATAATTTACAACACGAACTCCTCGCAACAGCTGCCACCTGGACATCCAGGCAGAGCTGTGAATTGAGGAGTAGGCCCAGAATCCAAACCCGAAGGACCAAGAAGGGATGTACCCCATAAATGATGGGAGTTTCCACCCACTCGCCCCTTCCCACAAGCGTCGCTTCCATCTTATCGGGATTCAGCTTCAGATGGCTCGCCCTCATCCAATCCCCCACCACAGTCAAACACTGGGTAAACGCCGAGACTGCAGGGCCTGGGTCAGATGAAAGTGAGAGGTAAATCTGGGTGTTGTCAGCATATGAATAACACTGAACCTCAACCATCTGCATGCACATGTTGAACAGGAGAGGGGACAGAATGGAACTCCACATGCGAGATCCTGGGGAGACTATGAAGAGTCCCCCAGTATCACACACTGAGTTCTTCTGGCCAGGAAAGAGCAGAACCATTCAAGAACTCTGCCCACCACAGCACAGTCCTGCAGGCGGGTCACCAACATCTCATGGTCAACCGTGTAAAAAGTTGCTGATAGATCTAGCAAAATAAAAAAAGAGTGGACTGACCTCGGTCCAACTTACGGCGCAGATCATAAATCAAGACAGGTTTTGCAGATTCGCTGGAACGTTAAAAGGCTTGGGGCCAGGCGAACTTCCTCAGGGAGGGAATTCCAAAAGGCGCAGCCTGGCCACAAAGAATGTCCTCTCCATTGTGGCCCCCTGCTTAACACAGGGGACCTCCAAGAAGGCACCCCCATCAGATCGAAGGAGTCGCTCTGGCGCGTGGAGGGCGAGGTGGTCCCAGAGGTACGAGGGGCCCAGACCGTGAAGGGCCTTATATATCAATACCAAAACCTTGAACCTGACTCGGCATGCTATTGGTAGCCAGTGCAGAGTCCAGAGCACAGGCATTATGTGCTCCCGATGGCCCATCCCCGAAAAGAGCCAGGCCACCGCATTCTGCACTAGCTGCAGCCTCCGAACCAGGAACAAGGGCAGCCCCATGTAGAGCGCATTTCAGTAGTCCAGTCTTGAGGTACGAAGGCATGGATGAGGGAGTCCAGGTCCAGGCTGAAGACGTATGGACGCAGCCTCCGCACCAGATATAACTGGTGGAAGGCGGTCTTCACCACTACCTCCACCTGCCACTCCAGGTGAAGGAGTGGCAGGTGGAGGTAGCCTTGTTTTTTTGTTGCCTTGTTTGTTTTTTTCCTCACTATGTGTATATTTATTCTGCATTTTTNGTTAGAACAAGTACATCAAGTCAAGTACCTGGGTATTGTTTTCTCCTCGAGGGGTACTGGGGACCTCCCTAAGAGTATACCTGTCTCTTATACACATCTAGATGTGTATAAGAGACAGCTATGTGTATATTTATTCTGCATTTTTATATTTTATGAATGTGTTATGATTTGTGTGACTTTATAATTGTATTTTAGCAGATTTTTAGATGTTTCTTAGCCACCTGGAGCTGCTTTTGCAGGAGGGGGTGGGGTATAAATGGCTAAAATAAAATAAGTAAATAAAAATACATAAATAAAAAGGGAAGGTTAGAGTCTGGCTGATAATTGGCCAGTGAGTCAATGTGAAGAGATGACTTCTTGAGCTGTTGTGTATGTACACTAATACTTTTTTTTTAAGTGTGCAAACACAATGTTTATTTTCCATCCGAAAAATGGCACCATGTTGTGTCACAGCCTACAGTGTTGCACCTTTTTATTCAGGCATACTAAACAAAATACTTGTGCATGCACAAAAAAGTATGTCTTCAGTTTACATGTGGGGGAGAGTTGGCAGCAGAATGGTCTTCAGAATCGGGTGTAGCCAAAAATCTACATCAGATCTCCAGAACTATTCCGAAAATGATAAACTCCACAAAGAAGAAAAGGGCAATCTGTTTCTGCCTCAATTCCACTTTCTTTCCTTTTCTGTTCTCCGCCTAACTTAACAGGCTTGGTCAGCAAGTTCATCATTGTTCTGATCCAATAGTCATTTCAACTGTAGTCTTTCTACTGATTTACATGAACACTGGATTTGAGTTCCTCAGTTACCCAAGCTGTGGTCAAGCTAGTCGCAGAAACTAGCCCATGGTCATTCTCATTTCTACTGCAATCGGTATTAGGTGGGCACAAAGGCAGCCATCCTCAGACCCACCTGGGTCTGCTTTAGATGGAGTCAGTGAGTTCCCCTTGCTGTGGTCTATACACGCAGTGCCCCCCCCCCTCACACACACACCATAGTGTTGTGGGCAATTGTCCTACATTCTAGGCTAGCACCCAGGACTATGGTATTTCTGGGGCAACAACTGGTCAGGAATGGAGCTGCAGCATAGGTATGCTGAGCAGACAGACAGCAGCTCTACTCTGGCCCAGTGCCCACCCTGCTCTGCTGGTAGTGCTCTGGGATGTTCTGGAATGCTGCCCCATAGCAGTCACAACCTGCATTGCTTCAACATCTGGTAAACCACATTCAGACAGGCCAGCCAGCCTGGTGGTGAAGCAGGCTGGTGCAATCACTCCAGAGCTGCTGTCTGTCTGTCTACACCGAATGAGATTCATTGCTCAGTCATTTCCACAGCTCTGAGTCCCTTCTTTGCTCACGTGCAGTAAAGAAAACAAAAGGAAAAAAAAATTAAGGAAAGCTTGAGGTTCACGGTTTGTTACTAAAAATGTAACATCTGTGATTTGTAATCACTGGCTGGTTGTTTTTCCCCCTAGTCTGGCATTGTCTTCTGTACAATCTAAACCTGTAGAATTTCAAGTGTTTATTAAAAATGTTAGTGGCTAGTAAGCGAGTTCATAGTAGATCCTTTTCATCATTCCGATATACAAGTTACGCAAATGTTATATGAAAGTATAGTTGACTAATCCAGAATGTGCGACCGTGTTATTAAACTGGGGTTACACGGTCTCTGAAAGTGTGCTGGCTGTACTTCTCACTTAACCACTAACAGTCTGCTCAAGCACTCACATATCAGCCGTAGATCAACTGCTGTAGCAATACAAATTAAAAAAGCAGAAAAGTCAGAGAATGAAAGTAGAGGGAAACACCACTACATTTGAAGAGACTGGGGAGTTGTCACTGAAAGCCCATAATTCAGGGAAAGTCACTCCTGATTTTTAACCCTAAGGCTGAGATCCTATTTCATGGCAAGCAAAAGATGGATAGTTTCTTCAGGACATACCTAGAAGTTATTTATTATTCTCATCACTTTGCCAGTTAACCCTCACACAGCCCATAGACCACAAAATATATTACCCAGCATTCTAGAATTACTGCTTTGCAGCAATTTATTAGTACTTACTGTAAAAGAAAACACGATACCTGCCACACAGCGGATAAGTAATGATAATGATGTGAACCGATAGTGTGTGTTTTTTAGAAACCTCCTGTGTTGATTTGTTTTATTCAGTTTTATTGTTTATTTATTATTATTAGTTTGTAAGTCACTCAGATCTGCTGTGTCATGAGGGGCAGGGTATTAAGTTTGTAAAAATAAATTCAATTAAAATAAATTATGCGTTCTGAGAATAAAGTCTGTACGCAGTAACACATGCAGTACTATTTAACAACATGATCCCAAGTTTTCTTTAGCAGGGCCAGATTAAAGGATGTGCGGGCCGCACGCTAATCCATACTTTGGGCACCTCCCCCAGGCAACTTACATTTCACTGTTCTGTAAAATAAAATAAATAAATAGGGTGCAAAACAGAGATGCAGTCAGGTCCCTGGCCAGTCAGACACCCCATCAAATGTGGGGTGCCTGACTCTCCTTGGTCATATTCAGATATAAACTGGTACCAAAATGTGACACGAGCTACACGACTTTCCAGGCTAACTTGTCTCACCAGCCAGGCTGTTGCTCCTCTGGCTCCAGATACCCGACTGCTCCCTCTTTCTGCCAGACCCACACATCACTCAACTGAGTGAAAGACTTCCCCACCTAACTTATTCTGATGGAGGGGGGAGGGGAAGCAAGGAGACCTCTTACCATCTGCGAGTGCTCCCTCCCCCCCCATGGGCCTCTGTTCCCAGGGGGATCCATATTGGGGGAGCTCAATGTGCTCCCTCATTTTGGATCCTCCTATTCCCAGGGGGATGGAGGGATGCATGCAGATGATAAGAGGCCTCCTCGCTCCCCCCCTCAGAAAAAGCCAGGCAGGGAAGTTCCCTGCTCAGCTGAAGAGAATCAGTCAGGGAGAATCAGATTGCAGCCAGGAGCCCAGAGGAGTAGGAGTCCAGCCGGTGAGTTGAGTCAGCCTGGGGCCTGATGAGTCACAGGTGCCGGTACTGGCATCCCATGGTGTCCTGGTATCCGCCAGCAATACCTGCATTTTCAGACCTTAAGGGACCAGTTACTCCATCAGGTGTTACCTGCAAGTAGCTAAAGTGCTACCTGATGCAGTTCAAGAAAAAGCTATCAGGCATATTACAGTATTAATGTTTTGATTTCCTTATGAAATTAAACAAAACCTAGTCAATCTCATAACCGGCAAGAAGTTTTATGTTCAGGTGTGGGGGTCGACCGCTATACTGTCACAAAGGGCCCCAGTCTAGTGTGGATAATGGTTCATCTGGAGCTGAATTTTAGACCATTCTATATCGTTCTCTCTTTATCATCATCTATTTTCTTTTACTTTTTGCCATTTAACATAAAATTTACTTTTCTCTCAGACCAATTTTTGAAAAGTGTTTTTGTTAAACACTCACTGCCAACTCAACAACTTTCCCACTGCAAATACTGAAACCACTTTCCCAATGACTTTACATTCCATCTGTAAACTGGAGCTTGTGATATTAAAAACTTTAGCTCAGTTTTAAATGGCTGAACTACTTAAAATGTAGCAAAATCATGCTAACTGCGATGTCTCGCTCAATTTGAATCTTCATCAACATCATCTGTTGTGCCTTGTGTGAAATAATATAGCAAGCTTCTAAAAAATTTCATGTTGGTATTAAGAAAAGAAAGGCAATTAATCTTCCTCTGTATAAAACGTTCAGCACTCACTGTCATGTATAATTTTCATCAGCTGCACTGAAGCTACAGCACATTCCAAATTTCATATTTCAGGGTGGAAAATTGCTGTACAGATAGCCTGTGTAGGCTACCGATGAATGCTAGGGAGGTGTAGCAGGGACATCATGTGTTTTCATATTCCCATTAACAGCAGCACCTCCAAATGTCTCAGGGAACCGCTTTGAAGTGATAACCCTATCTGGACAGCAGTAACACTCCCAAGTGTCTCAGGGTGTCCCCTTGCCGAGCAATCACCCAGGCAGGAGCAGAACCCGCCCCCTCCCCAAAGCAGAAGTAATAAGTATCTCTCTGAAAAGTGCACAAAGAGTTAATTTGCAGACAAAGTGAGCTGGCAGGGGAGCCTCCAAAGGGTTTGTTGAGTCTTGTGCCGTCCTCCAATCCCCTGATTTGTTGGAAGCATGTGCAATAGGGATGGGCGAACACGGTTCGGATGTTCAGAATTCGGACCGAACTCTCTCTGTTTGGATGTCTGAACTGAACGTCCGAACTGAACTCTCGAACAACTGAACAGTTTGGACGTTTTCTGAGGAGTTCGGTGGCAGGAAAACGTCTTTCCAGGGCCAAAAATTAGGTTTCAGTTTCGCAATTTTTGAATGCTCGTCCAAGTTCGTCCAAACTGAACTCAACTGAACCAAACCATCGAACCCGAACTCAGGTTTTGAACTGAACGACCGAACAACCAAACCAAGTTCTGTTGGCCCATTCCTAATGCGCAAGAAAAAAAAACGTACCCAAGAGTATACCTTTTGTGCGTGCCACTATTGTGGCACAGTGTGTGCCTCTGTTCGCATACCGAGGTGTATTTGTGATTCCAATTGGCCAGCAGAGATGTTAATCAGATGTCCTGACTGCCTCATACGTCTGTTTCCACAGCTCTGTTTATTTGCAGTTTGAGCTGTGTTAACTGGCAAATGAATGAGAAACAAATAGGAAACTACAAAAAAATGTGATGTCCTTTGTTTTCATTCATTTCCCAATCCATTTGTTTTAGTTTCCTAGTTACTGAAACATATGGAATGTCAGTGTTAACATCTGCATATGGAGAGACTCCTCCTGGTACTGATCAAATCCCTCTATTCTAACACCTCTCTTTGTGTTAGAGTAGATCAGAGAGGGATGCTTCCTGCCCCAGTTGCTACATCCCAATGAGTTAGACAGGGCTGTTTTTTTGCACCCATGCTGTTTAATCTTTACGTGAATAATATAATTTTGTCCCTGCGAGACAAGGGGGATTACATGAGTCCAAAGCTGGGGCAGCAACAAACAACTAATTTACTGTATGCAGACAATACAATCCTCCTCTCTCACTCCCATGTAGGTTTAATCTGCCTTGAGAGATTTTTTCTTAATAAGTCAGGAAGAAGATCCAATCATTAATTATGACAAAACAAAGGTTATGGTGTTTCTCTCATTCCAAAAATATCATGGCTGGTTTATGAATGGCCATGCGTTAGAACAAGTACATCAAGTCAAGTACCTGGGTATTGTTTTCTCCTTGAGGGGTACTTGGGGGCTTCACTTAAAATATGCTAGACAAATAGCTTCCTTCACCGCATCCATCCTTGGTGGTGGTTTTTTTTTTTTTCTAATCTAAAAATGGTTGCATGGTTGGTCCAGCTAAGAGGGTTTTGGAAGCGAAATTAGTTCCTCAACTCTGTTATTGGGCTCAGGTCTGGGAGGCGTTTTGCCAGCCCTGGCTCCACTGGAAGCAGTGTTTAATTAATGCCTTAGAATTATATCGGGAGTCCCAAGGGCAACCCTACAGACTATCCTGATTTTAGAAACTGGTCTAAGATCAATTACTTCCAGAGTAACTATTATCAACATTGTTTTTCTGGCTCAGGATCGCTCAATCCTCTGTTGGATTGCTATTGTATTTATGTCTGATTGATAAAACTACAGACCCTAGTGTCAGAACTCAGTATAGGAATCCCTGGTGGGAGTGGGTGTGTAAGTACACTGGCTGGCTCAGTTTTTCTATTTAGTAACTGCTGTCTATATTTGTCTCCAATGCAATTATGCGGATCAAACGAAGGGTGAGAGACTTAGAACTACACAAAGATAGGACTTGAGTGGCAGTAGCAAGGGCAGCATCCTGGTTTAAATTCTGGATACCTGGGCCTACCTTAGGTAAATTCTGGATACCTTAGTTTTTTACACTAAACGTCCAATCATATCAGAGCTGCCTTTACTGCCTTGAGGATTCAATCTATGGACTCAATGGTGGTGCAGAGTTACTATAATAGGATGGTGTATCTAGAGAAAGTATGTGTATATGGTTCAGGGCAAGTTGAGGATTTGTCACATTACTTGTTATTTTGTTCTATTTATGCTAAGCCACATGCTAAGCTATTTAAGACACTTAAATCTCTCAGGGCTGGCCTACCATTCAACTGTTGACATTTATTGAATGATTTAAGGGAACAGACTTAGCAGTTGCTGCTTTTGCTACCTCTGTGGCCAAATTGCGCACCCGGTTCTGTCGCAATACGTCAGGCAAGAAGTGAATCATGTATTTAGATAATCAATGTCATTAGCCTTTACCTTAGGGTACTAGGATATGTTTATGTATGTGCATGTATGTACACGGATGTATGCTTATTGTTGTGTTATTTGATATGGCCTATGACTAATTCAATAAGATCAACCTTGAACATATGGGGTTTCATTCATTTTACTAACTGAACAAAACAAAAACAAATTGCACACCCTATCAGTGCTGTCATTGTTTCTTTGTACTCGCCTGCTTGTCTCTGTATTTAATTGTTGTCTCTTATGTTTTAATTAAGTTGTAAATACATTGGGACAGAGTTCTAAATATCACTGACACACAATCATAGATCCACACAGTTTTTTTTACATAACCATATCTCACAGTAGAATTGCAGTTTAAGTAGAACTACCAAGTATTTTTCCTGAGTACAAGAATTGCATTTCCAATCAACCCTATAAAGTCCAGACAGGGGGTATTGCTGGACCAGACTATAATGTAAGAAAGGAGGAGCCTATGGAAGGTTATTCTCTGTCTTATCTGAAGGTTGCCATATCCTAGTAGGCAGGCTTGATGCTTGTGCTATAGCAACCTTCAGGCTGGTTTCTCTCATGGAACACAGTAATACCACATGTTCCAATAGTCAATATTTTCAATTATTTAAGCCAAAGAGAAAATTGCTTTTATTGAAAGATTTTTAAAGTTCTGGTGATTTTCAGCAAGTACTTACTGGCAGGCATGGATTACATTCTTTAACACAAGTTCTTTAGGCCCACAGTTTCATTTTGTAGTAGAAGCTAAACTTCAGAATGTCATTTATTGGTAGGCCTTTCGGATTTATGTCACACCTGCACAAGCTGAAAAATCTTCATGGCATTAAGAAAATCACACCCCAATTCTGTGAAATGGGGTTTGTCAGAAAAATTTTCAGAAACCCGGTAACGTGTCAGCCTCACAATGCCTTCAAAAACTTCCACATAGTTATGCTTCACAAATGCCTCGCTACAGTTCAATTCTTAGTTAAAAATGTGAATATACTAAAAAAATTGCTACATGTACCATAGGTCTAGGGAGTCCACACTATATGGCTTTCAAATCATTTCTTCCTTCCACATCTTTTCTAGGAGTCCTACATTCAAGACCCCAACATATGATGAGGATTGTAAGCTGCCTGGGCAGGATAGAGTGGGATATAAAAACTTAAAAATAAATAATACCTTTGTTTTCTGGGAATACATTACTTCATCATACTGGTGTGCTTTGCAATCTTTTCTGACACACCCAAAACTTCGTTAAATTGATTAAATCCATAGTATGTGGCCTGATAATATAGTTCATAAGAACCACACGAGGTTTACACAGCTTCTGGGAAGAGAAGGGTGGATGTCAAGTTAAAAGAGGTTTAAATATTGCCAGTTTAAAAGAGTTGGATTGCCACAAAGTTGTTTGTGGGATCATGGAGGATTTTGTAGGAATACAAGGACACTCTGTGGTATGCACCACACAGTATGAAGTAGACTTTTCTTTAACTGTGTTACACTTTTCAGTCACATTGACATTACAGATCAATTTGACTCTTAACTGCCTTTTCTCAAGATGCTCTGTGAAAATAAACTTATTGGGCTGCATTTGAATATTTTTTGCTGTTACATGGAAACAAGTTGTCCATCTCTGGGAAAACTAGCTTTCCATACATCTTTTGCAAGAGCTGTTATTGCAGCATTGCAACCACCTCAGCATAACTAACAAACTCCAGAGCCTATCTGTACTTCCATGTTTTACAATGCAGCATAAATCATAAGAGAACAGTAGTAATGTTGGATTCTGTGCCACAATGCTTGATGGACAAATTATCCCTGCAACACAGAAAAAAGCTACAAGCATAGATTTTGGGTATAACTGGACACAACTCTATTAACAGCGATCTGAAGAAAGGGGAAAGAAATATAACACAAACATCCCCCTTCCCAACCTAAAGGTCAAATACCTGATCTGTTTGCTCCAAAATGGATGCATTATATCCAGTCATTATCCAGTCCAGTCCATGCATTATATCCAGTCCAACCATTAGGACCCCTATGCTGGAGTCCTGAGAAATGGGTGATGGTTCTGGCACCAAGCAGGGGCCACAGTTCTTCTTAGTAGTGCTTCTCCTGCCACCCCCAGGGTTACGTGAAGCTGTGGGTCACTTATCCCTTAATCATCAACACTCATACCCTCACCTCATAAGGAGGTGCCTCATTTTCCATAATTCCTGTTCTGTTTTTCCCCACAAGCTCATTTCCAGAGCACTGGACATCCAACACTAGAGCAGCTAGCTTCTGCTTACAATGCTCACCCCACCTACCCACACCAGACTGCTCTCAAATTAGTCTCTCCAATTTCCCCTTTAAGTCTCCCAAGTATAACTTAGTTTCCAACAGAAATAGACTAACCCCATCATCCTGAAATAATTCAGCCTTCAACCAGCTAATAGCGCTCTGCTCTAACCATTTCCCCCGTGCTGAGCGATTAACCATCTGATCTCCTTGTTCACCCTTTTTCAAGCTTTATCCACCCAATGTGGGTTAACTGCTCCTCTCCAAACTCTTTCTTGTAAAAGCTGGGGAACTGTCATATGCACCCCTGGGAACATTTGCCGCGTCCTTACTCAAGGATGCTGTTTTTATAGGTTTTGTTTTTATTTGCTTTGCAAGCCACCCTGAGCCATTTAGGAAGGGTGGGGTAAAAGTTGAACTAAATAAAATAAATTATGTTGGATCATAATAGACAGTTAACATAAGAACATAAGTGCCATACGGAGTCAGACCAATGGTCCATCAAGCCCAGCATCCTGTCCTCCAGCAGTGGCCAATCTTGATCGCATGGGAGAAGAACCAACAGACACAATGTTTAATCCATTCCCCGTTGTTCACTCCCATCTCCCAACAGCAAGAAGTTCATCCCGTAAGCTACCTGGTTAATAGCCATTAATGGACCTACTCTTCAAGAACTTATGCAGTCCTTTTTTAAACCCAGCTATACTACTGGCCCTGACAACATCCTCTGGCAACACTTTCCATAGGTTAATCATGCATTGAGTGTTTTAAATCTGCCAGCAGCGAGTTTAAGGAAGTGTCCCCTAGTTGTAGTACTATTTGAGAGGGTAAATAACCATTCTGTTACTCGGAGATTCTACCTCGAGTTCTGTTACCCCAAGTAAAGTCTGCACCTGGGGACAAAACCTTAAAGAAAAGTAATTCCCTTGAAAAATCGGATTTATTTTTTTTAATAATAATTTTAAGACAAATAGAGAAATGGCTTTAAAAGAGTGATACCTGAAGGAAGGGACATTAAAAATGAAAATAAAAATTACTTTGGAAGGGTGGAAAATGAGAGAATTGAAGTTAAAATTGAAAATAAAATATCTGAAAAATGAAGTTAAATAAAAAATGGCTTGAAAAGAGTGAAAAATGAAGTTAAAAATGAAAATAAAATATAAAAATCAAAAATAAAATTAAAGATGAGAAAAGAAAAAAGTAGCCTTAAAAATGAAAAGTGACTTTAAAAATGAAGAGTAAAAGGCTTAAGAAAAAGTAGTAAAAGAAAAGATTGGGGGGAAAAAAAAGTTGAGACAGAAAAAAAAACGAAGACCGTTTTTAGACGATCGCGGCTGCGCTCACGCTTGTTGGGAAAAAATGCCAGGAGCCGGGATCAGACGATACATTCCCGGCAATCATGCGCCCAGAAGGGGGACGCGCATGCTTTTCTGGCCGCGATTTGACCGCGTCGATTTTTCAACCCAGTCAAATCGCGGCTGGAAAAGCATGCGCCAAATGGCAAGCGTACAACCAATAAAAATACACATAATATAGACAATACAAAATATAAATAGTGAAAATTCAACATTAAAGGAGGTCAGACTAAATCCACCAGTCCCCATAACAAAACAAAAAGAAAATAAATCATCCCCCCACCCACTACCCATCTCCCTCACTGAATACCTGGCAGAAGAACCAGGTCTTACAGTGTTTATGAAAGAAGGGGAGATCCAGAGAGGTGGATCTCCAGCAGGAGGGAGTTCCACAGCTGAAGTGCAGCCACCGAGAACTCCCTCTCAGAGGTTGCCACCCAGCAGACTTGGGGAACCTCCAAAAAGACACTCCCGGATGACTGCAAGGACTGGTCCAGGACATGGAGGTTGAGGAGGTCCTGCAGATAAGCAGGGCCCAGACCGTATAAGGTCCGACTCCTGAAGGTCATCACCAACATGTTGAATTGGGTCTGGTAGACTATAGTCAACCAGTGCAGAGAATGGAGTGCAGTTGTTATATGCTCCTGATGGCCTGTCCCCATAAGGAGGTGGGTCACTGCATTCTGTACCAGATGCAGTCTCCAGGACTTCACCAACGATAGCTCCACAGAGTGCATTGCAGTAGTCCAATCTCGAGGTGATAAAGCCAACCCGGATGGACACAGGTCCAGTTAACAAGCTGTGGCCCTCATTGCCCCCAGCATCTCCATCACATTGGTAGGAGACACCTGCTGAAATTGATCCCACAAAATTGGACCAGATAGGACATTCATAAACTCAGGTGCAAGCACCACATCATGCACAGTGTCAAAGTCTTGATGGACACGAGTGATTTTACCCACAAAATAATTGATAAACATGTCAAAGCGAGCACTGGAAGAATCCAGTTCCAGGGGGAGAGATGCCAGACTGATCAGCCCCTTCATCACCTGGAAAAGCTCAGCTAGATGAGATTTGGTGGATTCTATGATGGTAGCAAAGAAAGAACCTCCTCTTTGCTGCCCACATAGCCACAGCATAAGCTTTTAATGCAGGTTTATGGGGCAATTGGTCTGCTTCAGTACAAGTGTCATGCCACTGTTGCTCTAACCACCTCCTTCCTGCTTCAGTGGATACAGGGCTTCCATGAACCACATGGCCCTGCATTGCCTATGCTCGGGAAGCGGATGCCTGGAAGCCATTTGGTCAATGGCCTTGCCTAACAAAGTTTTCCAGAGAGTGACAAGGGCATTGAGTGAGCGACCATTGAGGTCAGAAGGTATATCCCTCAGAGCATTCTTTCTCTTCCACATTCCACTCCTTTCCTTCCAAAATTTCCACTCTAGAACTCAGACCAAGTTGGGAACCCCAGCTTGTAGGTCTAGCTGCTTTTACTGCTCAATAGGGATGGGCGAACAGAAGGGAGTTCAGAAATTTGGTTCGGTTCAGTTTGGTTTGAAATTTGAGTTTGGAAATTCGATTCAGTTTGGTTTGAAATTCAAGTTCGGTTCGGAAGTTCAGTTCGGTCAAATTCTGAACTTCTGAACCAAGTTTGGCCATTCAAAACCAGGTTTTTTTGGTGTGTGTTGCCACTAGGGATGGGCGAACAGAACGGAGCTCAGAAATTCGGTTCGGTTTGAAATTTGAGTTCCGTACGGTCGACCGAACAGACCGAGTTCGGCCTGAACTCCGAACTTCCAAACCGCGTTCATCCATCCCTACTGCTCAATGGATGATGCTATGTCCCAGAATCCATAACAGTTTCTGAGATGTCTCCACTTGCTATACTAGTACAGTTTAGATTAAATTTGCAATTGAGTAAACAGTACAACAGTTACTTCCAGCAGCCCTCCCCACCTTTTCTGGAGAGTTCCTTAATTTTGCCTTGCAGGGTAATTACAAGAGGATGAATGAATCATCAAAAGACATATTCTTGTGTCCAGCAATGATACAGCAGAGCACCATCTACTTACCTCTTGAACATCCCTTTCCCCAAAACCTACAGCAGCAGCTGAAGAGGCTTCACCAATACAGAATTACTGTAACCTAAATAAAATATCAGGTAAACAGACTATGCAGACAGCACCACATCATTGCTAAAAATTGGTATCAAGTAAGTGGCAGGCCTGACTTATGTATAACAGCAGGCCACCATTCTGGAGCCATGATGCCATGTACACCCTCACTGCAGCCACAGGGCATGTGAAATGATCACCTGAATCATGAAGTGTAACGTATGCCTCTCCCTGCCCCGTTCAGCATCATAGGAATAAATTACCAAGGGAGGTTACAGCATGCCACAGGCCCTTCAATGGTCAGTCTACTCTGTTGGCGTCACTATTAGGCCTTGTCCTGAAGAAGTGTCATATAAATATCACCTTATCCACAACTAGCACTGGAGTATCCCCCCCCCAAAAAAAAAACACCCAGGTCAACGAATCAAATTTTCAGAATTCAACTTGGCCCACCATCTTCAGGTACTAACTGGTTCCTGAGTAGTGTCCAAGAGGTTACCCAATGTCCCTGGCTGTGTTTACTAACTTCTGATCTTGAAATACCAACTTTTGGTACCAATTTCTCCCGTTACTATGTTGTTTTTTGAGATATTGTCTTGATTTTCATTATTTCCACATACTTATTTACCAATATACTGATCAGCAATTAGTACACCAGTAGCAATACTTCCTGATTTTTCAGATAATTGGGTACCTGACTGGCACTTGGGTAACCTGTTGGGTATGCCGGAAATCATGGGTTTTAGCCATGAGTAATAGCGTTATCTGGTTTATGTGGAAGCTCCTGTGGGATTACCCCACTTCTAGGAACAGGTAATACCTTTGGTAATATTTTGCTGAAACCATTCCTTATGAAGGGGGGAAGCAGCAGCAATTTGGCCCAAAATCATGACTGATTGAGAGATTCATAGGGGTGTGTATTCTTTTCAGTATTAGAACAAAAATGAAAGAGGGTTTTCATTTTTGCTATTGAAGAAAGAAAATGAAATAAAAACAAAGTAATGAAAGATTTTCATTTCGTTATTCTGAGATAATAGAAAAAACACTTTCAGCTATATTTTCATTCACTTTCGATAAAACATGGAGAGATTGTGCCCCAAATAGTGGGGATTAGTCCTGCCAAGATTCAGAAAGAATGGATAAAGGGATTTGATTTTATAAGCAATTGAATGTTGTAATTTTAAGAAAAGCTGTGTATACATTTCTGGCTGTAACTTCTTCCATGCCAGACTAGAAGCAGTACCAACAAGAACAGCAAGTCTACTTCATGAGAGTTACCAACAAGATGAAGGATGACCTGAGGGTCTAAGAGTGATTCCTGCCAAATTATAATGATTGGTCTTATTGGAGAGAATCATTGTGATGAGTACCCTTCTGTGTTTCCACCATTGCTACCAATGGGAAAAATTAAGAACAAACAGGACCCTACCCTTGACGTTGAAAGCTGACAACCCAGTATCCGGTTAGGCATCTTTTTCACGAGAATGTGGTAAGTGTGCTCAGAAGTGGATGAAGCTTTGGGGATCTTCTAGGGTGAGAATAAAATCTTTCCTTGAGTTCTTTTCCATTTTTGTGGCATTGACCAGCACAGGAATATTTATTACATGAACTATTATCCCGCAGCTCTCCTGCTAAAAGCAGTTTGAGGTAGCTAACAATAAATAAATAAATTAAAAAATATAAAATACAAACTATAAATACGATACCAATAAATATATTATAAACAAACATTAAAATTCATATGACAGGTATTTAAATGACAAAAACCCTCCCTCCCTAACCCTCATTCCCCCTCCCTGTATAGATCTCCCTCACTGAAAGCCTGGCGGAACAGCCAGGTCTTACATTGCTGTCTAAATCAGAAGAGGTCCGGGGCCGCATGGACATCTGCCAGGAGGGAGTCCCACAACCTTGGTGCAGCCACCAAGAATGTCCTCTCCATAGTTCCCTTTCCCTCCCCCCGCCCGCAGGACACTCGGGATACTTCAAGAAGGGTGCTCCCAGTTTACCACAGGGGCTGATCCAGAGCCCTGGGAGTGAGGCAGTCCCACAGATAGGTAGGGCTTAGGTTGTATAGGGCTTTATATGTGAGCACCAAAACCTTGAATCGGGTCTGGAATAGGCAGTGAGTGCGAAGAACTGGGCAGGGACCTGTCTCCAATAACCTGAATGTGTTCGATGGCAGGAGTACAATAGCATAGAAAACAGAAGTACCACAGCTAACCCAGATTACAGAAATTGTCAATACTTAAGGTGAAATAGCGACATTACAATATCTGCAATGCACAGGCAGCATAGGTCACAACTACAATATACAGAAAATCTTGCAAAACCTAACAAGTTTATGTGAAATCCTAAATGGCACACCATAAATGCTGCATAGAGTTTTACAGAAGGTGAGGAGGCATGCACAGTTCAGGAGAGGGCATGAAGCACCCACCATGTGGCATTTAAAGGAAGACACACCAAAATGCATGGAAAATGTAGGAAAACAGAATTATGTGTAATCCTAACATGCACACCATAAATGATGCAATTGGTCCCTGGGAGGGAAAAGATTCCCCACCTCTGATATAGCATTTTCACTTCTTCCTACAAACAAAGCTCCCACACCAGTGAAGAAAAAAAAAAGGGGGGGGGATACACGGGGAAAAATCCTTAAGATGCCAAATTTGAAGTAGAGTGAGGGACAAAATTCAACTATTTCCTCCTGCAAACACACTAATGCCACACAAGGCTGCATGCAAAATCAGCAAGTATCTTTTAAAGTGTCCTGTGGCACCAAACATTGTCACCAAATAGACTTGGAAAAGCTTCTATATTTTGTCTGTTTACCCTTGCTGCAGCTATGTTATAGGTTTTTAAAACAATTTTTTGGATGCTTCCACCTTCTTGCATCCTTAATCTGTCACCCTTAACAACTTTAATAATGTGTCAAAATCTACCTCTGCTGAGAAAACCAAAACTACAGTCACTCTAAGAATCTGGATTTTACATCACATTATGATAAATCATAAGTCTTGCCAAGTTCTTCTATAAATGCAAATCATAAATGTATTGACGTTTAGACATATACATCTCTTACCAGTTTCAGACAATGCCTTTATAGCTTACCTAGCATCAGCAATGCATCCTTAATATCTTTCTTTCATTTCATGATATAAGAGTACCCTTGCAGAAACAGAGTCACAATCTTGGCTAATATAGCACATTGCAATATGCTGAATAGGAGTTGAATTTGCATGACGCTTTGTCCCGCAACACACATCTTGCTCCTTCTCTCTCTCCCCACCTTGCTTCCCTATCACCTTGGAAATCCTCTGTAGTTCATCGGTCAGAGTGGAGTTAGGCATTTGTAGCCTATGGTCCTTCCTACACCCACCCCGGAATGCCTTCTGTGCTCTCCCCCAGAGAACTTGCCACTCAGTCTGAAAACCACTGTAGGGACTTTTGGATGGCATACACTCTCAGCAAGGCAGCATTAATAAAGGCAGCAACAAGACTGCACAAAGTAAGAATCTACACCAACCTGTACTCAAAATACAACACATCTTTTCTCAAGATTACAATGAACCCAATAATTAGTTTTCATATTTATAAGCCTCTTAACACACTAATTCCTG
This sequence comes from Sphenodon punctatus, assembly GCA_003113815.1. NCBI lineage: Eukaryota > Metazoa > Chordata > Lepidosauria > Sphenodontia > Sphenodontidae > Sphenodon > Sphenodon punctatus. The sequence goes on along the minus strand of QEPC01008117.1, from coordinate 75,161 downwards.
ATGGGAGTGAGAGGACTGAATTTTCCACTATGAGTCCACCAAAATATTCCAACCAGTTTAAGCATTCAAAGACCAACTCTCAAGCATCAAATTACATAGGAAACAAAAAATGCACATTATTGTGGTTTCACTTGCGTAGACACCACTGTACAGAAGTAGGTAAATGTTAGCATTTCATATGCAACACAATTCCAAAACAAACAGAAAATGTCTCATTAATGTTCTTGGACAACAAGCAACCACAACGAATGAGCAAGGAAGCCCCTCAAGCAGAAAGTAGAGCTGGGACAAGTGACAACAGGAAATTTTTAGTTCACGTATAAAATGGAAAAAGACATCCGAACAAAGAATGGGAACAAAAAAACATTCCAGTAGTTGGGCTAGAGAAGACTTCTAAGGCAAGAAATGATTGTGAAGAACAGTAGTGGCCCGCAAAACATCACAAGCAGACCAAGGTATCAAGCAGGACAAAAAGAAGCATGGAAAGAAAACTTTCAAAACTCCATTCTTGTAACAAAAGTTGTTTTGAAAAGGGTGGAAGCAACAGAATTGACCATTGTGCACAATGCAGCAATGCCCCAGCTCAGAAGATGGATGCACCTCCTTCCCCCCAACCCCCCAGGTCAAATCAGGAGCATTAACAAAAAAGAAAACTTTCAGAATCCTCGTTCCTGTAACAAAGGGATTAAAAAGCAGGGGGGGGGGAGGGAATGGAAAACCCATTTCACACAATGCCCAGCAACAGTGGGCCAGCTCACAAGATGGATATATCCCCTCCCCTGCCCCACACACCAAATCACAAGAAGCATTAGCAAAGAAAGCTTTCAGAAACCCCATTCTAGTAACAAAAAGATTTAAAAAGCAAGGGGGGGGGAGGGGGAGGGAAGGGAAAGAGAAAGACCACAAATTGACGATTTTAACCATATTCAACAATGGCCCAACTCACAAGATGGATGCATCCCGTCTTTTCCCTCTTGGACCATGTCACAAGAAGCATTGATTCAGAAATCCTATTCTTGTAATAAAGGATTTTAAAAGCAGGGGGAGGGGAGACACCACAAATTGACCATTTAAATCCACACAGAGCCCCCAAACAACCCCCTCCTTCCCTCCCTCTCCCCCACACAGAGCCCCTAAACAACCCATTCTTCCCTATCACCATCCCTTCCCCTCCCCACACAGAGTCCCCAACCCCCTCCTCCCTGTCCCTATCCCTCACTCTCCTCCACACAACCCCCCTCCCCCACACAGAGCCCTCAAACAAACCTCCCTCCTCCCTGTCTCCATCCATCACTTTTCCCAACTTTGCCCTAAGAGCCTCCAAGTGAACTTACGGAACCATAAGCAGCACTTCAGGCAGCTAGCATCTAGATGATATGGAGAAACTCTCCAGGACACTGAGGAGGTCAGATGCTCACACATATGCAACAGGCTTGTGCTTTTCCCTGGCTCCTCCTACTCCCTTTCCCTTCTCTCAATTACCTTGGAACTTTGAAAAGCCCCCTCCCATCCCAGCAAATTGGACAGGCTAGGGTTTTCCTATTAGAACTGTACCAAATAGGTGCACCAAAAACTTGTGAGAATTTCTAAGGTTCGAAGCACTGCCTCAGAGTATTCAGTGACTCCTCAGCAGTTTCTCTGAATACTTGGCACTCACACTCAGAAATCCCACCCTTTCAGCTAATAGGCTAAAGAGAAAACTCCTGGGACTTCTTATGCACCCCCCCCCCCACAATCTGATGGGAAACAAAAAAAACCTTAGAACTCTTGCCTATTGTATACAAACAAACAAACCCCAATATATTTAAAAGAAAATTTTGAAACAATTAACATCACTTTTAAAGTGCAAAAAAGAATTTATCAAAAGTACAATAGCTAAACTGTTCTCTCATAATAAATAAATACTTCAATAGACAGATTATAAAAACATTGGTATCAGGTTGAATGGCATCATACCCACCATCTTTTCAGGTCATGGTGAGTGACCCAAAAATTCAATAACACAGCTCCATTTTTTACTGTCAGAAACCCTTGTTTCCCTAGGGAAACAACTTCTCTATTGTCCAGGGGGCTAAACATTGCTTAAAATTGCTTTTAAATTGCCCCCTTTTCTCCCCAGTATATATCTGAACCATTAATTTGCATGCAAGGCGCGGCTCATGTTTGCATGCAAATTAGAGAGAATCTAGCCCCTTGGGTACAAATGAATGGTTCAGATACAAGCTGATTCAGGAAAAGTGGCAATTTGTAAGCTATTTATAAGCAATTTTCAACCCTCTTTACAATAAAGAATTTGTTTCCCTAGGGAAACAATGGTTCCTGAAAATAGGAAAACAGTAAACACTGTAGCTGAACTACTGAAGTTTTGGGTCATTCACCATGACCTGAAAAGAAGCAAGGTATGTTCTCCTTCAATCTGCTGGGCCTTGTTCTTCAATGGGGTTTTAGAAAAAAATCTTTTTTAAAAAAAGGCTCAAAAGGGGAAGGGCTGAGGGAAGAAAACAAAGATGAAGATGATGAAAACCATTGTAATACATACAAAACCACTAAACAATTTTTTCTCTTTCTCAATGTGCCTTTTCTTCTAGACTGTAACACTGTTTTTGCAATCTGTTCTTTTGGATATTCATTTCTTTAGGAAAGGGGGAGAAGCTTAGATATTGTATTTTTCCTAAATATGATTTTTACTACTAAACATTTTATTTTGGCAACATTGGGACTTGTATGCTTACTCACATGAGGGGGATGGACAAGGGCCCTTAAGACTTGTTGGTCCCTGTCTATCACTTGATAGGTAAACTGTTTAAGTCACTCTAGCTATGCAAGCAATGGCACCGCCATCATTTGATCAAGGGTTCTGAAGTTTCCAAGTACCAGCCTTGGTCCTCAGAACCCAGTTCCGTGATCCTTGGTGAATTCCAAAAAAATTGATTATCAGATTTCAGCTTTAGCTGCTATGGAACCTATAGCCTTTGTGCTGGCCAGACCCCTGGGCGGTGACACTTTGGGCCGACCCTCCAGAAAGTTTCCAGTTGGCGCAGGGAGGGTGAGGGCTCCACTGAGGCTTCTTGCAAAACTGCAATTGAACTGAGTCCGCAGCTGCACTGAACTGATCTCAGAGATGGCGGGGCATCGGTGGCATCACTTTCCAGGACAGGGGTAATAGGGTTGGGGGGGAGTGTGGGGACTGGGGATCAAGGGGGGCACTGACCCCAGAATCCCTGGGGATGGGCTACCACTGCAATTAACAATAGTTTAACATGTTGACAAAAAGAGTACAGAGAGGAAGTTTGAGGTTGTTGAGGAGGGATCAGGCCTGGAAGCATGCCAACCTGGAGATAGCTGCTCTTGTCTGTGCAACTGGAGAGGCTGCAGTTTGGTTCTACTCTATATCACTTGTGATACCTAAGCTCTCTCTGGATGATGGGTCCTACCGTTGGATATGGAGATGGATATTTTTCATTTTGACAGGCAATAGCATGGTAACGTTGGGATGGACAGGCAAGCTGGGTTTCTACCTCCTCATCGCAAACTTCCAGTGTGGATAATCCAATTCTTTGTGGGATCTGATCTACAAATAGGGTTGGAAAGCAGAAAATGTGTCCAGTGGCTCATTTTGTGGTTAGATGTAAGATGCCTTTTAGAATCCACAGAGTCTTCCATGACTGGAGGGCCATCAACCATCTGAGAACTGAGAAGGCATCTCCATAAGAGATGGAGAGTAGCATGTGACATCTCCCTCTAGACTTGTACAGCCATCACTATCATTACTCTCACCATTCATATGAGGGGAGGAAGGTTTGGGTCAGTGGACTGCAAAATGGACTGTGGGCAGTGCTCTCTTAGGGAGGTACTGATGGTAGTCACCATGTAAATGTTTGTTTGCAAGCTTTCTACATGAACAAGTTTCTGGAAGATAGGTCCATTCACAGCTATTAGACAGACAGTGTTGCATTTTTATTGTAATCTCACCTGGCCATGTAAACCTGTTTTTATCTTAGTAACTGTGTACACTGACTTGTGCTGCATTTTGATTGTATTCTCCCCATATCACATGATTGTAAACCTGCGTTTAGATGACTTTAGTAACTATATAACACCTGTTTGTAGCATTAGTAGATTAAATATAAATAGTATTGAAT
>QEPC01008117.1:54271-66370 GCA_003113815.1 Sphenodon punctatus | reverse complement strand
CTCCCTCCTACATCCTCCCTCCCCCTGCCATGCCAGGTGCCTGCCTCTGACTGGCACTGCATGTGCTGCTATTTATCTGAATAATGGTCTTCATGGGGACAACTTCAATTGCTTATAAAATTGGGTTCCTTTATCAAATTGTCCTTTAGTTTGGAAGAAATGACAGGGAAGGTATGTGATATACCTGTGCCAAATATCTTGTAAATAGGATTGAATATACAAATGCTACAGCTGAAAATGTATTTTTAATTTTAATATCTTATACAATCAGGACCCTTTATCCAATCTTTCTGAAAATTGTCAGGAATGGGATGAGGATCGAAGGAGAGATCAGAGACAAATCAGTTTCTAGACAAGATCAGGTCAAGAGAATGGCCGTTATCATGGGTGGGGGGAGTTGATCCAAAGGTAGAGGTTGAAGGAAGAGGCTAATGAGAGGAAGCTAGTGATGGAGGGCTGGGAAGGGACATCAACGTGAATGGTGTAGTCACCAAGGATGAGAGTGGGGGTCCATAAATAGATCTATGTCCATTCTGGCTGGTGAAAGCCAGCTGGGAGACAACAGGACCATTGCTGGCTAAGGTCATCAAAGCCTCCCTTCATGATGATTGGTTGCCAGACATCCTCAAAACTGGTTGTCCAGCCACTGGTCAAGGAACCCTCTTTTGATAGTTATTCCCTAGCATCTATCTTGCCAAGCCTAGCCTCCCCTTTTTAGGGACGATTACGAAGAGGGTGGTTGCCATTCAGCATCAGGCACACTTGGATGCTACTAAATTCCTGGAAGCATGGCAGTCTGGCTTTCATTCTGGTTAAAATACTGAGATGCTCTTGTGGCCCTGGTCAAAAATTGATACCTGCCTCCTTTGGTTACTCAGGATCAAAGCCTTGGGACGCTTCTGGATCCACTACTGCACTTGGAATATTAGGTTGTAGCAGTAGGTGGAAGCACTTTTCACAAAACTCCATTTAGCAAGAAGGCTGTGATCCTTTCTTTAAAACGTGGACTTAATCACCATTTATGTGTTCTACACAGGGCTGCCCTTGATTACTGTTAACAAGCTGCAGCTGGTGCAAACACAGGTTGAATCCACATGAGCTTCAGAGGCCCAATCCCCAAATGTCCCTGTGATGATCAATCTCTGCCAACACACTGCAGGGCATGCGTGGGGAGCCAACCAGCCTTTTGTGGGGAGGCCCAGCTCCAGTTGAAGCTGCTACCATGACTGGGGAGGACTGAGGCCCTGCCTCACCTTCCTCCCCCAGCTGAAGTGAGAGCCTGCTGTGATGTCACCCTCTCCCTCCCCCGGATGGGTGCTAGCACCCATCGCTCATTGTCACTCAGCATTGCACTATGCATGGCGTTGTAAGTGTACCCCATCACATGAGTGGCACCACCCTGGTCAACCTTCTCCCAGATGGGATAAGACTGTGCTCCATGATGCATCATGAAGCAGCCGGCTGCTTGCCCCACCCAAACATCTGGCAGGCCCTGGGCACACAAACCACTACATTGTGTGGCTCATTTGTCCAGGGAGAGGTAAGGCTATGTAAGGCATGGTAGCCTCCCTAGCCTGCCTCATATGACTGCACCCACAGTGGCCCATCATCTGGCATGGATTGGTCACCAAGAGCACTGAAATCTGTGCTTCAGAGTCTGCACTGGCACCAAATAGCTTTTTGGACACAATTCAGGATGCTGACTTTAACCTATAAAGCTCCAAACAACCTGGGCCTTCCATATTAGAAAGCCCACCTCCTTTCCAATGTCACTCCACAGCCTGCGAGGTCAGCCAAGGGTGCCCCTTTGCAAATACCATCAGCATATCAAATTCATATGGTTAAGGCACATGGAGTACCATTCTCAGTGGTTGCTTCATTATTATAAATTCCCTGCCCCTAGAGATTCATCAAAGTCAGTGTCCTTGAGGGTTTTAAGGAAGGGAAGTAGGAGGAAAAGCAAGAGCTGGGTTCCTTTGGCTTATACCAGCAAGACCCGGTAGCGTAAAAAGCCCTGAGGGTTGAAAGTGGCCATGATCTGCAGGATCGAGCCTAGATCATCACTAGGCTGGGGTACCAGTATAGCTTCAGATCCCACATGCCCAGCACACCACTCACCTGTGGACTGAAGTGAGAAACCAGGTAACCCCCGGGGGGACCCAGGAGTGCCACACAAGAAGGGGCAAGGGTACAGGGAGGACACCCTAACCCTACACACCCATGTGAAATGCACAACAAGTAGGGGATAGGGGACACCCACATATGGGGGAAGGAAACATGAGGGACTCAACCACACCCACCATGCACTCACCTCCTTGCACACCTTTGTTAGGGAATTCAGCAGGGTTCTGCACACCATTCAGTACTGTGGGGCCAGTCTCTCAGGGCAAGCAAGCTCTGATTACCGATGCCTTGAAACGACGATGACTTCCTTTTATAGCCCCTAGCCCTGCCCTTCCAGCTGTGCCTGTTGCGCAGGCGCTCTGAGTGCCTGGGGGCCTCTGCGCTACTTCACATGCGCCCGTTTCTCTTGTCGGTGTCAGCTGCATCTCTCTGCTCCTCTGGAGCTGTTTGTGTCTCCCGCTGGGGGACAGATGCGTCCACCTGCTCTTGCGCTGGGCCTGATGCCTGCGTGGATGTGGGTCACGGCCATCCAGGATCCCCGATACCCCAAGTGCTGGGAGCCTCCCCCCCCCATGAGGTACCCCATCCCTGGTAGGAACACCTGACAGGGTCTGAGCATCTTCTGGAGGCAATGCCAGACCTTTTTATTTGTTCAAGCATTTGGCATGTGGAGGTAGGAATTGACAGAGCGTGTGTGTCATTTTAATGTGCTTTTTATAATTTTTGTGTATTTATACATAATGGGCACAATCCTGTTTCCTGCGTTCACCACCCACCTGTACAATGCAGGCAACAGATGCGTGCAATACATGCATACATGGCACGCACACACTCAGGACAGCCACATGCAGCAAGTGCATAGCACAGCCTGACCCAAACCCCTGCCCCCACAGCCCAGGGGATTGACAGGTATGGTGCGTGGAGCAGGTGAGTTACATGGGTGCGAGAGTTCGGGCTAAGCTGCACATTTGTTGCGCACGACTGTCCTGAGGGCGCATGTGCCGTGCATGTGCATGCTGTGTGTGAGTGAGTGGTGCATGCAGGGGATAGGATTGTGCCCTATTTTTTAAATATATTATATATATATATATATATACATACACACACACACACAAATCCTTTTAACTTTTGATTTTCTTCAATATGCAAGTGTCATCAAATATTGCTGCATAGATCTATGCTATTTTTTTACATAGAACCTTGAATGACTCCTTTTAATATAACCTATGCTAGGAGTTATTTTCTGTTTGAAACTGTACATATTTTCAGGCTGTAACTATTATAACAAAGGAGATACTTGTCAGGGGCTACAACAAAAGGTCAGTTACTCATGGCCATAAGAACAAATGTAAAACTATAAATGAAATTTTAAAATTATTTAAGGGTGGAGAGGTGAGCTTGTTGTTATTATCAGCATGATTATGTTATACGTACTTTTGACATACCACAAATGAGAAATTTTTTCATTAGTGATTTTCACTTTATATTAATCTTTGTTTTTAATATATATTTATTTTTGATTTTAATCACATTAAGGTACTACAGTATTACTGTCCCCTTCATCTTGTATATTTACAGTATAATTATTGGGTAACTGGGATATCACTTAACGATGATATTACACAGGGATTCGTTCTGCTAAAGGAAGAAACAAAGCATTCTTGTGTAGTTTCACACCTAGCAAAGTTACTTTTTTCTTTATAAAATGAACTTAGCCACACAGAGCTAAGCATAGAAAGAGCATGTTAGGAGAGAAAAGCAAAGAACTTTTATTAACTTCCTCAGCATTCCACTCAGACTGAGTTAGGGGAGGCTTCTGAAAATATCATCCAGTTTCATCGTAGGCACATTCAGAGCCCTTAGGATAATCATATGATGACACCACTGCTTGTAATGGTCCCTTATTTTCATAAGAAGTACTTAACATATGATCAAATTTTCAAATGAGGGAAGTTTTACAATGTGATATAAATCCCTTTTCAAATTAGTTTAAATAATTAAAATAAAAAATAAGCAGACACCTAAGTCCAAATTCAGCCCTTAGGTATTCTACCTCCTTGCTCCAAGCCTGATTTTGGCCTTTAGTGTAAAGGTCACAAAAACCTGTTTTCTGATGTTTATATGGATAATTCTAAAACAGTCACTCATATAATAGCTGAAAACTCAGTAAATGAGAATTTTGACCTTTTGTTCCCCACAAACATGAGGCAGATCATATCAAGTATTCAATAAACTCTGAAATATGTACCTGTGTTCACTTCCCAAAGGGGAATTTCAAGGCTAGCAGAGATGCCTGAGATACACTTATATCATAGTTCAATTCAAAACACAGTCAGAGCAAAAGAGATTCGTGCAGCAGTGCTTTGTACTGATATTACAGTGTGCTCAAGTAAGATGGTAAATGAGAACTACAGTCGTGAGGGGAATAACAACAAAGCACCCCAAGATATGCAACTCTAGGTCATCCTTACCTATCCTGGTTATAATCATTTTGTTGTGATTACCGGCTCTTCTGGGAAAACAACTTGGACATATGAATTTGTCTCTTTTGGCCACAGACCAATAACAATACCCAGTCCTCATCCTTTAGCTGTTTTGAGGACTTCTTTCTCATTTCTGACCCAAACCAACTAATCCAGGTTTTTGTTCTATTAATGGTTTTCAGTGATTTCACCGAGAAGCCTTCATATTGCCCCCTGCTGTAAGTCCTGGCTGGTCTGCTGACTAGATTTTTGTTTCATTATTTCCAGGTGAGGTGCCCATTTCAGGATATTCTCGTAGCTAATTGTAATGCACAGGAACTCTGCTGCTGATACTGAAGGCAGCTTCCAGAATTCTGTTTTGCATCAGAGTTTCTGCATGGGGGTATTAGCATTCAGATTACATCCCTAGTTTTAGTCTTCACAGAGAAGTGCATCTTGTGATAGGGACTGGGACTTGTAAACACTGAGCTTTCATGCCAATAACCCCCAAACTGATGTCTTTTTCTGAAAGAAAGAAAGAAAGAAAGAGACTTAATACAAAGTTCTGATTCAATCTAAAAATGCCAATTTTAAAATATTGCAGTGCCGGAGGGTTGTACTCTCTTTTAAAAACCATCATTTACATAATCACTTTTAATTCAATGACTTTGGTAGAGTTGTATCATAGAGGAATTTGACATGACCTGCTTCTATTACTATTCTTCCTTAACAAAAACCCAGTTTTAAACATTCCACCCTAGTACTTGCATGTTTTCCGTACACAAGGCTTAGGCTATAAAGGAAATGCTCACCATGATTTATATTGTATGCAGAAAGTTTCTTTAAAAGGAATACTTTATTAAAATCATTAGCTCTGCTGCCAAGGGATTATTTTTTTTTTTTTCCTTTTTTTTTTTTTTTTTTTTCAATCTGATGACATGAGGTGCCATTTCGGACTGAAAATTCTTGAATAAGAGTCTATTTCTGCAAAACCTTATTCAGTGAAGTAATAATGGGCATACTTGGTTAACAAGAGTATGCAAGATATGTAAAACAGAATGAAATATGACTTCATCTGCCATATTAGGGTTGCAGTCCATGCCATACACACAAAACCTGCTTCTTTTTATTAAATCTACTATCTTATATTTAGTCATCCAATGTGTAGCACTCAAATAGACATTTATATAAATCAGGGTGCATTCAGAGCTATAATGGGGTAAGATGCATTTTCAGTATCTTGACAATATATAATAGACTTTGCCAGTCAATAGTTACGATGTCTCAATGAGGACAGCAAATGAAGACTCTCCAGGTCACAAATTCCTTCACCTACAATCTGGTGCTGATTCACATAACTAAGGAACTAATTTAAAATCTTTCTCCTTGTAAAACTCATCAAACTCCGATTCATATCATAAACATGGACAAAAACAAAGCAAATACCCAAAGATATATACAGTAGGGGTGCGCCTTTTGTTTTCGTTATTATAATAACCAAACAAAAATTGATTTTCTTTTTTGTTATTGTAATAATGAAAAAGGAAAATAATAAGAACAAAAACAAAAATGAAATTGAAATAATGGGAAAAAACTGAAAAGTTTATTTCTGTCTATAACTTTTTTGTTTCTTATTCAGCTCTGATTATTAAACTTAGGAAGATTGTACCCCCTGTAGAGGGCACTATGTGTACCAATGTTCAAAAAGATTTGATAAAGGGGACCTATTTTATAAGAATTGAATGTTGTGATTTTATGAAAACCTCCATACACATTTCTGGATACAACTTTTTTTTTTAAATCTTTCAACCAGTTTGCATGCAACCTGGAAATACTATGTTCATCCACAAGTTTAGCACTCGTGACAAATTTAATAACTAATTGGATACCGTTTCCTGATGTTATAAGCTATTAACTTTAAAATGAATTCCTGGCTGTAACATTTTTATATTTCATCCTGCTTACAAGAAATTGTGCAGAAATGTGTCCCATACCTTTCCTGTCATTTCTGCCAAATTACAGGACAATTTGATAAAGTGACCCAATTTTATAAGCAATTGAAGTTGTCCCCTTGAAGACCATTATTCAGATAAATAGCAGCACATGCAGTGCCAGTCAGAAGCAGGCACCTGGCATGACAGTGGGAGGGAGGCTGTAGGATGAAGGATGGGGAGCAATCCAACAGACTGACAGACACATCCACTGGCCAATAACTGCATGCTTCCAGCTTTACAGAACTAATCTGTGATGACTTCGAGGCAGGTATAGGGAGCGGCTCTGTGGCAGGCATCGAAGGGACATAACTGGGACTTAATTGGCAGCCTGGGGTTCTCCTTGAATTTTTTTAGGACATATTCCCTAAAGGAAGCCTCTAAGCTTTTTAAATTTAGAAATGTCAACACTGAATTTCAGTCCTTGAGGGCTCAGGCCTCTATTTCCGGTATATCTCCTAGTTATAAATAGTGGTTCCCCAACCGTTTAGTTCCATCATATTTAGGAAAAGTTACAAACATAACTCTCAGAAAAGCTTTTTCCTCTCTAAGGCTTCAGGTAATGGCGATCATTTAGGTGTGCCACTTAAGGATCATTTGTGCATCTTTGGCTCGAATCAAGTGGAGGACCTGGTGCATTATCTTTTACAATGTGCTCTCTATGCACATCCCTGAGATCAACTATTTAAATTGACCAGTGCTAGACCTGAGTGCCTCCCCTCTTTGACTGATGTTATATTTCCTCTCTGAAAAGAGAGTGGAGGTGACAAACGCTGTAGCCAGCTTTGGAGCAGAGGCCAACAGAACAGACTAAGGCCTTTTTTACACTGACGTCTCCCACCCACGAACGCCCATAAACACCCATAGGATAGGTGTGAGAGTGCCCATGTAAATGTCCATGAGTGGGTAGGTCAGGAGTGGGTGGGTGCGCGTGCATGACCCACCCACAAACACCCACAGAGCGGCCGGGAAGGAGATGGCATGCTCCGTGGGTGGAGATGGTGGCGGTGGGTGTTCAAGACCCACCCGTCCATGTAAAAACCAAAACACCCACACCCACAGGGATGAGTCCATCGATACCACAGAGAGATGGNGATGGCATGCTCCGTGGGTGGAGTTGGTGGCGGTGGGTGTTCAAGACCCACCCGTCCATGTAAAAACCAAAACACCCACACCCACAGGGATGAGTCCATCGAGACCACAGAGAGAGGGCTAGAGAGGCCACGCAGGTGCCCCAAAGCAGACATACCCATGGGGGAGATGCTGGCCGCCTGGCCGGGAGCCCTTAAAGGAGAACCAAAACATGACATGGGTGTGCCAGCTCCCAAAATATCATGCACAAAGGCAGTGGAGAAAATGAAAGGAACCAGCACTGCGACATGCATGGGATGGGCCAAGGTAAGCAGAAGGACCTCGGGACACCCAGGGGGGTGGACCACCTGGCCGGGGGGGAGGGAAGGATGACTACCCACAACACACCTGTCCCATCACAGGGCCGAGGGCATACTGCTGCACCCACTCCACCCGCATCCCCCCACTCCACCACAGCCATGGGGCATGGGAAATGGAGCGAAACCGATAGCGAGGTAAGAGTGAGGGTACCCAAAAAAACCAGGGAGGGAGGACCAGCACACCAATACTAGAAACCATCCCGATGGAACACAAGTCAGGCAGCTGAAAACTAACCATTACCACCCCCACCCCCCAGGAGAGCACCCAAACACAGAAGCAACACAACACTAGGAAGATGGCCAAGAAGGACCTCTGTGACAGTCAGGTAACCCAGTCATGCCCCCTGGGGGGAGTGGGGAAGAACCCCCCAAAGGGAGCATAGGGAGGCTGTGCTGCAGATGCTAACCCCCATGCAATACCCCCAACAGGAGATGACCAGCTCCACTGTCACCACATCTACCGGGCGGGCCCCAAGCCACCAAGATGGAAGACCCTCCACACACGGCACCAAAAAGGGGGAGCCCTGGTTGAGGCAGGAAACCAGGGACGTCATACATGTGTGGGGAGCTGAAAAGGTCCAGCATGACCTGGTGCGCAGCTACAAGACCAGACAGATCTATGAAGCCATCTCCCAGGAGATGCAGCGGCAGGGGTACAATAGGGATGTCACCCAGTGCATGCAGCAGGCAAAGAACTTGCGGTCCAGATATAAGTATATCAAGGACAACAATCTCAAGTCCAGTCGTGCCATGCGTACAATGGAGTTCCATGATGAGCTGGACCGGTTCCTCTACATGGATGGGGATATAGTTGTTTCCCATTTACTGTCAGGGTCTGCTCCCGGGTCCCGCGGCCCCACCGCCGGCCGCAACCAAGGACCCCTGAAAAGCGGAGGTTGTCTCCAGGCCCTGAAGCAGAGCCATCAGCCCCCCCCCTCCGTCAGCACGGACACTGACACAGCGGTTGCCGGGCAACCATCACAACAAACAACCCAGACGCCGCCTCCTGCCACTATGCAAAGCGCGGGGGTGGAGCTGCCAGAGCTTTGCTGCTCAGCACGGCTGCAAGCACACAGTAGGGGCATGGTCTCCTCCTTAAATGCTGGCGCTGTGAAGCACACAGCGCTGGTGATCTGTTTAGACTGGCCCCTCTGCCTAGTGACAGAGAGAGAGAGAGAGAAAGGCTGTAGGACTCAGGTGTTTGGCGAGTTTGCTGCTTTCCCCCCTCCCTTTCCTTGGGCAACTGTGTGAAGTGTCTCAGTGGATTGCCTGCATGTGTGAGTGATTCCTCCCTCCCTCATGTCCTCCTTCAGTAAGTCTGATCTTTGCTTGTCTTGGTGGAGTATACAGTGTGTGAGTCAGCCTTTCCCCTCCTGGGTGGCCCTGCCCCCATTACCTCTATCTGGGTGAGAGTGATTCCCTTTCTCCCATGTGTTCCTTGGGACCCTTCCTGGCATCCCCCGACAGTGCACACTAGCCTTCCATCCCTGTGGAGTGACTGGGGAATGTGTGTGTGGTGGGAGAGGAGGAGTACACCAGCACAGGTAACCCAGCATCTATGATGATATAGGCCTAATCCTTCGTGAATTTCAAGGGCCACCTTACTATCCTGATGGGCATATTCTAGCATTAAACACATACTGGAGAACCCTGCTGGGACCTTACCTCCTGGGAAGTGTGCTTGGGAGTGCGTGGGTGCGTCGCCCCAGTATTTGGTTCCCTGGTCCCAAACTACCCCCTTCTCCTGACACTTATAGGGCACCGCCTTTGCCAGGGGCAGATGGAGGGCACTGAAAACACCTCCCTGCCCAATCCCCCGGAGCAGGGGGAGACTGCTGCCCCTGGTGAGGCCAGCCAGGATGCAGGAGGGGATAGCCCCATCACACAAGGGAAGGAGATGACCCAGGAAACAGCTCACAGTAACATCACCCTCCACGTGTGCCCACAAAACCCACAGGGCAACAGGCCACGGGGATGGGGGATGCATGTGGAGTGGACGGAGACCCTGGATGCCTCCTAGAACATGGAGAAAGACGATCTAGGTAGGATCGCAACCAGGGCCCGGCGATGGGGGGAGAGAGGGCCTGGCCACAGTGACTGAAATCCAAGCCGGACAGCAGGGATCAACTGATGGTTCCCGATTTCCATTACAGCTCAAGGCAACTTGGAGGATCAAGAGGATGAGGTTGCAGAGAAGGAGGTGGTTGAGGAGGAACCGGAGGCACCCTCGAGACCCGGTCACCAGGATACCGACGGTAGGCCAAAATGCAAAACGGATGGGTCAAGGCCGATGCCAGGGAACTGGGGTAGCAGGCTGGCCACAGGGGCAGCCCCTAGAGCAAACCACCCCACATGCATGACAGGGAAGGGCTGGTGCCCATCACAGTTGGGTAAGCTAGTCACACAGGTTAACATCCCCAGACAGGAATGCAGATGGGGATCACAAGGGAGGAGGGACTATGTGCCATGCCCACAAGGTGTTGCTGGGACAACATGGCCCCAGATGAAGGCGCTTCCATATGGGGCAAACACAGTGGTCTAATGGGAATACGGGGATGGGAATATGGGGACCCCACCCGATCGGTCACAATCACCATAGGGACAGACAGGGGAGGTGGACAGGCATCCCCTGTGGCAAAACAGATGCACCACTAGGGGTACAGGGTATGGACCAACTGCCCATGCAGCCACCCCACCAGCTCCTGTAAGCCAGACCACACATCTTTCCGCTAAGGGGGGGGGAGGAAGGGAATGTATCGCTACCTGAAGCGGGATGGGCAGAGGGGATGCAGCATGGGGCTCCATGGCAACACCAGAGGGCCGCGGAAAAGGCTGTGGTGCAGGTGTAACAGTCCATGTACTATTGTAACCCTTACCATATGTTCCAACATCGCAGGGTCCAATACCTCAGCCCGGAATGGAGCAGCCAGTGGATGACGGAGAGCCCGGGCTGTAAGGCTACCACTCTCAGGGACCAATGACAGAAAGGGCCCGCAGGGGAGCAAGCCCCAGTGGTGCTCCAAAGTGGGCAGAGGGAAGGCCCCGCAAAAAGTACCCCCCCTTGTACAGTCACCTTATTAAACTGTTGTTGTACCATACCTCTATGTTGATCATTTTGTCAAAGGGGGCCCATGCGTGGGGATGGGTCATGAAACCTGCATACGGGGTATGTCATGCGCAATGCAGGTGCAGGAACTATACAGCTCTGCCCTGTCAGGAGGCTGGGGGAGACAACAGACCACCCATGCCCGGGTACAGGCCTGCAAATGAATAGCACAACAGCACTGCCCATGCTAACCACCATCTGGAGATGGCCCAAAGCCTGGAGCATGACAAAGCCATGGCTACAAGCCAGTAGGCGACCTCCTGGAGCAGGACATGAGTCACACAGGACTGGGGAACCCCTAGTACCCAAACATTAACACACATGGGGATAGTAGAACATACATATCTGTATTTATTCGGACTGTTTACTCAGTCCCAATAAATACTCAGTTTATTCAGTTTGGCTGATAGGTGTGTGCTGGCCCCTCCCCTTCTGTCCCACAACCCCCCACGTGGTGCATCCATGTAAACATCTCCTAGCTCAACACCACCAGGTGTTCACTGGGTGTGCTCACCCACCCGTCTCAACCCAGCTCCATCCACCAGACCAGCAGCGGTGGCCGTGTAAAAAAGGCCTAAGAAGAATGTGGCAGGGAAAACTTCAGGAAGGTCTTCCCTTAAGCCCTTAAGGGGCTTGTATTATGAACTAGAGTATTTGTTTAATTTTTGTCCTATGGGTCTGCTATGGCTGTTTTTACATGGATTCCCCCTCCCTCCCACAGCTCAGTGTTTGGGCGGGTGTGCGGCAAGGGAGGGGCAGTCTGTGTAAAGGGCCACCGGTAGGTGGGGGGATGGGTGTGCGGCCGGTGTGTGCCCAAGTAAATGCCACGGGTGGTGAGTGTATGTGTGTGCATGCTCCCACTGCACATCCACCAACACCCATCACACACTGACCCACACCCATCTCCACCCACGAAGGCCTCCACCAGAATGGAGGATGCTCCGTGGGTGGATATGGGTGTCGGT
>QEPC01008117.1:18715-54171 GCA_003113815.1 Sphenodon punctatus | reverse complement strand
GTGACAGATAGCCCTGCCAAACTTCATATACACTGGTTGGATTACAAAGATGCTACAGTCAGACATACATTTATAAGTTAATTACTTATACCATTTGGACTGTTTATTCAATACTTCTGAAAGTTGACATATTTTTACATATAAGGAGGGGTATAAATATGCCAAATTTCATCCATATTAATTGAGAGACAAAGATGTTATATCCATAAATGTATATGCATATTTTTGCAAAACAACATAGTTCAACTGCTTATACAATCAGATTACTTTATCCAACCTTTCTGAAATTTGGTACAACTAATTATTTCTATTTGAGGTATAATCTCTATTTGAGGTATAATGAAAAATAAAAAAGGTACATCCAAAAATGTGTTTTTCATTGAAATCAATATGAAAGCAAAAATGAAAATGACATTTTGACATTTATGAAAATGAAAACGACAGATTTAAATAATGGAAATGAAAAACAAAACCAAAAAAACAATATGGGTCCTTGGTGCACACCTCTAAGTACAGGGTACACTTGTTTTCCTGCTGAAAAGCAAAAATGAAGGTAATTTATTTGCATCTGTAGTGCAGATGGTTTTCTTTACACAATTTCACTGAATACTAAACAGCAAGTGTTAAAATTTGAAAACATAATAAACATCTGATTGTGAGCTTAAATGCCCTCTGTTTTTATGAAATGTATGCATTTGGAATCTCTTCATCCTTACAGAACAGTTAAAAGAGAAAAGCAGTAATTTCAAGAAAACTTTGAAAATAGTGATTTTGAAATTATACATAATTAGCGAGCTGTATTTCACACCAGCTTTCCTTTTAAAAACCCCACAATGTACTGATATGATCAAAATCACCAAGAGGGGATAACTGAGAAACTTCAGCTATTTATGTCATTAAAATCTTCAGTGTCACGTCAACACCATAAAAAATATGGTGTTGAACACAAGATAAACCAAGTCTTTATGTAAAGAAGACTTTCATGAAATCTTCTAAAAGATCAAACAGAGAGTTCTCACTCGAGAATGAAAAGATTTAACATTTTTATTAAGACTAAAGTTGAGGTGGGAGTGACCTATGTGACTCATTCTGTGGAAACTGCCAAAGTAGCAGCTAGTAATTAAGTAAGTCAAATGCCCTTGCCACCTAGACTTCTGCAGGTCAGACTGCTATTCAATTATAGATGTACATTAATGTAGCATACATTATATTAGCATGTGGCAAGAGGACCTTGATATCCTTGTCACTGCACATCTTTTTGACCATTCATGACCTTTTCCAGTCTTGAATGATATACAATGAGCACAGACTTGCAATGCAGATAGTACACTTTGGAGTGCGAGTGTGCCCCTGCACCTCTTTTAACCCCTGCAAGGAGTATCAAGAAGCTTATGCAGAGTGGAGGACAGGGGAGAAAAAAAGATATTACTCCATCTTCCAGAAATGAGTACTATTCACCAATGATCCTAGGCTGGCTAATGCTAAACTTTCTATTTGACATTGGTTTAACCCAGCAAAACTAGCACATAGGGTCTTTGTTTGGAGTATGCAAAGGTGAAACATAAAGAGAGAAATTTCCCCAATGTTTAACTGTTGGATAATCTGAAAGAGAAATGGTGGTTGACCCATTGATCACATTAATTTCAATTAGACTGGACAAAGTACTGGGAACAAACTTATACTGAAAAGGGGATGGACTAGATAGGCTTACGTAGAGGCTTCTGTTCTTCCAAATTATTCTAACTTGTCATCGTGTTTTGCATGCTGCTTTTTAACCAACAGTCATTCCATTTGTTTCCCCTACAAAATTATATTTAGAGAAAAAAAATTCTTCTATAAACATAGGCCTTGCTAATATGTTAGCTACAACCACCACAACAACTCAACATCAAAGAAAAATATGGGTGATTTCAGACGTTACGTTTCGGGCATTCATCACAGTCGATCTCAGTCAAACGCAGGCAGTGCTGAAAGAGCCGTGCATGTCTGTTGGCCCGCAATCAGATGTTCACCACTGTCAAACATGGGCCGGGGTGAACCTAACCACGCTTCGTGAGGTCGGGGTGGGAGGAGGTCCAGAAGTGTGGTGAATGCTCACCGCGGCAGGAGTGAAGGAAAAGTAACGTCTGAAGGGAAAATCTCAGCCGCGGTGGAAGGAAATGACCACAGGCCGTGGTGACGGCATGCAGCGTCACTGCTAGGCAATCAACAACAAGCAGCACACGGAGGGATATTTAAAGGGCAGGCAGCAGTAGGGGAACGTGACAGAGCTGGCAATGGAGAGGAGGGTGGAGGAAACCGAGCGGAGGATGGAGCGAGAGGGCGAGGAGGAGGTGCAGCAGCAGCAGCAGCAGCAGCAACAGCACAGCAAGAGGAGGGGGAACCCGGCACCACTGAGGGAGTGGGAGGGGGGAGGGGCACAATGGCACACAGGTGTACCGAGGTATTGGGCGGGAATGGGGGAGCACAATAAACTGTCAGTGGCACACCTAAAGCTGTCTGAGTGCTTTATTTCATGCAGGTACAGGGCTACAGCAGCATCGGTGTGGCTGCGGTCATGGTGCAGGTCCGTTTGGAGGCTCCAGCCGACAGGGGTCGCAGGGACGGGTCAGGTGCTCAATGTGACGAGCCAGCACTTCCCTGATGCGCTTGGCATAGCGGTACTCGCGGGGGTTGGGCACGTCAGCATACAGCGGTATCGGGCCAGGCAGTTGGCATGAGGGGGGGTTTCCTCCAGAGCGGTCCTGTCAGACTCACATATGTTGTGGAGGACACAGCGGATCCAATGACAAGGGAGGAGGTCTCCACCGTATACTCCAGCCGGCTGGCTAGACATCGCCAATGCTGCTTGAGGGCACCGAAGGACCTCTCGACCACGGTGCGAGCTGTGCTGAGGTGGGTGTTGTACCGCTGCTGAGCTGGGGTGATGGGCAATGGGAATGCCTTCATCAGCCACCACTTCAGGGGATATGCCGGGTCATCAATGATGCATGGGGGCATCATCACTCACTCTATCCAGGTCATTTGCATGTCTGCAAAGTCCCCCCTGTACATGCGGGCAAACAGCGGTGAGATGGTGAGGATGTGTGTGGCATTGCTGCAGCCCAAGTGCCCAGTGAATATGTCCGTGAAGCGCCCCCTAGGATCCACCAGGTCCTGGAGCTGTAGCGAGTGCTACCCGTGCCGGTTGATGTACTCGGCCGCATCGTCATTTGGGGGTCGCCGGATCACTATATGGGTGCCATCGATTTCCCCAGGCAATTGGGGAAGCCTAGGTCCTGTAAACCTGCCAGAACGGTGTCCTGATCAACCAGCTGGATAATGCGTTCCATGAGCACCCCCCTCCGCAGCCTCACAGAAGTCCCACACCAGGCACACCACAGTTGTGAGCCCCATCCCAAAGTGCTGGGCAACGGACTGGCAGGAGTCTGGGGTGGCCAAGGCCCACACAGCAATGGTGACCCGCTGAGGCACGGGAATGGGGTCTCTCATTTCGGTCCACAGGGGCTCATGCCACTCCCACAGCCAGATGCATGAGGGTGCGCCTGTCCATTCTGAAGTGTCTGACCCAGGTGACATCGTCCCACCATGCCAGCACCCTCTGCCACCACTGATGAGGCCTCAGCACGGCCCACGTGTGCCTCTGAATGGGCATGGCAAGCTGCAGTGCCAGGTACCTGGCAGCCCTCTCCCACGCACTGCTGGACAGCAGACCCCTGATGCGACTGGTAGGTTGTTGGCTCATAACAGCGGACTTCTGTAGGCTAGGAGCCGTCTGGCCCTGCTAGTTGCACGACGGGTGCACGCCCCCACCATGGCCATGTACCACTGCTCTATGTGCATCCTGTCCAGCTCCTCTGTGATGAGCCTCAGCAGCGTCACGTGGTCCAGGAACCACTCCGTAACCACCTGCAGCAGGGCCATGCGAGCTCCCAGCTGGATGCGATCCATCCCTGCGGGTGTGGCCGCTCTGTTGGTCGGGGTCGCAGATGGGAAACTGCACTCGCTTCCGCCCCTGAACACATACCTGTGCCACATATGTGCATGCTTCCCCTCTCCCATGGGCCTATGGGTGAGCACCGGTGGTCGCACACCCCCTGTCCATTTGGCTAACATCCTGGGAGCTCCATCTCCTGCATGGGGTGTCAGCCGATGGGGGTGGCGATGGGGGTGGTGGTGCCCTGGAGTCCCGCTGCGCTTCCTCCAGTGCTGCCTGTGATCCCACATAGGGGGTACCCTGTGTGGCCCCCAGGGCCTGGGGCCTTGGCCCCTGGGCCACTGCTTCACCCTGTGCATGTGTGTGCCATCGTTTCTATCTCCTCTTGCAGGTGTGTATGTGTGGGACTGTCCGGCCTTGCATGCTGGCAGCTGTGTGCTGCCCACTCCCTTTGCAACCCTCCACAGTGGCCCCATTGTTCCCATCTTGCCGTTATCTGCCAGCCTTGGCATCCCCTGTCCGCCTGTCCAGCCCCCCAGCCATGCATCTCATGCTGCCCCCATGGCCGCAGTGGCTCAGACCCTCCAAAAGCTGTACCATGGCAGCTGCATCTCAGTCCAAAGTGCCAATCAGAGGCTCCAGGGGCTCTGTCCAAGCTTGGACCACCCGGGAGAGCATGGCCCTTTGTGACCTGTGTCATTTGACCATTGTTCAGCGCTGCTTGCGCTCCAGATGCCTATCGGTGGCTGAGCTTTGGTATGCTGCGCTTTGGCTATGTTACGACCACTGGCGACTGCCGCATGCACTGTGAGGAACTGGGGCTCACCCCCTTCCCTGAGGGGTGCATACTGGACACAATGTGGGTCCTTGTGATGTGGAGTACTGCTGAGGCAGCCTCCGCTCTGTGTGTGTGTGCCTTCCCGGGATATGTGACCTGCCTGTGTGAGGGTGGCCCTGCCCTGGCCATGTCCTACTTAATCAGCATGCAGGGTGCCCGTGGGTATCCTCGCTCCCACGGGGCTGCCTACTACTGTCTGCTGGAGCTGTCCCACCTACCCTGGCCCCCTGCGGATTATGGCTTGCCCCCCCCCCGGGCTGGAGCTGGCGGCCCTGCCGGAGGTGTGCAGCCACTCTGATGTGCAATTGGGGATGAGCTCTATGGATCCCTTTGAGGCCTTCTACGTGATCTGCTTTCACATGGCTGGCCGAGGCTTCTGCCAGGGACTGTGGCAATGGCCCAGCTATGTGCACCTGCTGTCGTTACCACCCCCTCCACCCAATGGGAGCCCCTGCAGCTGGGTGTAGGGTGCGCCAGGCCCATCTGACATCCGTCTGCCTCGTCAGCACCTTCCTTCCGCCTGTGGCCTAGGTGCTCGCACCAATGCCTTCTGCCTCCTTGGGACAGCTGGACCCCCTGTGACCTGCCTCTGCCTGCCTACCTGT
This sequence comes from Sphenodon punctatus, assembly GCA_003113815.1. Lineage (NCBI taxonomy): Eukaryota > Metazoa > Chordata > Lepidosauria > Sphenodontia > Sphenodontidae > Sphenodon > Sphenodon punctatus. The sequence continues at coordinate 48,791 of QEPC01008117.1, read as the reverse complement.
CACCCTCTTGCCTTATACCTGCAGCCGCTGCCCCAGAACCCTCCATGTGGCCTCCTGTGTACATGTCACTGACAGCCCTCGGTCTCCATGAGCTGCCTCCCCCACCCCTGCACCCTGCTCTCCTGCACCTGGCCTGGGGGCCCCTGTTCCACAGAGCTGGGGCTGCTCCCCCACCTTGGTGGCCCTCAACCATGTCCCAGCCTTCGACCACCCCCCTGTCTGCTTGGAGAGTGTGTCTGGGGGCCACCCATGCCCTTCCTCCCCCATGTGGGTGGGAGGGGGGATCTTCTGTGCCTTCCCTCGTGCACTGGATGTGCTTCTACATCTGATCCTGGCTCCATGGGCCGTTGTGCAGGTTCCCCCCCTTCTGGACTGGGCCTGTGCCCCCCTTGCTGCTGCCCCTTCTCCCATGCCCTGTCTCCGCACGTTCCCGTGCTGTATGCCTCTGTGCCTGGCTGGTGCCACTTGTGTCCTTAATAAATGCCTGTTGTGCTTCACTGACTTGTGCTGCCTCCCGTCTCCTTGGGCAGCTGGGTCCCCCTTGCCTGTTGACCTCCTGCCCCCTCCCCCTCCTGGTGGGTTGCCCGTGCCGGCCTCTCACCATCCCCCTCCTCCCGTGCATCTGACCGGATGGGGGGTTCCCTGTCCCCCCCTTGTGTGTCCCTCCCTCTGCCCCCGTGTTCTGCTCCACTTTGTTTTGTGGGTGTGCTGCTTCGTTTGTGTGTGCGCACTTCCTGTTTTGAAGTGCGTGCGCCTTCCATGCGGCACTGTTTATGAGTGCTGCTCATGCTGCTGCTCCTTCCACCTCCTCCCTTCATGTTTACCTTCCCTGGGTGGGGCCCTCTGCCATCTGTGGCTTTGTTTGCCCTCAGGTGGCCATGTTTGCGTCCGTGTGACCCCTGTGCCTTGGGAGGCTCCCACCGCAGTGCCTTCCACCGTGTTACATCTATTGGGTTCCCCCAGCCCATGTTCTCTCTGGTTGGCCCCGGGTGGTGGTGCCTCCCCTGTCATGTCTGTTGGGGCCGCACGTCTCATCACGGCCTGCGGTAATGTCATTCACACTGGGGTGGGATTCACTGTGGTGAATTTAACCACATAACGTCTGAAATCACCCTATGTCTCACGGAAATATTATCTCTGAGTACGAGATAATAAAAATAAGAGATGCGGATTACAGGTCTTTTTCTAAAAATCACTAAAAATACAAAATAGTTCTTCTCAGATTTAATAATAGGGTTTTGTAGACATCAGCTATCACTTTGCCAATACAGGAATGGCGTAATGACTAATGAAGGTGTCACAGAAAAGCCCAGAAATGCGATCTAGTAGGCATTAGCACGGAACATTATTCTTGTGAGAAATGTGATAAAGGGTAATATATTCATAAACCAAACTAAGACGTGGCAATTATAAACAGGTTGCTGTGAAGTTCATCATACCATTGGCATGGGTGAAAGATTTTAGAGGAATACCACTTGCTCTACTTACTACTGCATTATTTTTTGTACCAGATATTTCAGTAAGAGTGGGCTTTTTATCTTTTACTCTTCAATTCTTATTCTAATTATTTTTTTATTAAGAAAATGATGGCCTGAGGCTTGCATACTGTTTTGAATCCACTTTGAAAACAACTTACATTGCCAGAACAATGGAAAGGAGAGAGCCCAGCCTAGAATTAAATGTAAAGAGAACCCAGCCTACTATCATTCCTCAGAGTTGTTTAAATAATAAGCGATCAGATCCTTCCTAGAATAAATGGGACAAATCTTCTAAAACTGTGCAATGGCTGCCAATCACAAGTGTGTACATAACTTCCCTATGTACAAGTTGCAAGTAGAATTAATACTATTATTATTATTATTAACAAACATTTATATAGCACCAGAAGTGTACCTGGCACTTTACAAAGTAATAAAATAGACACGGTCCCTGCCCTTCGGGCTTACAATCTGAGAGATAGGAGCTGGGGGAGAGACTTAGGAAGGGGAACAGAGGGAGAGACAAGGGGTCTAACATTCATGAAGATGCGAGGTCTCAAGTGCACGTACTTGGCTTGGTTACGATGAGAATGACAGCAGGCAGGTCCATGTTGCAAGGATAAGGGTAAACCGATCGTAGGTATAGGAATAGTGGCTCAGCAGGATAAAGAGTCAGACAGAGCAGAGCGAAAGAGGTGAGTTTTAAGGAGAGATTTGAAGGTATGAAGGGAGGGGGCAAGGCGGATGTGGACAGGGAGGGAGTTCCAGGCATGGGGGGCAGCAAGTGAGAAGGGACGAAGGCGCTTAGGGGAGCAGGGAAGGCGTGGAAGGGTGAGAGAAGGGACAGAGGAGGAGCGAAGTGCACGGGCTGGAGTATGGAGGGCGATAAGTGCAGAGAGGTAGGGGGGAGCAAGGTTGTGAAGAGCTTTATAGGTGAAGACTAGGAGCTTGTGCAGGATTCGTTCAGGAAGGGGAAGCCAGTGAAGCGAAGAGAGGAGGGGCTGCACATGGTCGAAGCGACTGGCGAGGTAGATGACCCTGGCAGCAGAGTTTTGGACAGAGATGAGGGGAGAAAGGTGAGACCGGGGAAGGCCAGTGAGAAGGAGGTTACAGTAATCGAGGCGAGAGATGACCAGAGCATGAACAAGAGTTTTGGCAGACGAGACAGAGAGAAAAGGGCGAATCTTAGCAATGTTATGGAGGGAGAAGCGACAGGATTTAGCAGCAGAGTCAATGTAGGGTTTAAAAGAAAGGGGTGAGTCAAAGATGGGAAAAGATACTACTACTACTACTACTAACACAAGACTATTTATTCTATTTTATTTTTATTCTGCAGTAGTATCATTTTATAATTATCCATGTCCGAAAACAAGCAAATGCAACCTGGTGTAAAAGGGTTCCCAAGAGGTTTTTTTTTAGTGCATGCAGCATGCTCATACCCCTCCCTCTTCACAAATGTCACTTTCAGCTACTATTGAATTTTTCTCTATCCAGTTAACTTATTAACTCACTTACCAGTATTAGGCAGAGCAAAGAAGTTGTAAAAGATTTTTAAGAAATAAGTGATTACAGTGTTTCCCCCGTGTATTTCAGACCATCTCCTGTGTTTTCAGAGGCAAAAACATTGCAAGAGAAACTCCCGTAAAGCTAAAGAAGAGTGTGTGATTTGATATAATATTTGAGCCTGTCTCAATCAATAAATAAAATAATAAAATAAAATAAAATAAAATAATAATAATAATAGCACAAGAAATGTACCTGGCACTGTACAATCCACAGTCAGAGACAGGTCCCTACTCCATAGGGGTTTTCACTCAGAGAGACAAGGTAGAGGGATACAAGGGAGAAGTGAACATCAGGAAAGACAAGAGTACATTCATGAGATTGAGAATCTGCAGGCTCATGTGCCTCACTTAGTTACAGGCAATTAGGTTCTGTGTGAGGGGGAAAGGATGCAAGCTCGGGAAGGCCTGATGGAAGAGGTAAGTTTTCAGGAGGGACTTGAAAGTTGGGAGGGTGTTGGGTGAATTTACGGAGTTCCAGGCATGAGGGGTAGCAAGGGAGGAGGGGTGAAGACATTTAGAGGAGCAAGGGGTTTACGAGCAGGTGAGGGTGGGTCAGAGGAGGAATGAAGCTCCCGAGCAGTAGCATGGCGGGATACAAGAGCGGAGAGATATAGGGAAGCAATGCCATGAAGAGCCTTGAAGGTGAAGACCAGGAGCTAGTGCTGAATGCATTCCCATAGAGGGACTCAGTGCAGGGTGGAGAGGAGGAGCGCTACATGGTCAAAATGTTGGGCAAGGTGGATGATTTTTGCTGCAGAGCATTGAATGGGAATGAGGGAGGACAGATCAGAGCAAGGGAGGCCAGTAAGAGAGAAACTGCAGTAGTCAAGGTGAGAGATGATTAGAGCATGGACTAGGGTTTTTGCAGTGGCAACAGTAAGGCAAGGCTGGATTTTAGCAATATTGTACAGAGCAAACCAACAGGATTTAGCAACAACCTGGATCGGAGGCTTAAAGGAAAAGAAGGAGTCAAAGATGAATCCCAGGCTACGGGCCCGAGGCACTGGCTGAATGGTGACTCCCTCAATGGAAACTGAGAGGGAAGTAGGAGGGGAGCGCTTCAGAGGAAAGATTAGGAATTCAGTCTTAGCCATATTAAGCTTGAGTTGGTGACAAGACATCTAGGATCCAGCCAGAGATGTCAGCAAAACAGTCAACAATAAGAGTCTGGATGTAGGGGGAGAGAATGGAAGTGGAGAGACAGAGTTGCTTGTCATCAGCATACAGGTGATACTTGAAGCCATAGGTTTCAATTTGTTTACCCAGAGAAAAAGTGAAAAGGGAGAAGAGAAGGGGGTCCAAGACAGAGACTTGGGGAACTCCCAGAGAGAGGGGAAGTGACAGAGGAGGTACCAGCAAGAGAAACATTGAAGGAGCAGTTCAAAAGATATGAAGAGAACCAACTGAGAACAGTGTCCCAGAAACCAAGGGAGCATAGTGAATCCAGGAGGGGACGATGATCAACAGTGTCAAAGGCGCCAGGAAGATCAAGGAGGACAAGAACAGAGTGGAGGCCCTTAAACTTAGCAAAGAGAAGTTCATCAATTATTTTGGCAAGGGCAGTCTCAGTCAAATGGAGAGGGCGGTAGCCTGATTGGAGGAGTCAAGGAAGGAATTTGAAGAGAGGAAGTTAGGGATGGGCAAACAGAATGCCGTTCGGAAGTTCGGCCATTTGGTCATTCGGTTCAAAACCCGAGTTTGGGTTCGGTAGTTCAATTCAGTGGAGTTCGGTTTGACTGAACTCGGTCGAACATCCGAAAATAGCGCTATCGATACTGAAATTGAATATTTTATTTTGGTATCATTTGGCCCTGAAACCACCCCTGATGTCCACCCCTGGTGCTAGGAAGTCTATTCCTCAGCTGCCTCCCCCTTCCAGTCACGTTTTTCCTGGCCAAAGTCACATTTTCCCCGACCCCAAAACTCATGCAAACTCATTCTAACTTTTCCGAACTGTTCGGCCATTCGGTTTGGAAATTTGGTTTGGTTGTCCGAACCGGCCGAGTTCGGGACAAACTCCGAACTACCAAACTGCATTCGCCTATCCCTAGAGGAAGTCCAGACAGTGCATGTAGACAGCTTGGTAGTTAAAGGTAGGAGCAAAATGGGGCAATAACTGGAAGGGTCACAGGGGTCAAGGGTAGCTTTCTTAAGGATATGGGAGACAGTAGCATGTTTGAAGGTTAATGGAAATGACTGAGTAGAGAGGGAGAGATTGATGATGTGCAACAAAGAAGACACAGCAGTGGGAACAATACATGTTAGGAGGCAAGAGGGGATGGGGTCAAGGGGGCAAGTGGAGGGGTGGGATGAAGAGAGAAGGGAGGTGACATCATCACCAAAGATGCTGGGGAGAAGGCAGGAAGGGAACATCAGGAAATGAGGAGGATGATTGAGAAACAAATAAAAGGCGAGTTTATCAATCTTTTTGAAGAATTGGAGAAGATCCTGTGTGGGGAGTGAGGAAGCGGGGGGAGGACAGGGAGGCTTCAGGATAGAAGAAAAATGTGGAGAAGAGATGGCGTGGGTTGCGGGATTTGGTGGAATTAACGTGATATAATAGCAGTCTTTGACAAGGGAAAGGGCATCACTAAAAGCAGAGAGTGCAAACTTGAAGTGGAGAAAGTCAGCAAATTTATGAGATGTCCGCCAGAGGCGCTCAGCAATTTGAGACCAGGATATGAGGTGGCGGATGGTAGAGGTGAGCCAGGGACATAGTTTTATGCAACGGATAGGACAGCAGGAGAGGGGAGCATGGTAGTCAAGGGTGGAAGAAAGGGATGAGTTGAAGATGGAGATAGCAGAATCTAGGCATGCGATAGTGGTGACAGATGAGAGATATGGGGAGAGGGAGGATGCAAAGTCAGGAGGGTCAATGGATTAAAGTTCATGGAAAGAGCAAGAGGTTGAGGAGGCATGTGGGGGGTGAGGGGGGAAATGGAACAAAATAAGGCAATGGTCATAGACAGGAAGGGCGTCAAAGGAGAGATCCTAAAGAGAGCAGCTATTAGATATGATTAGGTCAAAGGAGTGATCATCACAGTACATCAGGGTGTCCATCCAGAGACGAAGGTCGAACGAAGAAGTCAGAGAGAGGAAGCGGGAATCAGCACTGTCAGAGGGGGTGTCCACGTGCATATTGAAGTCTCCAAAAATGGGGGTGGGAATATTATCATCAGAAAGAATTTAGGTAAGCCATGCTTCAAAGTCAGAGAGAAAAGAAGTGGAGAGCCTGGGGGACCATAAATAACAGACATATGGAGCTGGAGGGGCAAGTAGAGCTTAATACAATGGGCCTCAAAGGAAGAGGAGTGAGAGGGCGAGGCAGCAAGGGGTTGGAACTGGAAAGATTTGGTAAGGAGCAGGCCAACACCAGCACCACGACCTTCAGAATGTGGTGTGTGGTTGAAGGTGAGACCACCAAGATCGAGGGCAGCAGGAATGGCAGTATTACAGGAGATAATCCAGGTTTCAGTAAGGGCAAGGAGACAGAAAAAACAGGAGAGTATGAGGTCATGCATGCAAGGCGCTTTCATAAAATACTATCCTACTATCCGAAGTGTTGTTTGGCCTAGGCTGTAAATATATTTAATCTAATCTAAGTATTTTTCCCTATCCTAAATGTTCAGATTTATCAGAACATTTATTTATCTAAACTGGGTAAGATAAAAATGAATGTTCTGATAGATTTGAATAAGATAAAGACAAACATTCCTCCTATTTTTTGTGGTGGTCAGGAGGTCCCCAACCCGGTGGTGGTGATGTTAAATGCGAGGGTGGTGGCGAATAAAGCCACAACGGTCCAGGAGGTAATCCTGGACTGTGCCGCCAATCTCACGTGTATCACAGAAACCTGACTGGACAATGAATCGGGGCTTATCTTGGCTGATCATGTTCCAGCTGGGTATTCCATGCAGCACCAGCTGCAGTTAGAGGGATGGGGGGGGGGCGGTGTAGCTATGATTTTTAAAGAGGATTGGTCTGTGAGGAGATATCCAGTGTGATCCATAGTGGGCATTAAAGGTCTCCATCTTGTGTTCGATTTGGCGGGGTACAGTTTGGGAGTGCTGCTGGTATACCATGCACCTACCAGTAAGGCGGCCTCCCTGCATGCTCTTGCAGAGGCTATGTCGGAGGTGGTGTTGCGGTCCCCTAAAATGATAGTCTTGGGGGACCTCAGCATTCACGCCAATGCGGTTCTCGGGGGAGCCGAGCATGAGTTCATGGTCGCCATGGCAACCATGGGCCTGTCCCAGAGGGTCAACGGCCCGACACATCTTGGAGAATATACCTTGGTCCTTATGTTTTGCCCTGGCCTTGAGGCGGGTGCTCTGTTAATGGGGGAGATATCAGCTGTGCCCTTGTCATGGATGGATCATTACCTCCTGCAGGCCTCTCTTCTAGCACACGTCTGCCCCCGGAAGGATGTGGAACCTACTCGGATGGTCCGCCCCCGGAAGCTGTTGGACCCATTGCGATTTCTAGGTGCTCTGGGGGAGTTACCCTCTGACCTTGAAGACTGTCTCGTCGATGACTTCGTTAAGCTGTGGAATGGTTCCCCTCATTCCTGACTGGAATAACTCAGCAGGTGGTGCTCAGTGATTGTTTTTCATCTTACCGAGATCTCCCGAGTGGGGTTCTGCAGGGTTGTTTTGTCTCCTTTCCTGTTCAACGTGTATATGCAGCTGCTCGGTGAGGTGATTAGACGGTTCGGGGTGAGGTGTCATTAGTATGCAGATGACACCCAACTATATCTCTCATTTTCAACAGATCCAGGTCCGGCTGTCTCAGTGCTTACCTGGTGTTTGGTAGCTGCGGGGGATTGGATGAGGGCTAATCAACTGTGATTGAATCCTGACAAGATGGAGGTGATGATAGCGGGTAAGTCGGTGGACGTGACAGCTCCCATGGTTGATGGGATCTGTCCTCCACTGACTTTCCAGGTGTGGAGTCTGGGGGTGCTCCTCGACGCACAGCTCTGCCTGGATCTCCAGGTGGAGACTGTGGTGAGGAGTGCCTTCCACCAGTTACATCTGGTGCAACGGCTTCGGTTGCTGGTTTTGGTTCTGGATCTGGCCACAATCATCCATGCTTTTATCACCTCTCAGTTAGACTATTGTAACACGTTCTACGTGGGGCTACCTATGGTGATGGATCGGAAGCTGAAGCTGGTGCAGAATGCGGCGGCCCGGCTCTTAGTGGGACTGAGCTGCCAGGAGCACATTACACCAGTGCTCCGGTTTCTGCACTGGTTGCCAATAGTCTTCTGGGCTCGATTCAAAGTGTTGGTTTTGACCTATAAAGCCTTACATGGTCTGGGCCCTGTCTACTTGTGAGATCACCTCATGCCTCGGGTCATAGACTGGCTCCTGTGGTCATCCAGGGGTGCCACTTTGGAGGCCCCCCGGGTTTTCCGGGGGGCCACGCAGGATAGGGCATTCTCGGTGGCCGCACCGCACCTTTGGAACTCTCTCCCAATGGGGGCCCATCTGGCCCCAGACCTCCCAGCTTTCTGGAGGAGTTGTAAGACCTGGCTGTTCCAACAGGCTTTTGTCGAGGGAGAAGGGTGAGGGGTGGGTTGGGGGTTGGTGAGGGAGGGGGTGGATTTTATTCTTTTCTTTTTTATTGATTTTTTATTATATTTTATGATATTTTATTGTATGTATTGTTGATGTTGTTAACCACCCCGGGTTGCCTGTGGCAAGAGGGGTGGGGTATACATTTTTAAAATAAATAAATAAATTAGTGCTACAACTCAGTTCTTGGAATTTAACAAGGACTGGGCTATTTGGCCTTTGTTTGCCGAGTATCAAATTTCCAGGGACTTGCCCTGAAACTTTGGTACTTGGCCAAACCTCAGTCAAGTACGGGAAAAGGGGGAAAAGAGGTCAGGGCTAGGGGGGAAAGTGAAGTAGAGGAAGGGAGGGATTGGGAATAGGCCAGCATGGGCCTGGAAAATGGCACAGAGGGTGTGCATGTCATTTTTGTTATTGCAATAACGAAAACGACAACCAAGAATAATGACGATAACAAAAATGACAACCGAGAATACCAAAAACGACAACCAAGAATACAGATAATGGTAATGATACCGATATCGATACTGATATCAAAAACGATACAAAAAGTGATAACAAAAATGATAACAAGAAAGAAATATGACAATGTCATTATCATTGTCATTATTATGAATGCTGTGACAGTTGGGTTTTGGAGGGAAAACGTAGAGAGGGGAGAAGAGAACAGACATCTCGGAGTCTTAACAGGGTTGAAGCCTTGAACTGTGCCTGTGTTGGGAGGGGCGAGCACCTCAGCAGTTTCTGATGGATGTATTCCTTGCCACTGAGCAGCGTAAGCAGGCCCCAGCAGTCTCATGGGACTCTATGATTGCTCAACACCTGCTGCATCCTACAACCAATCAAGGGGGCGCTGGAGGAGGACACTGCAACCCTTTATAATGGGAGGGCCAGGTTTTCTCTCTCTGTTGTGTGAGAGCTCTGCTTGTCAGGTTGTGTTTATAGAACTGTGGTGCTTGCACATAAAAAAAATCCTTCCTATCCCTCATTGTATTATTTATTTATTTGGTATCCCCACCAATACCTTTCCTTCCTCATACCCTTCTCCTTTCCTTGCCCTTCTCCCCCCTGTATATTATATATAGATAGGTAGTATAGGTTAGCTATAGATATATATTATAGACATATAGATTAGATTAGAAATAGATAGTTTTCCTTTCCCCTTCCCCCGTCTCCCTTAGATTTAGATAAATATTAGTTGTGCGCAGGAATAAATAACGATACCAACACCAACAATAAAATCTTTGTTTGAAATGGTACCGATATCAATAACAATATCAATAATGATAATGAATATCGATACCGATAACAAAAACAATATCAAAAACAATACCAAACATAACAAAAACGATAATGAAAACAAAAATGACATTGTTGTTAATAACGATGACGAAAACAACATTTTTAATAACGAAAATGAAAAACAAAGATGACATGGGGGCCTGGTGCACACCCCTAGTAGAGACCTAGACGTCTAGTGGGGGCTCAGGGGTGGGGTACATAAGGGGGTGGGGGCCTAGCGAGGGTCAGGGGTAGTGTACTTACTCTCCAGAGGGGGTCCTGCAATGCGTGGCCTCTTCCCGAGCTGATAAGGTAAAAAAGAGAGGGGGAAAAACTGGGTATGCTCAGAGGGTCTGAATTTCCCCTTCTGAGCATGCTGAGAGCTTTCCAAGATGGTGATGGCAATGTCAGCACACTGCATGTGCCATTTTGGATGTGGCCAGCTGGTTCTTCTGAGCATGCTCGGAAGTTTATTTATTTATTATTTATTTAATACATTTATACCCCACCCCTCCTGCCTCCAGCAGCTCGGGGTAGCTAATGTTCATAACATATAATATAATAGTACAATAAAATACAATATCTAAAAACAAATTTAAATAAGCAATTCAGTAAAACTAAAAAACATGTTCAAAAAAGCAAAGAGCCATCCCCCCCCCAAAAAAATCCCCTCCCCTTAGCCATCCCTCTCCCCAAATGCCTGGCAGAAGAGCCATGCCTTGCATTGACATCATAAAATGAGGAGATCCAGGCTGAGATGGCCCCCCACCGAGAGTGAGTTCCACAACACCAGTGCAGCGGCAGAGAATACCCGTCTGTTGGTTGCCATCCATCCATTTATTTAATTTATTTTATTTATATTAAACATCCTCTCACCTGATGGTGGATTGGGGTGGCTTACATTTGTAACCCTGTCTACTCTGGAAGGGTTGGAGTTTAGAACTGGTGACCTGAGCTCCACCTGCATGAGCCTCTATCCTCTAAGCCAAAAAGACCCGAGTCTCTTAGCTCTGAGAATAGCAGTCTAATGAACCTGTGAGTGGTTAGTCACCACTCACACCACTAGAGGGGCCCTCTGCACCAACCCTCTTTGGGGGCTACACATTCCCCCCAGAAGAGGAAGCGTGACCCCAAGCTTCATAGGTTCACCCAGTTCACACCCCACGTTGGGTGCCAAATGTAACCCTGTCTGGTCTGGCAGGGTTGGGGCTTAGAACGGGTGATCTCAGTTCCATCTGCATGAGCCTCTATCCTCTAAGCCAAAAGACCCGAGTCCCTCAGCTCTGAGAATAGCAGGCTCATGACCCTGTGAGTGGTTAGTCACCACTAACACCACTAGAGGGGGCCTCTGCACCAGCCCTCTCTGGGGCTACACATTTTTAATTAAAAAGGTAATACAATGTACACCAAACATAAATAAAATCAGCATTCATAAAACAATAAATAGGTATGCTCAAAAGAAAAAATGAATCCCACACTCATTAACCTACCCACAGTGACCCACTCCCTCTACCTTAATGAAAAAGCCAGGTCTTACATTGTCTTCAGAAAGAGGAAAGATCTGGGGACAGATGAACCTCAACTGGGAGTTTCAAAGCCTTGGAGCAGCCACTGAGAGTGCCCTCTCCATCATCCTCGTCTGATGGACATGGGGGACCTCAAGGGGGGCACCTGCCGATGACCACAGGGGTCGATCCAGAACCTGGGGGTGAGACGGTCCCACAGATACATAGCGTCCAAACCATTTAGGGCTTTAAAGGTCAATACCAACACCTTGGATTGAGCCCAAAAGACTATGGACAGTCAGTGAAATAAAAGGAGCACCCATGTTATGTGCTCACGGTGACCCACCCTTGTAAGGAGGCAGGCCACTGCGTTCTGCACCAGCTGCAGTCTCTGGACTGTCACAAAGGGTAGCCCCATGTAGAATGCATTACAGTAATCTAATCTCAGGACATGGATGATGGTGGCAAGGTCAGAGCCTGAGATATATGGCCAAAGTTGTCACACAATAGGGATGTGGAAACACGGTTCGCTTGCTTGGAGTTTGGCCCAAACTCAGCCAGAGCCAAACGCAGAAAACGCCAACAGTTCATAAGAACATAAGAATATAAGAAGTGCCATACTGGGTCAGACCAATGGTCCATCAAGCCCAGCATCCCGTCTCGGACAGTGGCCAATCACGGGGACCTGGGAGAAGCACCCAACAGGTCACCATGCTATCCATTCCCTGTGGGTCATCCCCAGGCTCCCAACAGTAAAAGGTTTTGTTCCCGAATCCTATCTGGCTAATAGCTGCTAATGGACCTATCTTCCAGAAACTTGTCCAAACCTCATTTAAACTCAGCTATACTGCTGGCCTTGACCACCTCTTCTGGCAGTAAATTCCACAACCTAATTGTACTCTGAGTGAAAAAATACTTTCTTTTGTTTGCTTTTACTCTGCCACTTGAGAGGGTGATTTCAGATGTGCTGGGGCACCCATTGGCCCTTGCACAGAATCACCATTTGATTCCCCTCCGGAATCAAAATGGCCTGTCAACAGAGGGTGTTTTCAGACATTACAAGATCACAGTCAACCACAGTGAACCACATGCAACCCTGGGGTGGGTCCAAAGGGCCCTGAACGTCTGTTTGGCGGTCACCAGATGTTCACCACAGATAATCCCCAGCAGAGGACAAAACTAACCACCCTTCCAGAGCGTCAGCCTGGACCGTCTCCGAAAGGGTGGTCAAAGCAATTCCCACCGTGAAACAACGAAATGTAATGTCTGAATGGAAATCACCAGCCGGAATCAAGCAAAGTGATTCCAATCCGGGGACAAAGCATGCAGCATCACTGCCAGGCAACGCGCAACACCACAGACCGGGGAGGGATATTTAAAGGGCACACAGCAGCAGGGGAATGTGGTTGGATGGAGTAAGGTGGAAGGGAGATGAGAGCGGAGGACGAGCGAGCAAGGGAGGAGGTGGAGGAGGCACAGGCGAAGGAGGTGGTTGTGCTGCGCATGGAGGCAGTGGAGGGAGAGCAGCAGCAGCAGAGGCAGCTGGGACAGGCCGCCCCAGAGCCGGTAATCGGTCCGGCAGATGAGGCACCCCAGAAATGGGTAAGGGGAGCGAGGGGGGGTGCAGCGGCACAGGGGAACCAAGGGGGGGGTCCGGCAGGTGGGGGGAAAGGGGGAGGGCCGTGGAGTTGAAGCAACATGGCAACCAAATGCACACACACCACTTATGACCCACAGACACAGAAATGGGCCTCCAGAGGAGACGGGCAGAGGGCAGGGGGAAGAGGAGGAGGAGGCAGAGGAGCAGGACCAGGAGGGCCCATGTAGGAGATGGCCAGACCACATAGGAGGGCAATGGGGGCACAGGGAAAACCCAGGACTTCATCAGGATTGGGGGACCCTGGAGCACCAGCTGGAGCTATCGGTCAACCAGAGGAATGAGCACATGTACCAGGAGATCATGTGGGACATGGAGGTGGTGGGGCACCACAGGACTGTGGCCCAGTGCTGCTCAAAAGTGAAGGAGCTCAAGAGGGGGTACAAGGCCATCAAGGACAACAATTGGCAGTCCATCCATGGATCCCAGACCGCCCCCTACTATGACGCCCTAGACCGCATCCTCCACATGAAGGACTCCATAGTCACTCCGCAGCTCATGGAGAATGCCGTGATCCAGGGCAGGGAACAGGCCAAGGTGCCCCCTCCCCTCACTGCCCCACTAGAGGTCACCAGCTCCAGGGGCCCTGCCCCCAAGAGGAACACCCCAGGACCTCGTGGACCAGCAGGCCCTCCTCGTGCACCAGACCAGAGAGCCCTCACATGATCCCCGTACCGGGATGCGCCAAGGCTGGCACACTGGTCGACTTCAGCCAGTGGACACAGGGAGACCCCAGTAACAAGAGGGACTGGCCTCAGAGGGCTCTGAGAACGACATAGAGGGTAAGGCAGCGGGTAGGAGGGGAGTCCACCAGGAGGGACTGGGCCGGGGGAGGGAGGGGGGCACACCAGTCATGGGGCCACCCCCAGTAACCCCTGGCATCCCAGATGACAGAAAGGGGGCCAGGGGGCCACCGGAGGACATGGTCAGCCCACCCCCACCCACCCCCTCCCATATCCGCACAGGTCACGGCATGCCCCGGCACCTATGACAGGCTGGCAAGGGGGACGGTGGTGAGGAGCCCCAGGAGCAGGCAGAGGTCTCAGGTGAGGCAACTTGGCAAGTGTGTGTGGGGAGAGAGGAAGCCGGGGGATGCCGGGGGGGGGTAACTGACCCATGAGGTGCAGGGGAGGGGAGGCCCAAGTGCAGGGGAACGCTGGGGGAGGGCACCAGCTGCCCTCCCAAAGGGGAGGCCCTCATGACCCCACAGCCATGGCACGGCATGGGGGGGCAGACAGCAGGGGCAGCTAACCAACCCCTACTGTGTACCCCAACAGGGCAACCTGACGGGTCCCAGAAAGTCAGCCCCATGCCCCTGGCGCAGTGGATGAGGGAGCACCATGCATGGGTATGGCGCCAGAGGGAGGAGCAGGCAAAGGACATATTCCGCACCACCACAGAACAGGGCAAGTGGATGATAGTGACCATTGACCGCATGGAGACGGCAACCAAAAGGGCCATGCAGCAAGCGGAGGCCAGGGACTGGAGGCTGCAGGCAGAGGTGCAACTAGAACAGAGGCGGGTGCACCGGGAGCCCAGCAGGCAGGTGGAGGTGTTTGGGTGGCTGGAACAGGCCACTGACCGGATGGTGAGGGAGCACTCTGCCAAGATGGACCAGTCCCATCACATTGGCACCTCGCTGCTGCAGCACGTGGGGACCATGAGTGCCTACATGATGGCCACTGCCCCGCCGGGCAACCTGCCTGCCCCGGCAATGACGCTGGGCCACTCAGTGCCCCTGCCACCTCCGCCACCGCCCCAGCCCCTGGCACACCACTGGGCCCGTGCATCCGCCTACCGGTCCCTGTAGGCCTCCAGGAGGGAGCAGCCACCCAGGGGAGCCCCTCTGGCCTTGGTTCTGCCCTTCCTCCCACCACTGCCTGCCCCTCAGGACACCAAGGCATCCCAGGACACAGTCGGGACATGGACAGCGGGGGGAAGGGGAGCTCCCAGAGCTCCAAAGCGGCCCAGGGTGGCTGAGAGGGAGGCCCTGGCAACATGGGAGAAGGGGGGGAAGGGAGGATGAGGCTGAGCAGCCTGAGATGGGGAGAGGATACAGCACTGGGAGGTGGGTTGTGGTGGTGGTGATGGGACCTGTAGGAGGTATGCATAATAAATGCACGGGCACCACATTCGCAGCCGGTGTTCTGTTCCTGGGGGTGGGGCTGGGGGCAGGTGGCCATTTAGGGGCGCACCCAGGGTGCTGGTCAGGGCCCCGGGGTGGTGGCAATGGTGGTGTGTAGGTACACAGTAGGGGTTGGTTAGCTGCCCCTGCTGTCCGCCCCCCTCACGCCTCGGCCTCCTGGGTGATCTGCCTGGCCAGGGCTGCACGGATGTGCTTTGTGTACCGGTACTCCCATGGGTTCTCAGTGTTCACATAGAGAGGCATGGGGCCAGGAGGGCACCAGGGCTCAGGGTAGTCAAGGGCAGCCGCATCGGTCTCACACATGTTGTGCAGCACACAGCAGGCTCCGATCACCAGGGCCGAGGTCTCCACTGTGTAGTCCAGCCGGCCTGCAAAGCTCCTCCGGCGCTGCTTGAGGGCCCCGAAGGCCCTCTCGACCACGGTACTGTTTGCACACAGGCGGGCATTGTACAACGCCTCCACAGGGTTCCTGATGACCAAGTATGCCTTCATAAGCCACAGGGTGAGTGGATAGACTGGGTCCCCCAGGATTCAGGGGGGCATCAGCACCCCCTCGATCTGAGTAATCCCCATGTCCGCGAAGTCCCCGCGGTACATCCAGGCATAGAAGGGAGACATGGTTATGATCCTGGCATCATGGCTGCACCCAGAGTGGCCTGTGTAAATGTCTATGAACCACCCCCCAGTGGTCCACGACTGTCTGCAGCTGCAGGGAGTGATACCCGTGTCGGTTGACATATTCCACGGCCTCCCCATCGGATGGGTGGAGGATCTCGATGTGGGAGCCCTCCAGCCACAAATCCAGCCATCACTGCCTCCTGGTCCACTAGCTGGATCGCTCGGTCTAGGAGCATGCCGTCCACCGCCTTGTAGATGTCTCTCAGGATCCTGGCGACGGTGCCCACCCCGACGCCAAAGTTCTGCAAGACGAACCGGCAGGAGTCAGGCGTTTCTAGGGCCCAGACCCCGACGGCCACCCACTGGATCATGGGAATGGGGGTCCGCATGGGGGTGTGCTGCCACTCCAGCCAGGGTGTTAACAGCTCCACGAGTTGCAGAAGGATGTGCCTGTCCATCCAAAAGTGCGCTGTCCAGGTGGCCTCGTTCCACTGAGCCAGCGCCCTGGCCTACCACCACTGTATCCGTGCCATGACCCATAGCCGCCGGGCAATGGGCATAGCGACCTGGGCAGCATGGCCCATGGTCTCCCTCTACCACTGGAGCTAGGTGGCTGCCTCACGGAACACTGTAGCCCGCTCCTGAGTGTGGATGAGGGCCTGTTGGGATGTTCTGGATGCCCGCTGGTCCCTGAGCCAGGCCAGGGAGTGCCTGCGCCCATGGTGGGCTCTCCAGGCTTTAGCAGTGCTCCTGGCCATGCACACCCGCATCCGGGTAGCCAGGTGCACCTCTGCGGTCTGGATGTGCATGAGGTCCATATCCAAGCAGTACCACTCTGTGCAGACTGCTAGGTGCATCCCTCAGGCACCCAACCATCCCAGCTCCATGGTGAACATTGCCCCGGGTGGGTTGGAGCTGCACCCATTATAGTCTGGGGCATGTGTCACCCCGTCCCCAGTTCTCAATCAGAAGGAGGCCCCCGGTTTGCCTCTGGCCCCATCCCACGGCCGGCTGTACCGGCTCCTGCAGGGAGACCAGGGAGGGGCGGCAGTGGGTGCCCCATTGCGCATGGGGTGCAGACCCAGCCCAGCTGCTGGAACCGAGCACACATACAGGACAGCNAACAAGCGAGGCATGGGGTGCAGACCCAGCCCAGCTGCTGGAACCGAGCACACACACAGGACAGCCTACACACAGATCAGGGTGGCGAGGACAACAGGCAGCCAACACAGAGAGGTGGGAGGTGATGACAGCAGGAATGCAGCTGCTACCTGCACATGCCCAGACGCAGGCTTGGCGCATGGTCCAGCCTGCGTCTGGGCATGTGCAGGTAGCAGCTGCATTCCTGCTGTCATCACCTCCCACCTCTCTGTGTTGGCTGCCTGTTGTCCTCGCCACCCTGATCTGTGTGTAGGCTGTCCTGTGTGTGTGCTCGGTTCCAGCAGCTGGGCTGGGTCTGCACCCCATGCCTCGCTTGTTAGCCGTGCAATGTTGCGGCCTGTGACCTTATCTCTTGGTTTGGAGCTCCCCTTCATCTCCCCCCCAGCCCTCCAGGGATTGTGGGACCCCTCTTTCCTTGCACTCAGTATCAGGCATGTGCTGGACCATGGCTGGCAGTGCTTCATCAGGACTTGTGGGCCCCACCACCCCTGGTGCCCCCCATAGCTGGATCTTCCACGAAACCATGGCCCTGTGTGACCTGTGGCATTCCCTGGCCATGCAATTTCTCCTGAGCTGCCCGGACAGCCTCGAAGGTGCCTTTGCAAGTCTGAGCTCCAGCCTGTGCTACTTTGGCTATGAGGCGAGCAACCACGATTGCCGGCTGCATGCGGAGATGCTGGGTCTGCGTCCCTTTCCCAATGGGTGCATCCCAGAGATGAAGTGCTCACATGTGGGGTGGTCCACGGCAGAGACCATGTCTGCGCTCTCTGTGTGCAGCCTGGCAGAGGGGGGCCCTCTGTCAGAGGGGGGCCCTGCCCTGGCTGTGTCCTTCTTTGGCTGTGTTCATGGGGCTCATGGGTACCAGTGGTCACGTGGGGCAGTCTATCACCACCTGTTGGAGCTGGGTCACCTTCCGTGGCCCCCAGATGCTGACTATGGCTTGTCAGAGCCCACTGGGGTGGAGCTGATGTCGCTGGCTGGTGTGCAGCCACAATCCGATGTCCAGGTGGGGCTCACCATGCAGGATCCATTTGAAGTGTACTACCTCGTCACCCACTACATTTCAGTGCTGTGATACCATCAGGACATGCTTCAGTGGACCCACTTCATGAATGTGGCGGGCTACCCGGCCCCGCTGTCCGCTTCCTTCATGATGTCCGGGGCTTGCTGCTGTGCTGGCTGATTCCTGTGGTTCCGTTGCCCCTGCCTGTGCCTCTGGACCCCCTCAACAGGCCCCCCATGTCTGCCTGTGCAACCAGTGTCCCCCTCCATGACTGCCTTCTCCTGTGGCTGTGACTTGATATCCAAGCTGGCACCCAGCACCCTGGGGTGCTGCTGACCTTCATAGTCCAGCTGCGAAACCTCCTGTGCCCATGCCCCCCCACCTACGTTGGGTGACTGTGACCGAGGGGTCCTGGGGCCCATGGAAAGCAACTTCTGGCGTCCTCCTGAGGGGGTGGTTTGGACTGGCTGCATGGCTCTCCTCAGCTCCAGTTCGCCTCCATCCCATCTATTGCACCCTCGCTGTCACGTGGCGTCCCTGTCTGCCTCCTGGACCTTTACCGGGCCGCTCCCTGTCTGTGTGGCCTCCCCCTGTGCCTATGCTCTGTCCCTGAGTGGTACCCCCATTCTGGGGCTGCCTGTGTTGCTCTGGGGCTGCCTGTGCAGGCTGTGCTGTTGTCGGGGTTCCAGGTGCCCCTGCCCGTGTCCTGCCCTGCCCCCGGGCCACTCCCCCCCTCTTCCCTGTCCCCAGCCCCCTTTGCCCCTTGTGCCATGTGTTTTGTCCATCCCGCTGTGTTCCCTCTTCCCTTCCTCCCTGTGCGGGTGTGTATGTTCCCGGGCATGTGTTTATGCTGTGTGTTCCACTGTGACCTCATTGTCTCTGTGTCTGTTGTGTGTGCTGCCTCGGCCACTCTCCTCCCTCCTCCCCTCCCCTTCCTGTTTCCCTGGTGTGGGTGTTTCCTTTTGGCCCTTCTGGCTTCGTTTGCCCTCTGTCAGCTATGTCTGCCTCCCTCCCTGGTGCCTTCTGGGTGTTTTGACCACGGCCCGGAATCGGCATCACGTCTGTTGCGCAGCCCCAGGTCGTGGTCTGGCAGCCCAATTCCCTGCCATGGTCCCTCTCCCGTCATGTCATTTCATTTCATTTCATTTCTTATTAAGCTGAGCCATAGGCTATAGCCACATAAAAATACAAAGACAAAAAAAACACAATAAAATATTTCAACTACCTACATGCAAGGGACACATAACTAAGTAACACCAAATGAATAAAATATTTTCCACACCCCTACATAACTAACAGACTATAGTAACAGTTTAAATACAAAAAGCTAAAGAAAAATTAGAACTCACCACCCACAGAACTAGAATCGCTAGTCAATTTATAATTCAGAAAGCACTGCCGGACAAAAAATGCCTGAGTCAGAAATCTAGCTGTCTGCTGTAAAAAAGGGCCATCTGATAATGCATACACCAGGAGGCAGTTGAGAGTTCTGCCCGGGTATTTCTCCAGCAGTGGTGTTAAATATTTCCTCCTCAAGGTGTCATACAGATGGCATTCAAAAAGTATATGTTGTGTAGTTTCTACTGATTGGCTATCAAACGGGCAGAGTCTTTCCAGATAGGGAGTCCCATCCAATCTCCCTTCATACACCCTAGAGGGCAACACATTGACTCGTGCACATAATAGTAAATATTTGCCCCGAGGCGATATATCCAGTGCCAAATAAGGAGCCATGGCCTCAAAACCCGGAGCCCACATATGGTAGTCCAGCAAGTGTCGGGTTGCATGGGTGCTGGCAAGATCTCGCTGCCTAGCAATGTCTCTAATCCAGCAGATCACGTCCCTTTGCACGCAACCAAGGGTCTTCCCCTGAATATAAGGGGTAGAGAATCCCAATTGCTCCAGATAGTGCTCAACACTGCATGTCCAGGAATCCTTAAAACGATCTTTAAAAAAGGAATGTTCTAAGCCCCCCTCTCTCCGGGCCACCTCACAGCTTTGGAACCAGAATTTCATGGTTCGCTCCCAGGCCACTGAATCACAGGCCACTTGACCCACCTCTATTCTAGCCTTCGATGCCGGAGTGCCTTTGGGTATCCCCAAAAGCCTTTGATAAAAGGCAAACTGGGT
The DNA here is from genome assembly GCA_003113815.1 of Sphenodon punctatus. Lineage (NCBI taxonomy): Eukaryota > Metazoa > Chordata > Lepidosauria > Sphenodontia > Sphenodontidae > Sphenodon > Sphenodon punctatus. Next base: position 28,671 of record QEPC01008117.1, on the reverse strand, counting down.
CTTACTCAATGAATATTGACAAGGGCCTCCATAATTCTACTCCATACATAAGGGCTGAGGCAACTTTCCCGTTGAGTACCTGGATAGCCAAACCTGGGGTGGTTTTTCCAGTTTTCCGAAACAGCCTCAGTATTGCCAGAGATGCAGGTTTTGCGGCTTCTATCACCCTACAGGTGTGGGAATTCCAACTGCCCGCATTCTGGAAGCTTATACCCAGATATTTAAATTGGGATACCTGTTGGATTGGTTTACTGTCGAGCTCCCAGCCATATACCTTCCTTTCCTTAGAGAACACCATGACCTTGGACTTGTCGCAATTTAATTCCAACTTATTTTCCTGACAGTAAAGTGCAACACGCTTTAACTGACGGAGTAAACCCAGCCAAGTCTGGGAAAGCACATCAAGATCATCCGCATAAAGTAGACAGCCCAGAGGGGTCTTCCCCAACCCAGGCGGGAAAAAACTGCGCTGCTGCCAACAGCGGGGCCAAATCATTCAGGTACAGGTTAAAAAGGGTAGGGGCAAGGACACACCCCTGCCGCACCCCTTGGTAAGTATACACCTTACCCAACAGGTGTCCTTCTCTATTCAGGCTGACCTGCAATAATGTCCCTTTATGCAGATTGTGTATCAATGTTAATAATCCTTTGTCAATATTAGGACCATCCAGTTTCTGCCAGAGGCGGCTTCTGCTTATGGTATCAAATGCCACCCAATAATCCAAAAATGCCACAAGCAAACGCTTATTACGTGAGTTATACTTTTCTACCAAGTGCTGAAGAATACGGCATTGCCAAATTGTAGAGCGGCCTTCCATGAACCCTGCTTGTTCTGGCCTAAGAATATTCTTTTCACAAATCCATCAAGTCAGTCTCAACAATAGAACCTTGCCATATATTTTACTGATCACATTTAGCAAGCTAATTGGTCTTTAGCTGGCGGGTTCCGATGTTAGGCCCTTCTTACATATAGGGACTATTATAGCCGTCCCCCACCCTATAGGCACATTGCCAGTCTCATTAATTACCGTGAATAGTGCCGCCAGGACCGGGACCCACCAGTCCATATTAGCCTTAATGCAGTCTATTTGCACAAGATCGTAACCTGGGGCCTTAAAATTTTGGAAGGAGGTTATATGGAATGCGACCTCCTCCTCTGTAATAAGAGGCCAGGATGGAGTGTTCCTAATGTCCAACAAAGCTGAACTATGCTGGGTGTCTGGGTTCTTATATAGGTTCTAAAGTAATCTTCCCAAGAACTTGCTGAAACTGGGTAGCAACTCACAGGAACCCTCCTTTTGCCAGGATCGGCCATGAGTCTCCAAAAAGCCTTGGAATTTTTTTCCCGTGCTGCTGTCAGAATTTCCTGCCAGCGATGTTGGGCATAGATCTCTTTCTTTTGTTTGACCAGTAACTTATGCTGCGGTTTAAGCCTAAAAATTATTTTGAAATAACAGAGTGAGCAGTCTGTCAATATTGTCTATAGGCAAGGCGATATGCCTTCAGCATCGAACCATTTGGGATTCCCCCTTGGGGTGTTATTCTTGAAGCAGGCTGCCCCACAGGTCTTTAAATAACATATTATACCTGAGACCAGGTCGTAAAAAATATTGACTGCCTCTGACCTATCTGGGGCAGTGAGGAGTACAGTTCTCTGTTCCCTACATCCCTCTGCCCACAGAAACCCACGGACTGACTCTGCTACGGCGGTTTACCACCTGATTATAGGGTTGCAACCTTCCACTAAGGAGGGTGGATCTTCCTCCATAATATTTCCCAAGTCACCCGCTCCCAGGCCGATGGAAAAAGCCAACGGAAGGTGATCACTAATAGTAGGGGTGTCTACCCTAAAAGTCTGGATTTTATTAACCAGACTTGGGGTAACTATAACATAATCCACCATACTAGATCCTTGGTGGCCAAGGATGGTGAACTCACTTTCCTGGTCCTGATATCCCAAACCATTCAAAATGCACAATGAAAAGGCCTGTACAAGCTTAGCCAGTCGAATATCAGAAGAGTTTATCTTCAGGTCCTTTGAGACCCTAGTATTTAAGAAAGAATGTCTAGGTTGGATATCTATCTCTGCATATGGAAGCAGCTCCTCGTCTGCTGCTCCTAGCCTGGCATTTAAATCCCTTAATAAAATTACATGGGCCTGTGGGTACACCAGAAAAACATCCTCCATAAAGGTTTGTAATATATCCCATATCCACTTGTCAAAAGACCCTGCATTTATAGGTGAAATATAAGCATTAATAAAAACAATTGAGTCTCGACCCAACTGAATTACCAATCCTGGAACCATATGTGGGCTCCCCTTTAAAGGGATAATTTGTGGGTCCAGTATATCCACCACTAGGCAGACCAGCCCCCCTCTTGCTCTGCCTCCATGCTGGGATGAGTCAGCTGGGACACTGTAAGCCCAATAGTTGACTAATTCTATAGGCTGTGTCCCCCAGGTTTCTTGGGTAAATTTAAATGGAAATTCTGAAGATATAAAATTAATTCCTCTTGAGCCAAGTGGTGTCGCCATCCAGCTATATTCCAGGAGCAGGCTCTAACCAATCCCGTATCCAAGCCACCTGTATGACATACCTTTCATGCCAGCACTTCCCCCTTCCCCTCTCGGGCAATCGCAGTCTCACTGACATCCTTGAATGCCAGGGGACTAGTGGTGGCAAGGGGGAAGTCTTCTCTAAGAGCGATAGGGACTATCTCTTCTATCTGTTGGGGAGTGGGAGGGAGTAACAAAGTATCTTCCATTACTGGAAATTAAGGGGGGCAAGAAGCCACCCCCAGGACCATCCCTGAGCATGTAGCAGAAGGGGAGACCCCGGGGAGGGGGTCAGGCATCACCACATTCTCCCGTGCCAAAATATCAGAAACTATGCACCTCCCACTATCAATCCCCTGTGCAAGACACTGAAGCCTTTCTTGGATGGAGGAAGTCTGTGCAACGGAAGTCTGTGGGGGCTGTTGCGACGCAGTCCTTTCCACCCCTAATAGACCCCCTCCTTTAAAATGGGAACCGGGGGGGGAAGCTCCTAGCTGTGAGCTACATAGGTGGGGTGCAGACGACTGAACCTGGAGGACCCTAAAAACCTCCCCCACGTGTACCCCCCATGTAGACAGCAAACAGGCTTGTGATAAGTCTCTATCAGCAAAATGGGGCACCCTGAAATGGACTATAAATCGCTGCACATATCTATAGGATGGGAGAAGCTGGAATGACCCAACAACCCCCTCCAGGATCCAGCCCATGATTTTTTCCAGGTGGGAGACAATTGCCCACTTAGAGTTCCATCGTGGGAATACCCCATTCGGCAGGGGCTGCACTCGGAAAGCAACAGCTCCCACTACTGGGACTGATCTCATAGAGTTTGGAGGAGGGCTGTGGTTCAACTCCACTTGAGTCTGTAGCTGGACAAAAGACCCCTCCCCTCCATCAACCCCAGTCCCATTTGGGGGTGATAGGTCATGCGATTTAACAGGAGGGGTGCATAAGCCCCTGTCTGGTAATGCCCCCAGACCGTTATCCTTCAGTTCCATAAAGTCTCTAGCCAGACTCTGTAGTTGATCTTGTTGCCCCTTAAGCAGCATAGTAACTTCCCCCAGCTTATCCAACAGCTGGCTCATTTGTGACTGTAGCGAGACGCATTGTTTCCTAACTAAATGACAACACTTCGAACTGATAAAATTTGGCAATAAATTGCTCTCAATAGAGGAAAGTGAGGCCTTCTGGGTGAAAAAGGGGTCCAAACAAAGAAGTTCAGGGTCCTGTCCCCCCAGACCCAGAGCTGACTCTACCAAGCAATGGTCGCCGGTGTCATCCCTTACAGGTGAGGCCTCAGTTGCCATGGGCCCGCTTACAGTTTCGTGGGCCTGTCGCTGTGAATGCAGGAAATGAAAAGAATCTAGAGAAGGCTGAGTGCTACGGGACTTAGCCCCCATATCTGGGGGGGCAGAGCCCTTCTTCTTAGTTGCCCCCTTACCAGCCATATCAACCGCACCTGTAGCATCCCCATCAGGCAAGCAGCCCAAAGTGGATGAGTCTGAAAAAGCAGAGTTCTGAGCCCGCACTCCAGGGCCCTCTGACAGGCACCCAAAGGGGCACGCGCAGCCGTAGGCTCACCTGTGACTTTTCTTTTCCCCGCAGGGCTATGACTCCGCCCCCCTGCAAGCACTGGGCTCCGGGAGTCCTCAGCTGACAGGTAGGTGTAATTCAACAGCGCAGCAATGGGGCTCTTCTCCAGCAGAGTCCCTGACCACAGCCACGATGGCTGACCAACGGCCCGACCAACGGCTGACACCCTTTGGGTGTCACCCTTTGTACTGGCACCCTCCGGGTCCCGCCTTGCCTTGAAATACCTGTGGGAGGGAGGGATGCAGGCTTGAGTGGCAGGTCAATCATCCACTGGTGGCTCTCCCCTCCTCTAGCCCCATCCACACACACCACCCCCTCTACACAGCCACCCCATCACATCTGTTCTGGGCCTTCCTGGACCACGGGGGGTGGTTTGACGGCTTGCCACCACTGGGAATCCACTGTGGTGACTCGGGCGCCCGTCACATCTGAAATCACCCAGACGTGCCTGTCGATTCTGGAGGGGAATCGGGGGAGGGGCTGCACGGCGCAATGTGTGGCCACACAGCCCCACCCCCATGCTCCCGAGGCCGCCCACCCTCTGGGAGATGGGTGGGCACAGCGGCCAATGTGACTGCAGCACCTGCCCGCCCCCCGGGGTATTGACCACAGCTCAGAATCGGCGATTCTGAGCCGTGGTCCAAGAGCAGACGTGACGTTACCATGGTGACATCACGTCTGTTGGTCCAAAAAGTTATTCCCGCTGGGAGTTCACCCCCGGCGGGAATCGCTTTGACCACGCTTTTGGAGGTCTAGTCGGCCGGACCTCCGAAAGCGTGGTCAAAGCAAGTCCCGTTGGGGTGAAATCTGGCGGGAATTACTTTTCGGCCCAACAGATGTTACGCCATCACGGTCCCCATAGGGGGATTCACCATGGTTGACTGTGGTGGTGTAACGTCTGAAATCACCCTGAGTTGCATGGGGGTTTATTTATGTTATCAAATTGCACCCAGCAGCTTCCTGCCCTCCCCTGTGGAACGGTCCCATTTGCGACTAGTCAGCCCCTATACATAAAGCAAGCAAGGCAGGAGGGTGACGTGGCACAACCCCACCACCACCACCACCACACACACACAAACCATATATATTGCCAAAATTTAGCCCTCGTGGCTGGGTCCTTTGTTTCCCACATAATGCAAGGCACCTGATAGCACTGGAGTGCCCCACAGAGAGAGAGAGAGAACAAATGGCGCATGATTTACATTGCCTGCCAGCAGGATGAAACAAAGAATGAGAGAGACAGAACAGAAGACAGCACAAGAAACCACCACCACCATATAATTAAAAAAATAAAAGGATGTGATAAGTAAATTTCCCCCCTCTTCCCCCAAGCATGCTCCATGAATGACACGCATGCAAGGCTTTAACTTGAAGCTCAGGGGTGGGAAGGGGTTGTACTGAAGTGCCCCACCAAAGGAAATCTAAAGACTACATTTGCAAGCAAATCAAATTGATCAATCAAGTTTCAACAAACTTTGGTCTGTGTGTGGCCCCATGGGTCCCACCAGCAAGCCACCCCAGCAGCCATAACAAACACACACAAGAAATCAGACATCCCCACACAAAAAAACTTCCATTGTGTGTGGCCAGCCCATTCATACAAAGCAAGCCCCTCCCACCCCCCAATCTGAAAGAATCAAAAATATCCCCCCAGTGCCTCGACTGGTCACATCTTGGCAAAGTTCTCGAACCAACAGCCAAAGCACTACTCAGAGAGCAGGCTAGCAAGAGTGGGACAATCGCTCCAGAACACAACCTCACCTGCAACTGCGTGCAGAAATAATTTTAAAAAACAGTAGTCTACCTACAACATGGCCTACCATCATAAGTGACTGCAGCCATTTTAATCATTATTCCAGTGAGCAGTGCTAAAAAAAGCAGGCTAGGAAGAATGAGACATTCGCTCAAGAAGAATACAACAACCCCACAAAACCGTGTGTAACTGCATGAAGAAATAAATCCCACCAAAAGCCAGCAAATCCAGCAGTCACAAAATTAAGCTAGCTTTGGGTTAACCATGCTAGAGTCCTAGTTTCCCATCCTTATTGTGGCATTGTATAGTCTGTCCATTTGTTCAAGGACTGTAGTTCATACCGACTTATCTTTTTAATGATGTAGGGGTGTGCAATTTCATATTATTTAATTAATCACAAAAATGAATGGAGCCCCATTCATTTTCTTAACTAAGGTAAATAAAATTAATGAACAGGCAAATAACATTTGCTTGATTTCATTAATTTTCACTTTTATTTTTTCATTTTATTTGATTTAATTGATTTTAGTCAATCCCCAGACACTGCGCATGAACAAAATGGCCACAGGGGCCGTTTAGTCTGGCTGCCCTTTTCCAAAATGGTGTTGATGCAGTCGGTTACATTTTGGAAAAGAGCCATGCATGTGCAGAACATCCTTGGTAGTCATTTTGTGCAGTTTCAGTGACTGGGGACCCGATGCTAGAACAGCGAGGCCACCATGAGAATTTGGAATAAAGAGGGAATGCGTGACTAAAAACCAGTCCAATGGCAATTGAGTACCTCCTCTTGGTTCCTTCCCAGTTGTTCCATTCCAGCACCTTTCAGCCCCCTCAATACACACACACCACAGCCACATACTTGCCAATCAACCCCCTTCCCACTCTTCCTTCCTTTAAGAGTTGCCGCTCCGTTGTATAACTCTAGTGGGCAGAAAGCACCATTTGTATTCATGGATTTCCCTCATTTCTATTTAGTGGTCATGCTAATGCCTCCACTCTTTCCTGTGGTCCTTCCATGTCATTTGTTTACACATGTCCCCACACAGCATGCTGACCAGGCAGGGGTGTACATTTGGCTTGCAAGAGGGGATTATAAATAATGTCTATGAGAGCCTTAGACATGTACACATGTATTTCTCTGTAGCCTAGGCTCAGAGTTCCAGCTGAACGCTGGACCTTACAGGTCCCTCGGTGTATATGTACATGTATGCATGCATTCCCATTGCACGGTGCATGTGGTGGCCCACAGTACCCCGTGGTTTGGGGGTCCCTGCCCATGATTTCCAAGGTCTTGGGTTTAGAGGTATGCTTCCATCTGGTCTGGAATAAGAACTGACATCATGGTTGCCTTAACGGAAAGCGTTTATTCAAGGGTTCTATGCAGGTTGTGAACAGTTCTATGTGACTGTTAATCCCCCATTATCCCTGCCACCAACATCTTATAGTCTCACTTCTGTGCCCCTCCACCTCCTGGCCACAGCACACTGTGTTTTAGTGACAGTCCAGTTGAGGGATTGGCTCCTTCTCCATCAACACCTCCTTCACCTTCCCCTTCTCTTCCAACTGGGATTCCCCAGTTGCAGGATGGGTTGCTGAAGTGGCTCGGGGTGCTCAACTGGCTGCTGGTGGGTTTGGCCTGTGGGGCCAGGTATTCCAGGATTCCCTTAAGGGGTATGGTATGTGGGCCCTGTGGCAACAGGGCTGGTTGCCAACAAGATCTCGGGTGTTTGGTCGTCTGGAATAGTGTTGGATAGGATGGGGTGGAGAGGTTAGGGAGAAGGTTGGTGGGTGGAGTTTAGGGTTTCTTTTAGGGGTTTAGGGTTTCTATTTTATTTATTTATTATTTATTTAAAGACTTATATCCCGCTCCCTCCAGCTGAATGGCAGCTCAAGGCAGCTCACAGATACAATTAAAACAATTAAAAACAATCCATAATATAAAAAAGAGGTTAGGGGTTTTGTTTAGGGTTTCTATTCCAGCCCATCATGTGTTTGGTGGGCTGGAATAGGGTTGGGTGGCATGGGAATAGGATTGAGTGGGATGGGGTGGAGGGGTTGGGGAGAGAGTTTGTGGGTGTGGCATAGGGTTTCCTTTAATTTCTTTTATATATTTTTCATATATTTTGAATATGTTTTATGTTTATGTATTTTATATATTCCTGGAAGCCACCTTGAGCCTTTGAGGGAAGGGTGGGCTAATAATAATAAAGATAACAATAAAAATTACCACCAAAAAATGGCCTGAGCCCCATATATCTGCAAGACCACCTTTCGTACCATGCTTCGTCATGGACCCTGTGGCCAGATGGGAGTGCCCTCCAGTTCCACCTGCTACTCTTGTCTGTAAAACAGGGAATCACTGGGGGGCATTATTGGTTGCTGCCCCAATGTTGTAGAACTCCATTCCCTGGAGGTCCATCTGAGTCCAGGCCTGAGCATCTTTTGGAGGCAGAGGTGTGAAGCTTTTATTTTTAAAAGCATTTTGCAGGCAGGGATAGGAATTAGATGGTGTTGTTGGGGGGTTGGTGTGGATAGTGGTTTTTTATGACCCATCTTTTAATGTTTTCAAATTGTAATTTATGTTTTTTGAAAGCTGCCACCACCCTGAGCCTTCGGGGAAAAGCAGGGTAAAAATGTTAATAAATAAATAAATAATGTCGGCTTGCTTACGGTCTCTCTTTTTTTTTTTTTCATCCATAGTTTCAACTTAGTGGACTGTTAGTAATAAATATCAGGTCATGCTATGTAGCAGGCAAGTAAAGTTATCCTTATTTTAAAGCTGATGACACTAAGGAAAAACTGATTTGCCCATGTTCATACAAGGAACCTTTGACTGAGCTGAGACTACAGCTCAGGCATTATGACATCCAGTCTTTTACCTTAATCTGAAGACTTCATTAGGTGTCTTTAGACGGACTGCTGCTCTGCCCCACCCCCAGGTGGCCCATTGGTGTAAAAACTGGTGGTTCTGGGATGAGATGACGCAGGAGCAGAGCAGGCGCTGCCTGGTCTGGTCCAGCTCTGCTTGCAGCTCTTCTTCAGGCTGGGGGTTGCCCCGACAAGGACTATAGAGCTGAAGGTGGCAGTCTAGAGGGACTGGCGATCCACCAGTAGCTTGATGGTGTGAAGGAGGGGGCACCATACAAGTGGACTGCAGACAGCAGCAGCATACAGCCTCAATTTAAACCTGATGCAGTCAAATCAGACTCATGAATGGCCTTCCCCTGGAGCAGACCTGGGGTGGCCACCCCTGGGTCCATCTAAAAACACCCATTGAGGGTGAGCCCATGTCCCACATGTGCTATGTGCATCCTGTGCATGAGTGCAAAACGCATGCATCTCGATAGGGATTGCATTATGCCACGCAGATACCATGTGGGACCTGCACGGATTTCACTCGGATCCCGCTTGGGATTGCGACCATTGTCCCTGACAAAATGGAAGTCCACCTGAGAAAGCTATCAAAATCCTAATATAATAAATATTGATGTAGATCTACATTGAAACTGAGTGGTAATTTTCAAGGACTTGTTCTTATGTAATGTAAAAGCATGCCAACCTTACATTGACTCTGTTGCCAAATCCTGCCGATTCGCCGTCCATAATATTGTTTGGATCTGCCCCTTTCTCTCTACCTCCTTGACCAAAATCCTTGTTCATGCCATGGTTATCTCTCACTTCGATTACTGCAACCTCCTCCTCGCTGGCCTCCCTCACTCTCACCTGTCCCCCCTTATCGCAATCCAAAACTCCGCTGCTAAGGTCATTCACTCTGCCCGTCACTTCGACCATGTGCAGCCTCTCCTCTTCTCTCCCCACTGGCTCCCCATTCCTGATCGTATCCTGTTTAAACTCCTGGTTTTCACGTTCAAAGCACGGTACAACCAAGCTCCCCCTTATCTCTTGGACCTAATCTCCCTACGCATTCCTGCACGCGCTCTCTGCTCTTCCGCTGTCCCCTCCCTCACCCTCCCTCATCTCTCCTGCTCACCTAACTGCCTTCGACCCTTCTCCCTCGCTGCCCCCCATGCCTGGAACTCCCTCCCTACCCACATC
>QEPC01008117.1:0-10879 GCA_003113815.1 Sphenodon punctatus | reverse complement strand
AGTGCAGCATGATGTGTTTAGGATGCCAATTCACCAGCCTAGATGTGTCAATCATGTCTTATGATTGCTGAGATGTTTCCCCCTCCCCTCTGCCTTGCTGCCTGAAGTTTCAGTTATGTCCTGAAATTTTTTTCTTTATCCCCAAACTTTCAGGACTAGTATTTCATGACTTCTGTTAAAATCACAAAAGTTCAATTGCTTATAAAATCTGTACTTTTTATCCAATCTTTCTGTAATTTGGTAGGGATGCTCACTTTGGTGAGGCGTTGGAATCTTTCAAAAATGTCGTACAAATTAGATGGAAAACAAAGAGATTACAGCCTGAACATTATATCCCAAAATATTCATTTTTAAAATAAATTTTTATTCCAAAATTTCATAACTATTTTTCTTTTTTCATTATTGCAATAACAAAAATGAAAATGAGATTTTGTTTTTGTTTTCATAAAAATGAAAAGAAATTGCACACCCTTAATTATCCACTGCCTAGCTTCCACCTACTTCAGAAACCTTGGGTGATTTCAGATGTTACGCGGTCCCGAATCACCACAGTGGATTCCTGGTGAGGTTGAACTGATCAACTACCCCCCCATGGTAAAAAAAAGCCCCAAGCAGACGTGATGGGACCGGGACCATGGCAGGGAATCGGGCTGCCAGATCACGGCCCAGGGCAGTGCAACAGACGTTACGCCAATTCCAGACTGGGTCGTGGTCAAAGCACCGGGAAGGTGCCGAGACAGCTTGTTCTGGCTGCTGGTGTGTGCCCTTTAAATCTCTCTCCCCAGCCTGTGTTGTTGCTGGTTGTCTGGCAGTGACGCTGCGTGCATTGTCACCGGCTGGGAATCATTTTCTTTGATTCTGGCCGGTGGTTGCCATCCAGATGTTACTTTTGTTGGTTCCCATCTGGAATCTCTTTGACCACACTTTCGTAGATGGTCCGCAGGGGATCTCCGGAAGCGTGGTTGGTTTTGACCCCATGTGGGTATTGACTGTGGTGAACATCTGGCAGCCGCCGAACAGAAATTCAGGGTGCTTTGGCCCCGCCGCGGGATTGAGCTTGGTTCACTGTGGTTGGCTGTGATCTTGTAACGTCTGAAAATACTCCTTCTCTTTCTCTCCAATTCCCACTGTGCTTACTTTGTTTATGTAGAACATGAGCTTCTTGTGGAACAATTGCACATTCTTTGTTCATCAGATCTATTTTCTGTTGTCACTTGTAAACATCTCTTGTCCTAATAATGGTATAATTAATTACAGTTGCCTGTCCTGTCTCACAATGCAATCACCCATTCATTGTGAAAGCTTTCTCTTTTCTTTCCTTGTCATATTATTATTCCACTAGCACTATTGCCATGAACAACCTTATCCTACCTCAGCTGGCTGCCACCCTGTTCTTTGCACATTGCAGAGCGAAGCCCCTGTGGAAAACCTTTCCTACCACCATATGTTTGGTGTGTATGGGTTGCTGAGAGACATTTTAGAGTACTGTCAAAGCTAGGGAGCTACGATCAATTTGACAAAACTTCATACTACCTTTATTTCACCAATTTATCTTTCCCACACAATTTCAATTAATATTAAATAGGTATCATCTTGAATTTGATTTTGCCAAAGATTGAATGTTTCTGAACAACTTAAAGTACAAAAGCCATATAAAGTTGCAAGGCTCATCCCGCTCTCCCTCCCGCCCCTTCTTTTGAACATGGAGGGATACTACAGCTGTTTGTGTGGGGAATTGTTTGATGTACTGGTGGCATGTTATAATTTTAAATTATAACAAGGGTGTCTCAAGTGTGCAGATAGAGTCCCTTTTAATTGTGTATTTAATTTATGCAGTTTATAAATCTGCATAAATATACTAAATGCCTAATAATGTCACATTTGGTGTAAAGAGTTATCTTTTCTATTTATATTACAGACACCAGGGGCAATCCCCAAGCGCCTGCGTACACGGGATATGTACCCACCTGGCTTGCACATTCTGCATGCACAGGAGGTTGGGATCACCCCTGAAGTCTGCAATATTAATTTAAAAGATAACTCTCTACACCAAATGTGACATTATTAGCCATTTAATATATGTATGTAGATTTAATTTAAAAAATAGATCTCAGAATTCCAGTATTTCTCTTTTGCGCTTTTTGCACTCTAACCGTAAACAAGATTTCAGTTGATGTCAATGGGAACTCTGCATAAAAACAGAGTGTCCAGAGACAGTCTTAAACGCAGATTCAAAAGCAGAAGTATTCCTTAATGTAAGTATGGAGTATTTGAGCTCTTGAAGAGAATTTAACCATTAACCACTAATAGGGACTTTGCAAAAAATAGATACCTAAATGCCTACATTTAAAAGTGACTTTAAATAAAAGGTACACAATGTTTTGAAATGCTATTGTCCAAAATACCATTTTTCTTCCTATTATAGGTTAGTATAGGAGGGAGAGAAAGCAAATGTTTATAAAACAAAAAAGGAATTTTTCACAAAGAAATAGCACACACACAACGTTGGCTGAAAGCTCTGAAATTCAAAGCCAAAAGTGAGATGTTAGTACTTTAGATGTACATTAAAGCACTTAGTATGAGAACCACTGTCCTCTGAAAATGAAGCATACACAAGATGCTAAGTGTGATTGTCTGTCCACAGTTCCAAAAGGATTGTAATTCAGAACATATGGGGGAATCAGTTATGCTAGATGTGTTAAATAGCCTTTCCATTCCAGTATTTCTCAGACGACTCCTTATGCATATTGACTATTTTGTTCTATATCTTTGAATTAGTGGAGTGAGGAGTTGCTGGAGAAAACATTTCAACAATTAATTTCTTGTTTGTTTGGCTATAATAGCGTGTCATGAAACACTCACTGAACATAATTAGCTCCTTTATAGTCCTAATGCAAACCTCTTTGGATACAGGCACTATCTGGCCAGATGGTGATCAGCAGCAGAATGTCTGACCAACTGGGAAATTTGAGTTTGGGCTCACAGGCCACAGGACAGTGGAGGCTGAATGCATGATGGAAGTGATATGTGAAACCAACAGGGACAGGGAGTGATGACTGCCAGTGATATTGCTTTAGCCAGACAACACACAAAGCACTACCCTTTCTCACAACGAGGAGCCATCATAACACATGGCATACTGCAGGGGGGTAGAGGGGGAAACAGAAGTAAAGAGAAGACGTGTAAGGGAAGATGCACTAACAAAAGGGAAAATTAACATTCTCCTCATGCAGAAGTTGCCCACCTGAAGGTATAACAAGTGGGAGAAAACTACAGGGCCAAGTTCTCTGCTGGAACTCTGCTCATCGATAGCGCTCACCTGAAGTCATACAATTTGTCCAACAAAATATATTTTTTCCAACTTCTGCATGGCACTTACAGGGTTTTAAAATTCTTTTTTTTGTGTCTGCTAATAAAACTGGTTGGTTATCATGCAGCTACATGACTGAGCCCTGACAGTGCTTAATGAAAGACTGTTTCAATTGCAAAGAAAAAGCCTGGGCTGAAAATCATTAGGTTTTTCATGAGAAATGAAACTTACAGGCAAAGGAGGACATTCATCTGAGAACAGCATAGTTTAAAATGTCTTAATTGGATTTAGTAGCCACTGATTATAATAACTAAATTAGCTGAGTTGGGACAGATTTTTTTTTCTTTCTAGAAATAAAACTCCACAAATGTTATTAGCTTTCTTTTTTCAAGTTGATCATTATTTCTTAAGGCAGCTTCAGGTAACAAGAATCAGAAACATAAAAAGAAGACATCACTCACCCATATATTTTCTTAGTTAAACATAACCTTCATTGTAAATGGGCCGTGAAGAAACAACACTGTCATCTAGGTGAGCAGTTTTTGTGAGTCCTTTATGGCATCCGCTAAAAGTAATCCCAGGAAAGTAGGGATTTTTTTTCTCCAACGTTTTCTTTTAAACCACATCAGCTATACAAATCCTAGGCAGCTAGGCCTAACCAGCTGGGTCTACTGGGATCAGGCAGGCTCTATGTCAGAAGCCAAACTGTGGCTTCCGAATATTTCAAGTGGATTAACAAGACCATGCGATGAGGCTCCATGATGAAACACTGCCACCACCGTCTTGCATCTGGTTGGTTGGCAGCTTGAACAGCAGCAGCTAGTGCTGCTGCCATTGCAACTTTACATCTAGCCATGGAAGCTTGCTGCTGCTGCAACTGAAATATGGAGCCATATCTGTTTGAAGCTACATGTTGGCTACCCACTTGCCCAGCCCAGTGAGTCTGAATTGCTTTCAGGCCCACTGTGCATGGCAAGGAGCTGCATGTAGCTGGAACAAAACAGGGAGAGCACATCTCCACCCATCACCCACCAATGATGCCATTTGAACAAACAGAAAAAGCTCCGTGGGCGGAGATGGGTGTGCGCTCATGGAAAAGGGTGACCACCCACCACAGTTGCAAATGCACACCCATCCCCCACCCACCGCTGTCCGTGCAAAAAAGGCCAAGGATGGAGCAGACTTGTTCTCTGTTGCTCCTGAGGGCAAGAGACTCAACTTGAGGCCAATGGACTCAAGTTACATGAAAGCAGATTTCGGCTAAACATTAGGAAGAACTTCCTAATGGTAAGAGTTGTTTGACAGTAGAATAGACTCCTAAGGCAGTAGTGGGCTCTCCTTCACTGAAGGTTTAAAAACAGAGGCAGTGTCTACCTTTCCCAAGCAGTTGCTATGCTCCTCATGCTTGCCCCCGCCCCACACAATTATCTGGGTTCAGGATGCAGCTAGCAGAGAGCAGCAAGTGAAGGCAGAAGAACTGCAGCAGCCCCCTGATAGCATCAGAAGCCAACCACTAAACTCAATAACTCACTGCTGATCCACACTGCCCCAGAGGCTCCCAGGGATTGTTAGGAACAGTGGTTCTGGCAGCTGGTCCTAGGAACATCAGCTCACTGTTCCTCAGGATGTACTGCCACCACCACCACCGAAGCTGCCGGCGAATCTGCTGCCTCTGCTGCCATTCTACTCTCCACATAATGTGTCTGGGGTGATGTTGGGGTTCTAAGAGATTTTAATGAATGTATTTTATTGTATTTAATATTTTTAATATTGTAAGCTGCNATGGATGCGCGGGATGGGGTCATAGGCAGGCTGGCTGAAGTTGGCACGAGGGGGGCGGAGCAAGGGCCCGATCAGTGTGCAACTGGGGCTGGTGGTTTGAGTGATTCTGCCCTTGTTTTACCCAAGCCTAGTGAGCATGCTGCTCTGATACCTGCGACAGCTGGTGCAGGAACCAGTGAAAATAACCTGGTGGTGGAGCAGCATGAGCAGAAGGTGGACCAGATAGAACAATAGATTGCCAGGATTGCAGCGTTCATTGAGGCTGGTGGCCGGCCTGTGGCAGGGAGTGTGCCTCCTGTTGTAATGACGCAGGTTTCACCGGCGCAGATGGCCCCAATAGCGGAGGACGGTGAGTATCTGGATGGAGGTAGACGGGTTAATGATGGGTCCAGAGGAGCTGTGTGAGAGTAATTGTGGGGTGCAGGCACCGACTGCCTCGATCCAGGCATCATACTCACAGGCTGGGGAGAGTACGGTAACGGCTGTTAATTTGCCGACACAGCTGCAAGGGGGCTGAGTTGTGACAACGGGGAAAGCTGGACAGGGTCAACTGCGTGTGCATCAGGATCCAAACTGCTTGGTCTGGGTAGACAATGTGTGGCGCCCACAGGCGGGGGCTGCGGATGTGGCTGCGGCTGCGGCTGCGAGTCAGTCTGGGAATGTGGGTAATGGACAGAGTCAGGTAGCACCAGGGAGCAGTCATCAGGTTCAGCCCACTGAGGGGCCGTCAAGCAATCTGGATGATGCAGGGATGGCGGCACAGTCAGGGAGGGAGGTCCCTCCCCTGAGAGGTGGTTACGCCAGGGCTTCTGCACCCATTGGGGTGCACTTGATGCAAGCCACGTGAAAAAAAATCTGGAAAGGGGAGTATATTGATTTATTTGCCCAGCTCTTTTGCGATCCTATTCCTGATCCTAATGCAAGGCAGGAAATTAGGGAGTATGAAAAGTCAAAGTGAAGGAAGGTTGATAGGAATTGGGTGAACTGGGAGTAAGCATTTATCATTTACACCAGGGTAATCATGCAGGCGTTTCCCAAGAGGGCGATAGCCCTGTGGGAGTATTTTGATATTGTGAGGAGGGCCTATTTGACGAAGAAGGGTTTTGGGTGGCTCAGATACGACAAGGCCTTCAGGCAAAACGCGGCCATTGTGCTGGATGTGCGATAGGATGTGAAAGACCATGATGTGTGGCTTGAATGCATCCAAGAGAAGGATGTGGCTAGGGCTGATAATGGCCATGTTATTGTAAAGGGGACTGGGCAACCGACTGATCATTTTCGGGGAGAGCCTAGCAAGAAAGGGAGCCAGTCGCTGGCATGCTGGGATTTTAATGATGGGTCCCATAGTTTTTGTGCCAACTGTAGGTTCCAACATGTCTGCTTGCAGTGCAGCGGGCCTCATTCCATTGCCAACTGCCAGAGAGGGCGGGGCGGGGGACAAAGCGGCAAGCGCCCCGTCCCAAATGGAGGAGGCTGAGGTGGGGGTGCAGGACAGCAGGTTGTTAGTAAGAGCACCAACCCCAGTTAGAAGGTGAGTACTCAGAGAATTGTTAAGGGGTTACCCACAGGTACAGTACGCAAGTTACATTATTGAAGGTTTTTGTGTTGGTTTTGAGATTCCATTTGAAGGGGAGTGGGTGCACATGTTTGCCCGTAATTTGAAATTGGTTAGTGGTTTGGAGGATATTGTTGAAAGAAAGTTAACGAAAGACGATTTAGAGGGACGGGTTGCGGGCCCCTTCACAGTTTTACCTATGGACAATTTGAGAGTTTCTCCACTTGGTATTGTATCCAAAAAGGCCCCAGGGAATTACAGATTGATACATCATCTGTCATATCCCCGGGGGTATTCCATGAAGGATGTGATTCTGCGGGACATCTGCACGGTGCACTATGCATCATTTGATGTTGCAGTGGAATTGATGCAAGAATGCAGTAGGGGTGCCTCATGGCAAAGAGTGATATTAAGTCGGCATTTCACCTTTTGCCTGTTCACCCTAAGGATTTTGACCTTCCGGGGTTCGCTTTCAAAGGTTAATTCTGTTATGACAAGGCTATGCCCGTGGGATGTTCCATCTCATGTGCTGCTTTTGAAAAATTCAGCACCTCACTAGAGTGGATAGTCAAACAAAGGGTGAGACTGGGTCATGTGACCCATTATCTCGACGATTATTTGTTTATCGGAAAGGCGGGGTCACAGGAGTGCGCCAACTTGTTGGGTGTATTCCGTGAAGTGTCTGAGTTAGTGGGTGTCCCTTTGGCTGAGGAGAAGACTGAGGGCCCTGCTCAGGTGCTAACCTACCTGGGCATAGAGCTGGACTCGGTCAGGGAATTGTCACGGTTACCCCAAGCTAAGATTCAGGATTTGCGGGTCGAGATAAGGGCATGCATGACTGCTGGTAAGGTTACGTTGAGGTTTTTACAATCCCTGCTGGGTAAGCTGAATTTTGCTTGCCGGGTTATTGCCCCGGGTTGGGCTTTCCTCTCTCGATTATACACCAGGACGGCCAGGGTCTCACTTCCCCATCACCACATCAGAGTGACGAATGAGATGCGGGAAGATCTGGAGGTGTGGTTGGAGTTCTTGAGGACGCACAACGGGGTTAGCCTGTGATGTGACCTGTATCTGTTGGAAGCGGAGTTGCAGGTGCACTCTGATGTGGCTGGGGCAGTGGGCTTGGTTATTTAATTCCAGTGTGCCTGGTGTTCAGAAAGGTAGCCAGATCAGTGGCATGCATCAGGTATTTTAAGAGACCTAAACTTTTTGGAGTTGTTTCCGATTGTAGTTGCGGTGCATGTTTGGGTTGACAGTTCTAGGGACAGGACAGTTACGTTTTGGTGTACTAACATGGCTGTGGTGCAGGTGGTTAATTCTTTATCCTCGAGATGAGAGAGGGTGATACAGCTGGTGAGGGTCTTTGTACTGCGCTGTTTGAAGTTTAATATTCTGTTTTGTGCCAGGCACGTCCCGGGAGAGATGAACAAGATAGCTGATGCCCTCTCTTGTTTACAGATGCAGCATTTTTGGGAGCTTGCTCCCCAGGCGAAGAAGTAACAGGACTTCATGCCCAGGGAGTTATGGAGCATTGGAAGTTAGAGCTCATGGACACAGTAAAGGCTTCTGTGTCTCCGGCGACATGGCTCATGTATGAGAGGACGATCAAGGAATTCTGTGTGTTTGCTCATGGTAAGGGATGGCCTGTGGTATTCCCGGTGCCTATGCAGCAGTGGGTTCAGTTTGGTTTGGAATTGCGCAAGGGAGGTTTGGCAGCCAGCACGATAGCGGCAAAGTGGTCAGAATTGGCCTTTGTGTCAAAGATGTTTGGAGTACAGGAGTCGGAGCGGATGTCTGTGCTGAAGGCAATGATTGTCTCTTGCGGAGGCAGTGCCGGATGCGGACTGACTACAGGGTTCCTTTGTCTCCAAAGGTCCTGGCGGATAATGTTGGGAAACTTGGTGAGGTCTGTGTTGATGCTGGGGAAGTTTGTCTGTTTAAGGCGGCATTTATTTTAGCCTTTTTCGCAGCGCTAAGGGTTAGTGAATTGGTGGTGCAGGCCAGGTCTGACCTCTCTAGGCGAGAATTTCAGCTCAGCGATGTGACCATGGAGGGAGTAGGTATGGAGGTGTGCATCAGGCTTTCCAAGACCGATCAGTTAGGCAGGGGCTCGAGGGTTGCTCTGGCTAGGTCCATCAAGCCTTTCATTTGTCCCATGGAATGTACGGAGGAGTATTTGAGGGTCATATCTGGCACACCTGGATCATTGTTGTGTACCAGTCGGGGCAGCCGTTAACTCATTATCAATTTATGGCAGGTTTTTGGCGTTGTTTATGTTTGCTGGGGCTATCTGGGGTGGTTTTTAGATCCCATTCATTTTGGATTGGGGCAGCATCTTCTGCTGCTGTGGCTGGTTTTACTGATGGAGAAATTAAAAGGGTTGGGCGGTGGTGTTCTGGGGTTTTTAGAACTTATGTGCACCCATTCCTGGTGCAATAGATACGTAAAGGGCTGTTGAGTGAGGTTTTTTTCTTTTTCCCTTGTTCCTTTCAGGAGGCCAGCTGAATGATCGGAAAAAGGTAATTTGAATTTTGGCCACAGTTTCATTCGTTGGGCTGAGAAAAGTGTTCAGACAACTAGTTGGGGTACACAGCTCGCTTTGGCTTATAAAGCGGTCGTGGTTTGGAAGGGCCGGAGGGGTATGCTGTGGCCCCAGTTGATGCCAATGGTCATGGGGTGGTTAGAAAGACCTCTGCCTGATCTGATTTTGATCCATTTGGGTGAGAATGATTTCACCAGGGGATCTGGATTGGATCTTTCAATTATGATTAAGCAGGATTGGGTCAGATTGCGGGCGCTTTTTCCTCAGGTCACTCTGGTGTTCACTGAAATGTTGCAGAGAATCAGGTGGCCTGGGGCTGTTAACCCAAGAGTGGTGGATAGAGCCAGAAAAAAGGGTAATGTCAAAATTAGGAAGTGGATAGGGTCGCATGGGGGGTTGGTTGGTTTATCACCCTGAAATTCAATGGACCAAACCCAAACTATATTGGCAGGATGGGGTTCACCTATCTGAGATTGGTTTGGATTTGTATATTGGTACTTTAAAGATCATGCTTAAAGCATTAATTTAGGGAGTTTTTTGGATGTTAAGTAGTCAAATAACTAAATTGGCGGTTGTTCAAGCAAGCGAAGTTGCTGAACTTGTGGTGGTTTTCAGTACCATACAGTATTTAATTGGCACAGTAATAATACAAATAAGATTAATTGGCTAATACTGGTTTTACTTCGCAAGGCTTAAAGAATTCAATTCAGGCTAATTGGGCTTTGATCTCATCCACCGCTCTTTAAGGTATTAGAGTGGATACATTTGGTTAATTGTTTGTTGTTGTTTTTTTCTTAACAGGTTAATTAAGATTGGATTAAATAAATACAGCTGTGGCCAACCTTTACCCAATATCCTTCGTGCTTGTGTCTTTATTCCTAGCGCGGGGACAATGGGGCCTACATCACACACACCAACTATTGGACGGCATGCACATGCGTGCATGTGTTGCCACAGCAGCACACGCAGGGCTTGGGGGTTGCTCCACAGTGATATTTAAACCTGGCTGAAGGACTATAAACAAACTGTCCTGTTAAATGACAACATGACAAATTAGTGAATGTGTCAATTGGGGTAATACTGGAATTAGTGGGTCAGATCAGCAGCAGGTTGCAAGTCTGTGCCAGCTGAGGACCTTGTGTAGGATTTTTACTTCTGAGGTTTTTTTCCCCAAAAACATGCTCACTGCTTATAAAAAATAGAATATGATGCTGTCCATACCCTAAAAACAGACAATCTAAATTATACATCAATAGAATAGTTCTCACAATACTGGACATACATCATAAAACCACCCATAAAATATATATGATAAATAGCTCTTATAGAAGGTCAGATCATGACCACTATGATCTTACTTTGTTTCCCCCCTTTTTCAATATCATTCCTTTATTATTCTTACAGGGCTAGCAGAAGAAATGTGCTTCAAGTGGGGAACTATAGGCAGAGGGAAGTCATTTGAAAAACAAAGGTTGAAAGGAAGTGCCAAGGTATGGAAGAAGATGTACTCATTTAAGTGAGGATAAGAACAGGAAAATGCATGGTAAGGAAGGAGACTGGAGTAGTACTTGCAACAACAGTGGAGGAACAAAGGCAAGATAAAGAGCTTGGGCTTGACAGAGGAGGCAAGGGGAAATCAAAAAAGGAAGATCAGATCACCTTACATCACGATCCAATTTATTTAAACATC
>QEPC01008113.1:215563-246709 GCA_003113815.1 Sphenodon punctatus | reverse complement strand
GACCTTCCCCCGGCTAGCCCGGGAAGTGTGGTTGAAACCGACCCCATGTGGGTATTGAGCGTGATGAACATCTGGCGCACGCCGTTCAGACGTTCAGGGCCCTTTGGCCCCATGGGGGGGTTGAGCGTGGTTCAGTGTGGTTGAGCGTGATCTCGTAACGTCTGAAATCACCCATAATTTTAAACCAATTGAATAATTTTAGGAGCCTGACTCATTATTATTTTTTTTAACGTCTGCTTTTAGCATGACCAGGGTTTTCAGCTTTTGCAGTGTTATTGCAATTCCTGCCGTTTTGTGTGTTTTGTTTGTTTTCTTAAAATTCCTGCTTTGTGAGAAATTATAGGAATCTTGTTCCCTGGAATCATTAACAAACTGGGTGTTTTTACATGCTCCAGTTTTCTCCCAGACTTCAAAGTCTGGGTTCTGCAGACTCACATGGTGTGTGTGTGTGTGTGTGTGTGTGTGTCTGTCTGTGTCTGTGTCTGTGTCTGTGTCTGTGTCTGTGTAAAAGACACACACCAACTCCCTCCTGAAAGTTGCTCAGGAGCCACTGTAAACAGCAGCACCAGGCGACTTCCACATGTTTTGAGACCGGGACTTGTAAGTTCCTGATATCAGAGAACTTACAAGTATGGGTCTCAAAACATGTGAGAGTCACCCAGTGCTGCTGTTTACAGTGGCACGCAGGTGACTTCTGGGGAAGGGCGAGCGTCTAACCCCACCCCCCAAGTTTTCAGAACCCAGACTTTGAAGTCTGGGAGAAAGCTGGAGCATGTAAAAATGCCCACTCTCCCCTGACCTCCCCTTTCCATGAAAGAAACCTACATAAAGCAGAGTCCATGTGGATTTCTCCCAAGAAGGGGCAGGGAGTGTTGTGGGAAGGGAGGAAGGCAAGGCAAGGAAGCCCCTGGGTTGCTAGGAGAATTATGAGCAATTGAGTCCTTAGTTTACACTTTGTATTGTTTGTTTGCAGCAATAGAATGCACAACTCTTTCCATTTGTGCACAGCCTGGTGTCTCCATACTGCCTCAACATGTCTACAGTTGCTTCAGTAGAGTGCTGTGAACAATTTTCTACATTCTTTGCAGAGAAGATAGCTAGACTCTGGGTGGGACTTACTGGGCCTTTTGATGTGGAGAGCTGTGGGGTCTTCAGGGCCTGTATTCCCCTGGCTGACTTTGATGTGGCTGTTGACAAGGGCCGCTTTTAGACGAGCGCGCTCCGTTTCGCGTCGGCGGCGCGCATATTTTGAAACCTCCGCCTGGTCTAATTAGATGAGACGGAAGTGGCTTAATATGCGCATATTATGGCGGAGGCGCATTTTTTAAGTGCGCGAATTAAATACCTCATAATCGAGGTATTTAATTCGCACACTTAAAAAATGCGCCTCCGCCGTAATATGCGCATATTAAGCCACTTCCGTCTCGTCTAATTAGAACAGGCGGAGGTTTCAAAATATGTGCGCCGCTGATGCGAAACAGAGCGCCGCTCGTCTAAAAAGGGCCAAGGAAACCCATGTGTTGTTGGGTTCCTTGAGACCCACTACTTGCGTCTCTGACCCATGCCCATCTTGGCTGTTGAAGGTGAGTGCTGGAGTGGTGGTACCTTTATTGACAAACATTGTTAATGCCTCTTGTGAAGGGGAGGGTGTTGGTTATCCTTAAAGGTACAGAGGTTTTTCCTCTTCTTGAGAAACCATCTCTTGACATTAGAGTGCTTGCAAATTATCCCCTGGTCTCCCAACTGATCATCTCCAATTGATAATCGCCAATCTCTGGTCTTTTAGGGAAGGTGCTTGAGAAGGTTGTGGCAGTACAGCTGCAGAGACATCTAGTTTCGATTAATATTCTGGGGAAATTACAGTCTGGGTTCCAGCCTTCCACAGGGTGAGGACTGCACTTGTAAGGGTAATGAATGACCAGCTGATGATTTAAGATTGAGTACAGCTGACACTTTTAATCATGTTGGATGCTACAGTAGCATTTGATTGACCATGGACTGTTGCTTTGACAGCTGAGGGACATCACTGGTGTGATGGGAGCTGCCAGTCAGTGGTTTCAGTCTTACCTAGAAGAGCAGTCAGTCAGTGGTGATGGATGGTTATGCATCAGTCCCCAAGAGACCAGAAATGCAGCCTTCCTCAAGGTTCTATTTTGCCCATGTTATTCAACGTATACATGTGGCCTTCTGGGTATATTATGGTCAAGCATGGGTTGAGTACCATCAGTCTGCTGATGATACACAACTGTTTATCTCTTGCCTGGTGAGCTCTGTCACCTCAGCCTCTGCCTTGGAGGACTGCCTGAATGATATAGCCAGCTGGATGCATCGGAGCTACCTTGTGCTCAATCCAGGGAAGACTGAGGTTATGCTGATGGGAAGGGGCAGCCGATATGAAGACCCTACATGTTGATGGGGTGAAGGTGGATGTTGTGGGCGAGGTAAAGAACCTGAGTGTCATTTTCAACCATGTTCTCTCCATAAAAAATCAGGTATCAAATGTGGTGTGAAGATGTTTTTTTTCAGCTACACCCTTATTTATCCCAGGTGGACCTTGCCACAGCAACCCATGCCTGGTGACCACAAGGCTCAATTATTGTAATTCCCTCTTCCCTGGACTTCCAGCTGTGCTTCTCCACCACTTGCAGCTTGTTCAGAATGCGACAGCATGACTGCTTGCTGGTTTGGGCAACCGTAATCATATGACGCCTGCCCTGCATTCTCTACATTGGCTGCCTGTAGAGTGGTGTATTGAGTTTTAAATGGTACTGTTGGTTTTCAAGGGCCTATGCCCTGAACAGCATAGGCCCTGGCTATATTCAAGATCTGCTCCTTGAGCTTCGTACTAATGGTTATCTCCACTCAGAAACCACTTAATATTTGGGGATACTGCCACTATCATGCTTTAAGTTGGTGGGTAATGCTGTGGTGGGCCCCTCCGCATGGAACTCACTCCCTCTACCTAGGTAAAGAGGAGAGGAAAGAATCAGAGGAGAAGAGGTGGGCATTAGTATGAAACAGACAAACTTAAATACTTCCAAATCAAACAAAATATGCAATAACAAACAGCAGAAAAAGAATTAAAAGAATATATTTAAGTGTCTATATACAAATGCAAGAAGTCTAAAATGTAAAGATGGGAGAATTAGAGTGTTTAGCACTAAATGAAGCTATAGGCATAATGGGAATCTCAGAGACCTAGTGGAATGAGGATAATTAATGGGACACTGTAATAATGAGGCACAAAATATATAGAAATGACAGAGTAAATCGAGCTGGTGGTGGGGTGGTGCTATATGTTAGAGACAGCATTGAGTCAAGTAGGATTAAAATTTTACAGGACATGAAATGTACTCTGGAATCTCGATTCTCTACAAATAGAAATTCCAAGTGCAACGGGGAAGTGTGTAACAGTGGAATTATACTATTGACCCTCTGATCAGGATGGTGAAACTGACCATAGAATGCTAATGGAGATCAGTCAGGCTACTAAAGTTGGAAACGCAGAAATAATGGGTGATTTCAATTACGCCTAATATTGACTGGGTGAATGTCTCTTCAGGGTGTGATGCGGAGGTAAAATTTCTAGATGCTGTAAATGACTGCTTCTTGGAGCAGCTGCTTCTGGAACCTACAAAAGGAGCTACTTTGGAGCTAGTCTTAAGTGGAGCGCAAGACTTGGTGCAAATGGCAATGATGATAGAGACATGTGGTAATAGCGACTAGGGATGGGCGAACGCGGTTTGGAAGTTCAGAGTTTGGCCCGAACTCAGCCTGTTCGGACATCCGAACCGAACGTTCGAACGGCCGAACAGTTCGGAAAAGTTCGGATGAGTTCGGAGGTGGGAAAAATGTGAGTTTGGGTGGGAAAGACATGACTGGAAGGGGGAGGCAGCTGAGGAGCAGACTTCCTGGCACCAGAGGTGGTTTCAGGGCCAAATGATACCGATACCGAAAAAAAAATTTGGTATCGGTACCGATAGCACTATTTTCGGATGTTCGGCTGAGTTCGGCCAAACCAAACTCCGCCGAACCAAACAGCCGAACCCGAACTCAGGTTTCGAACCGAACGACTGAACGTCCGAACATCCGAACGGTGTTCTGTTCGCCCACCCCTAATAGCGACCATAATATAACCAAATTTGATATAGCTATAGGAGGGAGACTGACAAAAAACAAAACTATTGCATTTAACTTTAAAAAGTAGAACTATGAAAAAATGAGTAAACTAGTTAGAGGGAAACTAAAAGGAGCAGCTTCAAGGATTAAATGCATGCAAGAGGCATGGAGATTATTTAAAAACACCATCTTGAAAGTGCAGATTAAATGTATTCCACAAATAAAAAAAGGTAGCAAGGGGACCAAACGTCTGCCAGTGTGGCTAAATGGGGAGATGAAGGAGTCTATTAGAGGCAAAAAGGCATCCTTTAAAAAATGGAAAGCTAGTCCTAATGAAGTTAATAGGAAAGAGCATAAACACTGCCAAATTAGATGTAAAACGTTAATAAGAAGGAACGTTTGGCCAGCAGGCCAAGAGGGGAAACCATGTTGGCTCTTCTCCATTGTGCTATGTATATCAATGGGTATTTTCAGACGTTACGAGATCACGCTCAACCACAGTGAACCACAGTCAATCCCACGGCGGGGCCAAAGCACCTGAACGTCTGTTCGGCAGCCGCCAGATATTCACCATGGTCAATACCCACATGGGGTCAATTTCAACCACACTTCCGGAGCTCCCCGCCGGACAATCTCCGGAAGCGTGGTCAAAGAGATTCCCACCGGGAAACAACAAAAAGTAACGTCTGGACAGCAATCACCGGCCGGAACCAAAGAAAATGATCCCCAGCCAGGGACAAAGCACGCAACGTCGCTGCCAGGCAACCAGCAACAACACAGCCACCGGAGGGAGATTTAAAGGGAAAGCCACAGCAGGGAAGTGTGGCGGGATGGCGCGAGGAGGGAGGCGGAAGAGAGCGGCAGGAGAGAAAGCGAGGGTGGAGGAGGCAGTGGCAGTAGTGGAGGGAGTGTAGGCGGGGGAGGTGGAGGTGGGGGTCACGCTGAGGATGGAGGCAGCAGAGGGACAACACCCGCAGCAGCTGGGACAGGAAGCCTCGGGGACATCAGTCGGACTCGGGGAGGAGGCACCCCAGAGAACACCCCCCCAGCCCAGGCAGAGGAGGAGGTGGTGGAAGAGGCGGTGGAAGAGGCGGTGCAGGAGGAGGAGGAGGACCCACAGGGGAGATGAGGGAGGAAGCCCTACCACAGAGGGGGCCAGTGGGGGCTGCAGGAGACCCGGAACTTCATACGGATCTGGGGGACCCTGGAGCACCAGCTGGAGCTCGCACTCAACCAGCGCAATGAGCATGCCTACCAGGACATAGTGGGGGAAATGGAGGCGGTGGGGCACCATCGCACCATGGCACAGTGCCGCTCCAAGGCCAAGGAACTGAAGAGGGGGTACAAGGCCATCAGGGACAACAATAGGCAGTCCGGACACAGAACCCGGACCACTCCCTTCTATGATGCCCTGGACTGAATACTCCACATGAAGGGGTTGATAGTCGCCCCATGGCTTGTGGGGAGTGCAGTGGTCCAGGGCAGGGAAATGGCCGAGGTACCCCCTCCCCTCACTGCCCTCCTGATAGACATGAGATCAAGGGCCCTGGACCCTCAGGAGGAATGCCCCGGGACCTCCGGCACCTGCAGGCCCCCCCTGGACAGCAGCCTGGAGAGCACCCACCCTCAGGCCGAACAGGCTGAGTCCTAGGCCGGCACCCTCATCACCCTCAGTCAGTGGTCCATGGGGGAGCAGTCCCACACCGAGGGGCCGGCCTCTGAAGGATTGGAGACCGACATCGAGGGCAAGTGGGTGACCAGGAGGGAAGAGGGACTGGGCCCATGGGGGCAGGGGCCAAAGGGGGGATGGAGGGGCCGAGGCCAGCCCCAGCCCCCCAAAAGCAAGGTGGGAAGGGGGTCTGGACCCCAATCACCCAACCGCACACCCCTACACCAACAACCCCCCCTCTTTGCCCACAGGGCATGGAACACCCCAGCACCAGACCCGGGTGGGTGAGCAGGCAGGCACAGAGGAGCCTGGGCAGCAGTTGGAGGAACCAGGTGAGGCACGCGGTCCGGGTGGGAGGGCCCACCGGGGTGCAGAGAGAGGGTCCCCAGACAGTCGGAGGCAGTGGGAGGGGCTGGGGAGAGGGTGGGAAGGGGCCGGGTGACACGCCCGGAGGCCCACGGAGCCCCGGTCCTCGGGCCAGGGGTGGGCGCCCGGGACGGCAGCTGACTTACCTTACTGTACCCTACAGGGCAACCTCAGCAGCCAGCGTCTCCAGGGCCTGTGCCCCCAGTGTCTCCAGGGCCTGTGCCCCTGGTGCGCATGAGGGAGCACCGGGCATGGGTCCACCGGCGGAGGGAGGGCCAGGCGGAGGATATCATCTGGACCTCGGCAGAACAGAAGGAGAGGATGATAGCAGCTGTGGATCGGATGGAGGTAGCCATCGAGCGGTCCCTGGAGCGGGCGGAGGTGCGGGACATGAGGCTCCAGGCCGAGGTGTGCCTGGAGCAGAGGCGGGAGCGCCGGGAGCACAGCAGGCAGGTGAAAGCGCTCGGGCAGCTGGAGCAGGCCATCACAGGCATGGTGTGGGAGCACTCTGCCAAAATGGAGAGGTCCCATGATATTGGGACCTCCCTGCTCCTGTACGTGGGCACCATGTGCACCTATGTGATGGCAGCCGCCCCCACGGGCACCCTGCCTGCCCAGGGTCCCATGCCAGGCCCCTCGGTGCCCCTGTACCATCCTCCCCGCCCCCATGCCCTCATGGGCCACGCATCCACCTCCCCTGCCCTCCAGAGGGTGCAGCCGCTAAGGGGGCCCCCCCGGGTCCAGGGCCCACCCTCCCCCCTACCACTGCCCCCCTTGCCGGCCCAGGAGGCAGCCCAGGACACTGCTGGGGACACAGACAGCAGAGGGGAGGGGAGCTCACAGAGCTCCATAGTGAACACTGGACACTCAAGGGGGCATCCCTGGAAACGTGGGGGATGGGGGGGAGAGGTGGGAGGGGGAGCGCAGTGTGAGGTGGGGGGCACTATAGGGGGCGGGGCATGGCTGGGGTGGAGGTGGAGGGAGAGGGGCTGGGTGCACATGTACAAGAAGATAAAATAAATCGTGGTTGCACTATATTGCCTCCTGGGCCCATTTGTGGGTGACAGGGGTGGGGTGGTGGGGTACCGGACCCCCTCCCATGTAGGGGCCGGCCCAGGGAACCCCCGGGGGTGGGCCGGGGTGGTGCAGCCCTCACACCTCGGCCTCCTGGCTGATATGCCTCACCAGGGCGTCCCGGATTCGCTTGGCATAACGGTACTCCCTGGGGTTCTCGGCGTTCACGTACAGGGGCACCGGGCCGGGGGACCGGTTGGGCTCAGGGTATTCCAGGGCTGCCCCCTTGGTCTCGCAGACATTGTGGAGCACACATCAGGCACCGATCACCAGGGCCGAGGTCTCCACAGTGTAGTCTAGCCACCCAGCAAGGCTCCTCCAGCGCTGCTTGAGGGCCCCGAAGGCTTGCTCCACCATGGTCCACTCCTGCTGGAGCACAGGCGGGTATTGTATAACACCTCTGCAGGGTTGGTGCGACTGGGTAGACCTTCATTAGCCACCGGGTGAGGGGGTAGGCAGGGTCACCCAGGATACAGGGGGGCATCGGTACCCCCTCGAGCCAGGTCATCCCCATGTCAGCAAAGTCCCCCCGGAACATCTGGACATAGAAGAGGGAGATGGTCATGATCCGGGCATCATAACTGCGGCCAGAGTTGCCTGTGAAGATGTTTATGAACCGGCCCCAGTGATCCACAACCGCCTGCAGCTGCAGGCAGTAATACCTGTGCCTGTTCACATACTCTGCAGCCTCCCCTGCGGAGGGGCGGAGGATCTCTATGTGGGTGCCGTCCACGGCATGCAGTTGGGGAAGCCTCCAGCCGCGAATCCTGCCATCACGGCCCCCTGGTCCACCAGCTGGATCATTCTGTCCAGGAGCACGCCCTCCACAGCCTCGCACACATCCCGTAGGATACAGGCAACGGTGCTCAGGCCTACCCTGAAGTGCTGGAAGATGAACCAGCAGGAGTCAGGCGTAGCTAGGGCCCAGACCCCTATAGTCACCCGCTGGACCATGGGGATGGGGGTCCTCAGTGGGTGTGCTGTCGCTCAAGCCAGGGCATAAGGAGCTCAGCGAGCTGGAGCAGTGTGAGCTTGTCCATTCTAAAGTAGGCCCTCCAGGTGCCTCATCCCACTGGGCCAGCGCCTTGGCCCACCAACCCTGTGCCCGCTCAGCGACCCATATCCGCCTGTCGATGGGCATAGTGAGCAGGGCTGCCCGGCGCATGGTCTCCCTCCCCCATTGGAGTTGTCGGCCCCAGCTCACAGCCTGCCAGTCTGCCCTGGAGAGCCACTGCGCCCTGAGCCGGGCGAGGTCTCTCCTGCACCCATAGTGGGCCTTGCGGCCCCTTGCAGCTCTCCAGGCCAGGGTAACCCACAGGTGGCCGCCCAGGTGCAGCTCCACGGTAAGGAGGCGCAGCTGCTCAGTGTAGTTGTGGTACCGCTTGGCTGCGAGCATGAGGTACATCCAGTAGGCAGATGCCCTGTCCCGCTCCATGGTGGTGGTGGCCCCAGGGGTTGGTTATGATGACCCAGTGACCCACCCTCAGCTGGGCGGGCCCCCAATGTGGTGCTGGTGTCAGTGGGCATGTGGTTGGGTGCACCTGCTGTCCTCGCATGGGGCCTCGCGCCTGCACAGGCTCGAGAGGCTGTGCGCTCCTTGTGCAGCTGCATGCCTTCAGCCATCACCACCACCCCCTCCCTGTTTGCAACACCGTGTCCTTGCCATCCTGGTTAGCCATCCTGTGTGTGTGCTTGTTTTCTGCAGCTGTGATGGGTCCGCACCCCACGCCTCGCTCTGTTGCAATACAATGTTGCAGCCCGTGGCCGCCTGTCCTGTCCTTGCGACCCCTCGGAGGGCCCCCCCGGCCCTGGAGGGTATGTGTGCCCCCCTGTCCATGGTGTTATTCTCCCTGTCTAGCTGGACCATGGCTGGTTGTGCATCCACCGGGCTCCCGCTTCCCGGTCCCCATGGGGCCCCACATAGCTGGACCTTCCGCGAGACCATGTCCCTGTGTGACCTGTGGCATACCCCAGCCGTGCAGCTGCTCCTGTGCTGCCCAGACAGCCAGTCGGGTGTTTATGTGAGCCTGAGCTCTGGTCTTCGCTACTTTGGCTATGAGGCGAGCGCTCATGATTGCCAGCTGCATGGGGAGACTCTGGGGCTGCTTCCCTTCCCCAATGGGCACATCCCAGAGATGAGGTGCTCTCATGTGGCCTGGTCCATGGCTGAGACCATGTCTGCACTGTCTGTGTGCAGCCTGGCTGCCTACGTGATCTGCCTTGCGGAGGGGGGCCCTGCCTTGGCCGTGTCCTGCTTTAGCTGTGTTCACAGGACCCGTGGGTACCAGAGCTCCTGTGGGGCGGTGTACCACTGGCTGTTGGAGCTGGGACAGCTTCCGTGACTCCTTGCTGCTGACTGCTGCATGCCTGAGCCTACCGTGGCGGAGCTGTCGGGCGTGTGGGCCCATTCGAATGTGCAGTCGGGGCTGTCTATGCAGGATCCCTTCGAGACCTACTACCTGATTGCCCACCACAGATCCCTGTTGGGGTACCAATGGGGCATGATCCATTGGCCCTACCTAGTTCATCAGGTGGGGTACCCAGCCCCTGGGCCCATTCTGGCCCCCAGAAGCTGGCTGTAAGTCCCGGTGTGCCTCCCGGCCCCCTGGTTGCCTGCCCCCGTGTGGGCTCCTGCCCCTGCTCGGGGGCCGGTTTCCACTGGCTGCTCCCTCCCTGATGTCACTGCCATGCTACCTGCTTCCCGGAGTGCTGCTGCCCCTGCCTGTGGCTCTGGGCCCCCTCCAGCCCCCACTCCCCGTCTGCCTCTGCACCCAGTGTTCCCCTCCATGGTTGCCTTCCCTGGTGCCTGGGTCCGGTGCTCTGCATGGCCTCGCTGACCCAACTGTGTCCAGTGGACTGTCCCCACCCACCAGCACTTCCCCCTGTGGCCCCAGCCCCCCCCCCGGGTGCCTGAGTAACCTCAGGGATCTGGGGCCCCCGGACTGCCCCTCCCACCTTCCTCCGTGTGTGTGTGTGCATCCTTGGACCTGCTGCGCTGCACCAGCTTGCCTGCCTGCCCTCCATTGGCCCCTCGCCAGGGTGTAGGGTCTGTGTGTGCCTCCTGGACTGTTCCCGGCCTGCTTGCTGTGCTGTGTGGGCTCCCACTGTGCCTTGGTCCCAAACTCCTGGGGCCCCCCATTCCAGGAGTGCCTGTGTTGCTGTGGGGGTGCCCGTGCAGACAGTTCTGCTGTGGGGGTTGTGGTTGCTGTTGCCTGTGTCCTACCCTGCCCCTTTGCGGTCCCCTCCTTCCCTGTTCCGCGCCCTCCCCCCCGTGCCCAGTGTGCCTTGTGTGTTGTCTGGGCACCCGTGTCCCCCTCCCCTTCCCTTCTGTGTGTGTGTGTGTGCCCGGGCATGTGCTTGTGCTGTGTGTTCCACTGTGTGCCCCCGCTGTCTGTGTGCCTGTTGTGTGTGGTACCTGTCCGGCTCTTCTCCCTCTCCCCCCTCCCTTCCTGTTTCCCTTGTGTGGTCATTCCTTTGTGTGCCTTTTGGCTTCGGTTGCCCTCAGGCAGCCATGTCTGTGTCCCACCCCTGCCTGGTGGATTCTGGGTGTTTTGACCACAGCCGGGAATCGGTGTCATGTCTGTTGCACTGCCCCAGCCCGTGATCTGCCAGCACGATTCCCTGCCATGGTCCTGGTCCCGTCATGTCTGTTTGGGGCTTTTCTTCACCCCGGGGGGTGGTTGTTCGGTTTGCCCCCACCGGGAATCCACTGTGAACCGGGCGGCCGTAACGTCTGAAATCACCCAATATGCCCAATAAGTCTGTTCTTCACAATGGTCTCCACCATTTGCCTGGCACCGACATCAGGCTCACATGTAGTTTCCAGTGTTGCCTCTGGAGCCTTTTTTTAAAAAATTGGTGTTATGCTCACTGCCCTCCAGGTCTCATGTACAGAAATGGATTTTAGCAATAGGTTACAAATTACCAATAGCAGTTCTGAAATTTCATATTTGAGCTCCTTCCGAATTCTTGGGTGAAGACCATCTGGTCCTGGTGATTTGTTACTATTTAATTTGTCAATTTGCTCTTCTACCTCTTTTAGAATCTCACTAATTTGTGACAGCAGCTCTTCGCATGCTCAGCACCACTAAAAGTCAGGTCAAAGTTTGCCAGCACTTAGGCTAATTTGCCAGAGCATAAGCACTGGCGAATTAGATGTAAAATGTTAATAAGGCAGTACAGGCCAAGAGAGAATTTGAATAGAGACTCGCTAAAGAGGCAAAAACTAATAATAAAAACGTTTAAAAATACATCAGAAACTATTCCCCAATCTTCTGGGGGTGGAGTGAGCGGAGAACGGGCTGGTAGCAGAGCCGCTGCCTTTCGCTACCTGGGTGAGCTGTTTGAACTGGGGACACCTGTGGAGCCTTAGCGGCTAGATTCAAAAGGAGAAGGCGTCCCTGCGGCAGCGCTGTAGGTGCGCGTCGTGGGCCGCACGCCTAAGGGCCGCGCGTACAAGGGCGCGCCCTTGTGCGCGGCCTTAGGCGCGGATTAGGGGCGGTAGGGCTCTAACGACAGTAACTGTTACAGTGACTCATGAAGAGATCTAAACGATCAAGGCCCAAGGCAGCTAACTCCTCTTTGCCATCGGAAAAAACTCTAAGGGTGTAATCACACGTGCAGCAATTATCTGGATTTTTTAAAACTGGTTCTCAATAGTTCGCTGTTAACAAGTCCTGTTGCATTCACATGCATGCCATACCGATTTTAAGTACAGCGAAATAATGCATTCAGACCTTCTTGTAGTGCGTGCTTACCCGGCTGCTCAGTACGGTTCAGTTACAGGAAGTGGCCTGTGGGGAGCCAGAAGGTTGCTACTTTGTAGCAAAGTACAACTTTGCTACAACCTTTGCTGCAACTTTGCAAACTTTGCAACAACCTTTGCTACAACCTTTGTAGCAAAGGTTGCTACTTTGTAGAATCAGGGAGTAAAGAGGGAGAGCCTGAGGCTGCTGGAAAGAAGCCCCTCGCATTCTCTCCCTGGTTTCTTTCCGGTATCCCGCTGCTGCTACTGCTGCAGCACTACGGTAGAGGCAGAGGCAGATGATTGAAAGTCCCTTGGAGGGAAGAACTTTTTTGGGGAGAAGCATGGAGGGGAAACATGGAGGGGAAGAACTTTTTTGGGGAGAAGCTGGCTGCAGCCTGCACCCAGCGAGGCAACTACAGGGCTCCAGCTGGTCTCACTGCTTCCGGTAGGGGCAGGAGTAAAACAGCGCACTTGGAAGCACGGTTGCATTCACATCAGAAAAGATTACACACTAGTTAAAACCAGTACGATGTTGCTTTCACACTGCTGTTAAGTGCGGATTTATTGAAAACGGACAGCAAAAAGGTAGGTTTGAGTAGCTTTTCAACACGCATTGCTTTAGTGCGATATTGACTACATTTAATCGAATTTAGGTGTTCAGACAGGCATGAAACATTCGTTTTTTTTAAAAAATCGCACAAATCAGAACGTCTGAATCCCCCCTAAAACAACGGAAGATCGAGAGCTTTTTGCTCGAGAAGGGTGGTAGACCAGATGGTTGCCCGGACCTTTTTGAGGGAAATCGCTTTGCTGTTTTGGCCTCCCCCGTGCCACTGCCGGAGACCCCTGTGCAGGACTTATTATCTCCTACTCCCCCGGGGAATCACACGGCCATGGGGCATTGGTCCCCTGTGGTTGCTCATCATAGAGGAGTTGTGGAGGAGGCTGGGGTGACTAACTTGACTGATATCCTCACAAGTCACGTGGCCCTTACAGCTGATACTATGAAATTCATGTTTGTTCAGCTTAATCAGTTACATGAGAAATTGGAGTCATTAAATTTATTCACATGTAAGGGGAATTGGTGGGGTGAGGGTGGTATGACCCCAAATCCAGAGCTGCTCCATAAGTCTAGTGAACCAGTGGGCCTGGGGGAAGCAAGGAGGAATATGTGTGGGGGGAGGACAGTATTGCAGCTGGGTGCCCGGACCCTGAATGTAACAAACCCAGTAGGTGCTGGAAGCTGCTTTCCTCAATCATTATCTCAGAGACCGGACCAAATAAATACTCCTGGTCAGGGTAATGATCAGCCATTATATAAATTATCTTCTAGGGCATTAATTTTTACTGTATGTCCCTTGGTGAATGGCTATCTACCCCCTTGGAGTACCCCCCTAGATATTGCTGAATACCTACGGTTACTGACTCATAAACCTATTGTTAGTCATAACATTGTTTCTATTGTTGTTATCAGTAGTACAAGAAATCGCCACATGATGAAAATTCTCTTTGATTCCCCTGTGTGGGTTTCTATAATCCTAAGGAGGGAAGAGGTATTAAAGAGGAAAGCAATTTACATCGCTAGAGTGGCGCAAGTTGGTCAGGACTGTTTTCAGGCAACGCAGGTTAAACATCATGTATATAGGAACAGCACTTTTGTGGTGCAATTGGATGTCCAGGGAACCCCCAATTCAGAAGAATCCCGAGGTTGTGTAGCTGCCTCCAGAATTGGGGGCTTACAAACTTGTAAGGCAGGGAATAGGTATACTGAGGAGGGGCATGCCGTTGTAATGAGGGCACCAATGGTGCAATTGGATGTCCAGGGAACCCCCAATTCAGAAGAAACCCGAGGTCGTGTAGTGGCCTCCAGAATTGGGGGCTTACAAACCCGTAAGGCAGGGAATGGTTATACCGAGGAGGGGCACGCCGTTGTAATGAGGGCACCAATGGTAACAAGGACTGTTGGTCCACCTGTTATGGAATTGTTACTGACAGGGCCTATTGTGGATCCTTTGCCCTTTCAGGGTGAGGGAACCAGTCAAGATGTTGGGAGCATGGAATGCGAGCAGGTTTTGTCAGGGCTGCCCCAGGTGGAGGGCCCAGGGCCAATAACTTCAAGTTTTAATTTATTTCAAGCTACTGCCCAGATAAATCAGAAAGGCCTATTGGACCAATTTGGGGTATTGTCTAAAAAACCGGGAGATCTAAGTCCCATAGGACGTTGTTGGGTTCCCCATAGGGTTGGGATGGCGGCAGGAGTGGCGGGATGGCGGCTAAGGTTCCCGTTTCCCCGTTCTGTCCTCCAATCTCCTCCTCTCTAGTTGAGATGGTAGGGGAGGCGAGGATGGAGGGGAATCATGTAGTTGCTATTCTTCCCTTGGCCCGTAGATCAACCTCCCTTATGGATCCACTGCTACCCCAGCTTACCTGGCTGTCCCAAGCCATAGGAGGCGCGGAGGGGGGAGTGGTGATTGAGAGGGGCAAGGACAGGGAACTCAGACTGCCTGATCCTTTGCCCCGGATCCCCGAGGCGCCGGCAATCTCCTCGCAACCCTTAGGCTGCGGGGACTTTGAGGTTTGTAGTTCCCAGATTGATAAAGAGCTGGTTTTGGATAAATGACATATAGTAGCAGATTACCCCGGGCTAAGAATTCTGAGCTGGAATATTGCAGGGTGGAAAGCCCGCCTGCTGGATGCAGATTTTCTCCCCTTTTTGTCTGGATTTGACCTTCTCTTGTTACAGGAGACTTGGGCCTTATCGGATTTTTGGTGTGAAGGATTTGCCCTACCTGCTTCCCCGGCTACGGGGCCAGGCAGGCCAAGTGAAGGCCTTGCTCTTCTGGTCTCCATATGTCTACAGGTTCATATCCAGGCTTGTGATTCTTTAGGCTCGTACTTTTCGTTACACCATTGCTTGTTTCCATCTGGGTTGGAGATAATGTTGGGGAATATATATTTACCCCCCACTTCTTCCCCTTTTTTCTCACCTGACCTATGGTTAGGGATTCTTAAGAAATTGCAAAGGTGTTGCACCTTATACCCCGGGGCTATTCTGCTTATAGGGGGTGACTTCAATATAAGATTGGGCAATTCTATTTCAACTGAACCCCTAAGGCTCGATGATTCTGATTGGCTACTGGGGGCCCGCTCCTCTAGGGACTGTATTGTTAGTTCTGGTGCCGGCCAAATGAGGGATCTTTTGACCTCCTTTGGACTTATGGTTTTGAACGGTCGTTTTGATGGAGATCGTGATGGGGCTTTTACTTTTCATTCAGCTAATGGATCTAGTATTATTGATTATTTTTTGCTCTCAGAAATGTTTTCCCAGAATGTACAAGAATTTTGCATTATTCCAAGAGAAGAATCTGATCACTTCCTGTTATTTTTGCTGTTGGCAGACCCTTTTAGTCTCCCATTGGTGGGCAAGGGTTTGGGAGTTGGGGAGGGGGGTGGGGTAATTCGGACCCAATGGTCCAATGATTTGAAAGCAACTTTTGAGGATTTTATTTTACAACCAACAGTTAAAGATCTTGTGGACAGGATGGTAGCTCAGGAAGGCAGTTGCCTTGTAGAATTTAATGAATTGATTGCTCTTCTGCATCCTCTCTTGGTTACAACTAAACCTAGAGGTGTTAGGCCTGGGAAGCCCCCTTCATGGTTTGACCAAGAGTGTAGAATGCAGAGGAAAGAGCTGTGTCAGCTTGCTAAGAGGCTAAAGAGCAATCCCACTACGCTGCTTAGGTT
Organism: Sphenodon punctatus; assembly: GCA_003113815.1. Classification (NCBI taxonomy): domain Eukaryota; kingdom Metazoa; phylum Chordata; class Lepidosauria; order Sphenodontia; family Sphenodontidae; genus Sphenodon; species Sphenodon punctatus. Next base: position 230,990 of record QEPC01008113.1, on the reverse strand, counting down.
GACCTTTCTTGCCTCTCGGAGGCATTATCGACAAATGATTATGTCCAAGCGAAAGGGGAATCAGGAGATGAAATGGGCTCAGCTACTAAGGGCTGCCTTGGATGATAACCAGGGCTCCTTTTGGAAGCTTGTTCGCCCGGGCCAACCTAAGAATTTAATCTCGGTAATCCCGGCGGTTCGTTGGGTTGAGTTTTACATGGGAATATTTTCTGCTGCTGTTAGTGATGAGATTCCTTTATCGCCAGCAGAATATCTTCCTGAGTGGCCCCCCATTTCTAAAGAGGAGGTGATCCTCTTTATTACCCGATTGAGATCTGGGAAGGCCCCTGGTGAGGATCTTATTTCCCCTGAATTATTGAAGGCCGACCCTGAATGGTGGGCCAGTTTTTTGGCTCCCCTTTTTTTAAAAATAAATTCTACCGGGGAAATCCCCTCTGCATGGTGTAACGGTATAGTAGTCCCCATTCACAAGAAGGGCAATGCTTCTCATCCTGGGAATTATCGCCCAATATGTCTATTAAGCATCATAGGGAAACTGTATACCCGCTTTCTGCTGGAAAGGCTTTTGGCATGGATTAATGAAAACAACATCATAGAGCCAGAGCAGGTGGGATTTCAGAGTGGGAAGTCTACTGTGGATCAAATCCTCCTACTTTCTTCCTTGGTAGATCGTTATGTTACCCAGCAGCGCAAATTCTATCTGTGTTTTGTAGATCTTTCCATGGCCTTTGATTCCATCAATAGGGAAAGGTTATGGGTTAAGTTAGGGGCCACCTCGATAGACCGCAGGCTCCTTTTTCTACTTATTAAGTTACATACGAGGAACCAAATCCGAGTCCGTATGGGTCCTGCCCAGTCACTTACGGAGGGAATTAGGGTTGCTAGGGGTGTTAGGCAGGGCTGCCTGTTGGCACCGGCCCTGTTTAACCTTTTTTTAAATGACCTAATCCCCTTCCTTAAAACCTACGACACCCATGCTCCCAAAATTGGCACTAGGGGGATTCCAGCTCTGCTGTATGCAGACGATACGGTGCTCATCTCCCAGACCTTGGTAGGCCTGAGAAGGGTGATGCTGAGGTTTGGAGAATATTGTAACAGGGAGGGGTTGAAGATTAACTTCCCTAAAACCAAGGTTATGGTGATGGGAAGGCAGACAAGAAGGAAGATCCACCATTGGGACATTGGGGGGAACCCCATTACCCAGGTGATGAATTTAGGTACCTGGGGGTGATCTTGTCCCCTTCCCCGAGTTGGGAACCTCATTATAGGGCAATGGTGCTGCAGGCTAAGAATACACTTAGAGCAGTCCTGGGGTTTTTTTATACCCAGGGGGGGAAATTAGCAGTACCAGCCCTGTGGCTTTTCAGGGCTAAGGTTATTGCACAGTGCTTGTATGCCTTTCCCGTCTGGGGTGTTTCCTTCTTGGCAAGCTTAGAGCCGATCCAGAACCAGGCTCTGCGATCTATTCTGGGGGTATCAAGGGGCACTCCACAGGCAATTCTTAGGCATGAAACAGGGAGCACAACTATGCGTTCTCGCGCCCTCCAAGTAATGGTTAGGTATTGGATTAAGGTTATTCTTTTTCCCCCCCAAGACCATTCACTCTTGGCGTTGGCTGTAAGGTCAGGGCTGGTTGATGCCTGGGGTGGACGAATAGAAGCCGAGGTTAGGCTGCTGGGGCTTTCAAGAGAAGCCCTGGGGCCTCTTGGCCCTAGACAAGCTTTGTCCCTCATTAGGCGGAGGATCCAGGACCAAGAGTTACAATCTGAAAGGTCCAGGTTGTCCGCCCAGAGGGTAGCACCTGGTTATCCACTAGGGGGCCCTATGAACATCAGGACCAGCTATCTATCTAGATGGCAGGATTTTAATCAACGTAGGGCCCTCGCATGCTTCCGTTGCGGTGTCTACCCTTCTGCACTTTTGGAGGGCCGATGTAGAGGTATTCCGAGGGCTGGGAGATTTTGCCGGTTATGTGACCTATCGGAGGTAGACTCTTATGAACACATCTTTTTTCGATGCCCAGCCTTGAAGGGGCCTAGAGACGCCCTATTGGGCAAATTTATTCAGGCTCCCTTTGACTATAGGGGCAAGATGAGGGAATTCCTTGGAGGGGCGGATTCGGTCTTATCTAGGACGGTAGTAAGGTACTGTCAGATTTTCATGCATTTATGGTCTATACAGCCTGCTCAGGATGAGGGAGAGGGATAGTAGTATTCTGATGGAATGTGTATGGTTCTTTTTGATGATTTGCTAATCACCGACATTTTTTGGTTGATGTGGGTTGTATTATTCTCTTTTTATGTTTGTACTATGTATATGTATATATATGTACATGTATGTGTTAAAAACCGAAGGTTAAACAATAAATATAACTTGAAACTTGAACCAATCTTCTGGGAATAGCGGTTGTTGTTCCAATATATAAGAATGGGAACCCCCTTGATCCTAAAAATTATAAACCTATAAGTCTGTTGAGCATAGTAAGTAAGCTGTATGCTAAATATCTGTTAATGAAATTTGAGGGATGGCTGCATGCCAATAAGATCTTGCATGACGAGCAAAATGGATTTAGAGCAGGGTGATCCACTTTGAACCACTGTTATGTTCTTTCACACATGGTTACAAAGATCTTGGCCTTGGGAGAAAATTTATATACAGCGTTCATAGACTTAAGGGTGGTATTTGATTTAGTATCTAGGGAATTATTGTGACAAAAATTAGAGGTGACAAATATAGATTGACGTCTGCTTTATTTGATACGACAGCTATATACAGAAACAGTACTTAAGGTCAGGTTAAACCCTGAGGAGGTTTTATCAGGGAATATTACAACTGAGAAAGGAGTTAAACAGGGATGTGTTCTTGCACCTGCTCTGTTCAGCTTTTTTTGAAATGATGTAAAAGAGGCATTAACTTTTGATGCAAACCATTCAGTTAAAATAGGAGGGATACATCTTATCTGCTATATGCAAATGATGCAGTGTTAATCTCATGAACCCAGGTCGGACTACGGAGGGTACTGGAAGCTTTCAGTCGATACTGTTATAAAAATGCTTTGACAGTAAATTTCGAAAAGACAAAGATAATGGTGTTTTCATGTAAATTTGTATGGATATCCAAGAAATTCAGCAGATGAAAACATATAAGTATTTAGGGCTGAACTTTCAGGCAAACAGGAGGTGGACCACTCAAAAAAACATAGCAATAAGTAGAGCTCGATTATTGGGAAGGATTATTATTCAGTTTTTTTGAACGGGGGGTGGGGACTTGTTTTCGCCTGCTATGAAAGTATTTCAAATGAAATGTTTGTCCCATTTAACGTATCGGGCACAGTTTGGGGCTCTAGGGGTGATAAAAGAGCCGGAACAAGTACAGACAACATTTTTGAGATCCTTGCTAGCAGCACCCAGATGTGTACCTAATAGTATAGTGCATCTAGAATGTGGGACTATCCATTTGGAGGTTGAAGTTTGGACTCAGGCCATTAATTTTTGGTTACGTAGCTTATTTAAAAGAGCAGCTCCTTTTTCTCAACAGGCCAGTCAGGATAATTGTGCTAACTCTTGGCATTCTATAATGGGAAAGCTTCTGACTTTGGGGCTGTTGGTAGATTCACTGGTTACAATGGGCCTAGTGGATGCTAGGAGATTAGTTAAGAGACGCCTCCAAGATATTGCGAGGCAGGAAGAAATAGCAGATCTAAGGATTCGTAAAACCTGGAGACTGTACATGCATATATTGTGTCCAATAGGAAATGTGATCCCTTATCTGGATTACAATATTGATATGAGAAGGAAAAAGTTGTTTACTGCAGCAAGATTAGGTGTATTCCCATCAGTAAACCTAGAAGGGAAATTTAGGGGTATTCCTTTTGCAGACAGACATTGTAGTTGTAATACAGGTAAGGTAGATAATACGGAACATATTTTGTTGGATTGTTCTAGGCATGTAAAGGCTAGACGGAAATTGATTACCTCTATTTTGGAAAGAAGCACAGGATGCACTCAAGAAACGCAGATTGGTTTCTTGTTAAAAGGAAAGGAATTACAAATAACAGAAGCAGTGATTAGATACCTAACAGTGGTGACAAGTCGAAGAATGACGCTGAAAGAACTAAGCAGACCAGTGACCATCCTCCCATAAATAATTTAGATAGAAACATTAGGAAGAATTATATAATACGGCATTACATGGCATGACTAATGGCCCACGGCGAATGAGTTAGATGATTGGTAGGATTAGCCACTCTGTAAGATTAAATTGAATACTTTATTAGAAGGGGTAAATTGTACTAAATTAAGTAAGGTAATTGTTTTTAAATTGTTTTAAAATTATTATTAGTTAAATGTAAATAAATGTAGACAAATGCTAAATGATTTGTTAAAATAGAAGGCATTCGTCGAGTGGTATGGTTTATTTTTTATGTTGTTACGGGTTTTGGATATATGTTTTAAATGTATTTTAAATGTACAATTGCAATGGCATGGCTACGCAATAAACAAACAAACACACATCTGAAGCAAGAGGCCAGCTAGAGAGTCAGTTGAACCATTAGATGACCATGGAGTAAAAGGGGTGTTCAAGGAGGATAAGGGCATTGCAGAGAAGCTGAATGAATTCTTTGCTTAGGTCTTCACCACAGAGGATGATGGGGAGATACCCACGCCGGAACTTTTCTTTGTAGGTGCTGAATCGGAAGAGCTGTCGCAGATCAATGTGACTTTGAAAGAGGTTCTAGAGCAAATTGGCAAACTAAATACAACAAATCATCAGGACCAGATGGTATTCACTCCAGAGTTCTGAAGGAACTCAAATATGAAATTGCAACCTGCTACTGGTAATTGTAACCTGTCGCTAAAATCTGCCACTGTACCTGAGGACTGAAGGGTAGTGAATGTAACACTGATATTTAAAAAGGGCTCCAGAGGCAATCCTGGAAACTACAGACTGGTAAGCCTGACATCCTCAGCTCAGTGTGCAGTGGCTGTCAAAAAAGCAAATGGAATATTAGGAATTATTCATAAAGGGATAGAGAATAAAACTGAAAATATAATAATGCCACTATATAAATCTATGGTGCAACTACACCTTGAATATTGTATGCAATTCTGGTCTACTCATCTCAAAAATGGTGGAAAACTGGAAACTATTATTAAAAACAGCATCATGGGACATATTGATAAACATGGCTTAATGGGGAAGAGTCAACATGGATTTAGCCAAGGGAAGTTGTACCATAGTAATCTATTGGAATTTTTTGAGAGTGTGAACAAGCATGTGGATAAGATTGATATAGTGCATCTGGATTTTCAAAAAGCATTTGATAAGGTCCCTCATGAGAGAGACTCGAGGAAATTAAGTCGTCATGGGATAGGAGGCAGTGTCCTATTGTGGATTGGTAACTGGCTAAAAGATAGCAAGCAAATAGTAGAACAAAATGGTCTGTTTTCATAGTGGAGAGGAGTAAATAGTGGAGTACCCTGTACTGGGACCAGCATTGTTTAATATATTCATTAATGATCTGGAAAGGGGAGTGAGGTGATCAGATTTGCAGATGACAACAAGTTATTCAAGGTAGTTAAAACACAAGCGGACTGTGAAGAATTGCAGGGGGATCTTGCGAGACTGGGTGACTGAGCATCTGACATGGCGGATGACAAGTGCAAAGTGATGCAGCACAAAGGGTAAAACAATCCAAAGTTTATGTATACAGTGCTGGGTTCTAAATTAGGAGTTACCACTCAGGAAAAGGACCTTGGAGTCACTGTGGACAATACATTGAAATCCTCAGCTCAGTGTGCAGTGGCTGTCAAAAAAGCAAATGGAATGTTAGGAATTATTCGTAAAGGGATAGAGAATAAAACTGAAAATATCATAATACCACTATATAAATCTATGGTGCAACTACACCTTGAATATTGTATGCAATTTTGGTCTACTCATCTCAAAAAAAGACATAGATCCTTTTTACCCGAGACTCACCCATGCATGAACACCCAGAAATTTGATTGTACATGCGTGGGTGAGTCTTGTGAAAAAGACGCAGCGGGTGCACACATGGTGGATGTGTGTGCGCACTCCCGCTGAACACGCATCCCCCCCACCCATCAACATGCACAGAGCAACTGGCAAAAACGGCGGTTGCTCCATGCATGTTGATGGGTGGGAGTGGGATGCGTGTGCTCCTGTCTAAAACCTCCCCCCACCCATCGCGCATGGACCAGCACAAACACGGAACCCCACCCTGCGTGACCCGTATAAAAAGGTCCGTAGTAGAAACAGAAAAGGTACAGTGAAGGGCAACAAAAAATGATAAGGAGTATGGAACAGCTCCCCTGTGAAGAGAGGCTGGATAGGTTGGGGCTCCTCCACTTGGAGAAGAGACGACTGAGGAGGGATATGATAGAAGTTTATAAAGTCATGAGTGGTGTGGAACATGTAAATAGGGAGCCGTTATTTACCCTCTCAAATAGTACTAGAACTAGGGGACACTCCATGACCCTTTTCACACAGACACTCTAACACTGATAAAATGGGTGTTACATTTTATAATGCATGTTGCATGGCTGCGCCTCTGGAGCCCCGTATTCAAAAGGAATACGCGCTACCGGGAGTGACGTGTCACCCATTCTCTTCAGCAGCTGCAGACACGGGGCTTTCATGAGGCCTGTTCCGTAGACCTGAAAATTGAGGTTTACAGAATGCCGCCACTGCTGAAGAAAATGGGCGGCACGTCACTTCCGGTAGCACAGGGAGCATGTAAACACTCCCTGTGTGGCTTTCCTTTTGAATACGGCGCTCCAGAGTTGCTTTTAAGCACCTCGTGTAAAAGTGGCTTTAGAGAATCTGTGTGAAAAGGGCCCATGAAACAAACAGGTGTGAGGATTGAGGGATTCAGGAGGAGAAAAAGGGAGAACAACAAGTACACAAGCACCCCACAAACATTCCTGTGGGCAACCAGGCTGCAGAAAAGGTTCCCTCAGGATCTTTAAGGGCCGTTAGGGCATAAACCCTCAGCCATAGATCATCACAGGGATGCAGGGAGCGTCGCACCGAGGCAGTAACACCAAGCACACACACGGGACCCAGAAACGCCACCCCAGAGGGTATCATGAGTGGGGAAACAGGGGTGAAACCCCCAAGGGACAGGCACAGGATAGGCGAGGCACACCAGGAGGGAACCGGGAGGAATGAGGCAAGGGCTAGGGGCGTAACATGCAAAACACACAATTCAGACACCAGGCACCACACACAGCCTACACACAACACTCACCTTGAACTTCACTCGAACACACACGGACTCACTATAAGGAATCAGATACTCACACGCTCGGGGGCCAGTCTCACAGGGCAAGACACTGATCACCGGCAAAGACAGTAGTTGACAACCTGCTTTTATCCCCTGCTGCAGGCTGAGCACGCTGGCGCAAGCGCTTCAAGCACCGCGGTGGCAATGAGGGGGGCGTAGCCACATCAGCCAGTCGCCGAGCATCTCAGCGGGGCTGGGCACTTTCAGCGGGGCTATGCTCTGCTGCCCCCTGCTGGAGCTGTGTTGGAGGGACCTCCCTGCTACTAGGGAGGTCCTCATTGGATTCCCCCACCGGAAGGAAGCCGGGCGCTGGATCCGCTGTTGGCAGAAGCGCGGCTCCTGGAGGCGGTGAAGTGACTCTCACTGGAGTCTGCTGGGGAACCCTGGGGCCTCCCCCACGAGGTAAGTTCGAACGCCCCCCCCCCCCAGAGTTCCCCATCTCCCAACCCCCGATACAGGGGTCTGACAACAGGTAGCAGATTTAAAACAAATCAAAGTATTTTTTCGCTCAGTGCACAATTAAGTTGTGGAACTTGCCAGAAGATGTGGTCAAGGCCAATAGTATAGCTGACCTTAAGAAAGGGTTGGGCAAGTTTCTGTAGGATAGATCCATTAGCAGCTATTAGTCAGGTAGGTTTGGGAAATGCATCCTCCTACAGTTGGGAGCTGGGAGTGACAACAGGGAATGGATTGTCCCATAGTGACCTGTTGGGTACTTCCTCCAAGCGTCTGAGATTGGCCACTGTCGGAGACAGGTGCTGGGCTCGATGGACTATTGGTCTGACCCAGTATAGCACTTCTTATGTTCTTAAAGCTGTATGCTTGTAAATCTGCCCCAGCATTGTATATCAATCACTGCAGTGATGTGTCACTTTAAATCTCCATTCTACACTGATTTTGAGTACTTTCATATGAAACAATTGGAGTAATTTACTCTGGATAAGGTTACTTCCGTGTTAATTTACCACAGATAAAGCCATTTCTGTGCCCACTCCTACTCAGGGGTTGGTACCCCAGCATTATGGAACTACCTTCTCCTGGAAGTCTGTCAGAGTCCGAACCTATTCTGGAGGTGGTGTAAAACCTTTCTCTTTGGCAAAGCATTTGGCAGACAGGGATAGGGGTTGGGGTGTGAGAGTTTCTGGGGTGAGTGTTGGGATTCTTATTGTATTTTTGTGGTTTTATTATGGTATGCCAACCTGAGCCTTCGGGGAAGAATGGGGTATAAATTCTAAATAATAATAATAATATAATTAATAAATATCCTCCTTGTGACTACAGTCCAATTAAAGTACATTCAGTTCAAAGGGATTCACATCCATACTAAGAGTTCAGCCCATTAATATCAATTGGAGCTGAGCCATTGGCTTCAGTGGATGGAGGCTTGCACCCTCAGGGTGTTACATAATACTAGCCAGGTATTTGGGGATTTTAACATGCCTTCTGTTATGTCTGTTTGTGCAAGCAAGCATCCTACATGGACATGGGTGCTGTCAATAATTGGTGGCAGCTGCTGAAAGTGGGGGGTTTCCCACACTATTTGCCATAAGTAAAGTTAAAGGAAGCAGAAAGGTCAGAGAATCCACCCAAATATAGTATCAAACACTGGGCTATCAGAGAATCCACCCAATAGAGAAGCCCCACAGGCTGTCACCGTGGCAGGTAGCTGGGGCAGCAGGCAGAGACCCAGCTCTTGTGCCACCCAGCAGTAGCAATGGGGACTTGGCTCTCATGCCAGATGGCAGCCCTGCAACAGGGCCCTTTCCATGGCCTAGGAGCAGAGGCAAAACATTTAAATGGTCCCATCTAACTTCCTGAGGGGCAGCAGTGGGACAGAGCAGCTCTAGGAGTGACTATCTCATCTTCTAAAGAGGGACTGTTTGTCACTTTAGCACTGTGACTTATTTCTATTCAGGGGGTTGAGGCTGATAGGTTAGAAATACACAGCGGGCAGTGCTGGGATAATTAGTTTGGTAGAGCAAGTAGCTGGCAACTATTGTCAGGGGAACAAAGACAAACAAACAAACCCACACAGTATGAACTGTTCCATCGTTTCCAGTGAGGGGGGTGGGGGTAGCAGCAGGACCAGTAGGGAGGCCAGCCAGAGCTGCTGAGGCCTCAGGATGGGTGATTTCAGCCGGGCCCTACAACCCTGCTTTCTGTGTGGCCCTGCCCCCTTTCCTTGCCTCTCCTACTAGGGTAGAGGAGCAGGGCCCTGAAAGAGAGGATAAGGGGTTGGGCTATGGAAGCCATGGGAGGCCCCCGCCCCGGGACCCACCACCCTGTGTAGCAGGGACTATTTGAGGCAGGGGTGCCCGCTCAGCACCCAGGCGTGGCCCAGTTCAGGCCAGGGGCACACATTACTAATAACTGAGTGGCTGTGTGTCAGGCAGAGTCCAGTCTATGAGCATGTCCAAGCGAGGGCTCCCGGGTGTTTCACGCGCAGTCTAGAGAGACAAGCGCCTGCCGCGCGCCGGCGGCCACAGGAAGGGCGCAGAGAGCGCCCTCTTTGTCTCTTGTAGCAGAGGGCGCTGCCGCTGCCGCCGCCGCCGCTGCACATGGCGTGCCCGGAGCCACCTCGCCCCCGGGAGGCGGAGCTCCGCCTGACATCACGGCTCCCCGCCCTCCCTGGCTAGAGAAGCAGCCAGCTGCCAGGCGAGCCGCGCTAGACCTTAGCAGACGTCGACAGCGACTTAGGTCCTGTCCTGGTCCGGCCTGAGCCCGCGCGGTGCGATGCGGCCCCCGGTGCCCGACGCGCTGTGCTGAGCCGAGCCGACGGCAGGGAGGGAGAGAGCGAGGCGGGCGGCTCCGGGCCGCGCAGGATGAAGGACCTGCCCGGCACCTCGCTGCAGAAGGCTTGCCGCCTGCTCGTGCTCTTCTGCGCCCTGCACCTCTCGGCCACGCTCTTCTACTACCTGGCGGGCACCTCCTTGAGCCCGCAGCGCAGCCTCGAGCCTCCGCCGTCCCCAGGCCTGGGGCCCCGACGGGGAGCGCTCGCCTACACCAACCTCTCCCAGCTGGAGCCCGAGCCGAGGCCAGTGACGGACTGTCCCGAGACGTCCCCTTTGCTGGGTAAGTGGGGGGAGATCTGCCTGCCCCTTACGGTCCTGCCCCACCTGGGCTTTTCTCCATCAGGGGTGCCGGGCATGCTTTGCTTCTCACGGTCTTGCCCGCGTCCTCTCTTGGTTTCTCCCTCTGCTCTTCCGTTAGTCTACTCTCGGTGCGCTCCTGCCAGTCCCTGCCACTCACGGTCCTGTCCCCATTCCCTCTCGGTGCGCTCCTGCCACCCCTCCTCTGCCCTCACGGTCCTCTCGCATCCCCTCTTGATGCGTCTACTCTCTGGCACTCCCTTGCCCCTCATGGTCCTGGCTCCTGCCCAATCCGTGTGATCATGTAGTGTTCACTCTATAGACTCCTGGCACTGCCTGCCTACCTCATATCTTCTCCCAAACTCTCCACCTGGTCTCTCTGCCCCTGCCGCCCCCTTGATTTCTGAATCCCCAACCCCTGCTCCTCCCACTAGTCCTCTTTCTCTCTCCTTCCTGTTCCTCCTCTTCCTCCCAAAGCTCCTTACCCACCCAGATGTTTCTTCTCTCTGCCCCCCTCGCTTGTCCAGATGTTTACTGTAGTGGCTGGTTATTTCCATTATCTGTTCCACACATCAACACCAGCTTTTGTGCCACTAGTACCTACCCATGCTTTACAACAGACTTCCTCCTCTGTTCCTTTCTGCTTTACCTCAGCACTTTCTCATCCCTGTTCCCCTTTGTCTTCTTGCTTCCCCATCTCCTCCAGGGGCTGTCATGTTAAGAGGCTAAATACTGTGTCCCATATAGTTATCAGTAACCATTACTGTTTGTAATTTAATCCTTGTGTACTAGTTTCTTTGTGAGGTCCAACTTGTGTTGCTTGATGTAATTTTTGTTAGAGAAAATCTGAGTTCTGCTTTGCAAGCCCTTTCTACATACTCTGCTTCCTTTTCTGCCAGAGAACTCATGCAGCTCTCTGCTCAAAACCAGTGTGGGTTTTTCTCCTCAGAGCGGACACTTTTTATATCTATTGTACAGGAGCAAAGTTCATCAGGCTCTAAAAGAGAATACACTCCTTTCCCAACTCTAAGAATCTTCACCATTTTCACCACCTTCTATTCAAAGTACAAGGCCAGCTTTTTTCTGGACCCATCCTTCACCAATACCAACTCTTAGCAGCATGGAAACTTCTTCCGTTGCCCCACCCTACCATACCCAGCAAAAATCTACACTGCATACACAACCTTCCCCTAGGGAGAGGATGTGAGAGAGGATGAAGTGCATGTGCCACGTTGCCTAATGCTATTGGAAGGCACCCAGATCCTACAGTGATGAACACCACAAGAATAATTGTATAGGATGGAATTGAACTGCTGGCCCCTTATTCCCGAGTGCACGAGGGGACTCTCTGTTGACTGTCCTTCCAGTTTTATGTACATGGATAATGCACGGAATTCTCTAAATGTAGCCAGTTCTCCGAAACTGCATGTCTTGGAGGTTCTCTTATAATCTCCCAGAGTTTACTGTGCTAAATGAAACATTGGCTAATAAAAGGTAGCCATAGACTACCCTTTATTAGTAATAGGGAAGCGTCAATAAGATAAATGAATACAATGATACCAATATACTTTCTGTAACTACCTTCCTATGTCCCAACAGATTTTAAGGTCATCTTAAAATCATTATGGCTTTAATTATTATGATAATCTAGTCCCCTCATCCTGATAAGACAGATCAGAGAGAGGCCTTCATTAGCCCTAGAAGGCGTGCTCATTCTCCTGTCTCTACAGTATGCGAGAATATTCCCATCTAAAAGCACCTCTAATCGCCTGAGCTATATGTACTCTGAGTGTTTTTAAATGAGACAATAGCCCACATTAGCCTTCACCAGGTGTGTCCCGCCTGCCCATATATTAGGTGTCCGCATGTGGTCTCCGTTTGGTCACAACAGGACTGCTACTCATGGTGGAGACCAGGGACATCGTGGGCCCACCATGTGAGCAAATCAAGGCTAATGGGTGCCCATGTGTCTGCATCTTGTCAATTAGGTTCACCTGTAACCTCTCCCGCATCCAGGTCAACCATCACCATAGAGTCCAGCCTATCATGCCCGGCCAGCTGAGAGGCCAGAGTAGTAGCAATCTCCCTTCCCCCATAGCTGCCTCCCACCTAAGAGGCACACCAGCAATCTCCCTCCACACAGTCTCCCTCCCCTGTGGCCCCCTCTCAGCTAAGATGGGAGGACTGTCTGGGAGGAAGATCTCCAGTGTCTCTCAGTGGTGAGACCTCACGTCTGAGAGGTGGCTGCGAGGGAGGGGCACTGCAGAGAGAGGGAGATCTCTAACACTTCTCAGCTGAGAAATGGGGAGACTGCGGGAAAGGGAGATCTCTAGCATGCTTCTCTGCTGAGAGTGAGGGGAGAGAGACTGCAGGGAAAGCAGATCGCTAGCATGCCTCTCAGCTGAGAGGCAGGGCATGACACTGCTGGGGAGGGAAGGAGATCTCTTGTGCGCTTCTCAGTTGAGAGACAGCTGTGGGGTGGGAAACTGCAGAGGAGAAGGGAGATCTCTGGCGCACCTCTCAGCTGAGAAGCGGGGAGGGAGATCTCTAGCGTCACTAATTGAAGCTTATTTATTTATTTGTTATTTAAATTTCTCTCTCGCCCTTCAGGGCCGGCCTTAGAAATTGTGGGGCCCAGGGCAAACACAAAATGCGGGGCCCCCTCAGCTCCACGCGCTTTCCACAGCCCGTCCACTTTTCCATGGCTCCTCCCACTTTCATGTGGCCCCTCCCATTTTCCAAGGCCCCGCCCACTTTCCTTTGACAATTAGGGAATGGTCATACAAGTTATTTTTAACTTGTCAGTACAATGTGCTCCAAAGAACATTTAAATCTGGTTCAGATGAAAGGGAGCTCAGGATGTAGACATGGTTAAAAGGCAAAGACTTATTTAAAACACAGGAGGGCATGCACACAAGTGATAGGGACAGATTATCCATGGTCTGAAACCTCCTTCTCTGGAACATATTCCTATTACACTCCCAACACAGTTCAAACATAGATCCAGCTGATCAAACATAGATCAAACAACCCCCCCACAGTCACAGCACCCCCCATGAAAGCAGGGATGAGGAACTGAACCTCAGACCCATAGCAGCCAAACACAGCTCTCAGCAAGACTTTGTCAGTGTGACCCCTTTCCAGTTATTGGATTTAAGGATCTCAAGCACCAAAGCACTAAAAATCCAGTTAAACATATCAAACAAGAAACAGCTCCCCCACGATCACACCACCCACCTTCACAAACCATCCCCCAGATGGTCCCACTCTGCTCCCAAAGCCCCACAGATGCATGTAGCAGCACAAATGAGCTCATATCAAGAAAGAGGAGGAAGGGGTGGCCCTTACCTCAGCTGCTGCTGGGCCTGGGTCTTCTGGGAGGGCTGGAGGTCAGTTCAAGGCTGGCAGGCTTAGGTTGCTAGGCAGGAGGGAACAGCAGGAACGTTCTGCTGGGTCTCTCTTTGGGCAGGGGGGTGGCTCCTTTTCCCCCTCCAGGAGCCATGGGGGAGTGGGGGCAGCCATCAGGACGCAAGAGGGGACAGCCATGGGAGAGGGAGCGGGATAGAGGGAGCAACTCACCCACACATACACCCTTCTCTCTTTACACACATCTCTCTCACACATTCATTCTTGTACACGTTCATTCATTCGCTCTCTCACCTCTCTCACACGCACCCATTCAAACTCACACACACACTTTCACCTCTCTCTTCACTAACACATCCATTCAAGCTCTCACACATGCTTTTACCTCTCTTACACACACACACACACACACACTCATTCAAGCTTGCACACACGCTTTCATCTCTCACACAAGCTCATACACACGCTTTCATCTCTTTCACACCCACACACCCATTCAAGCTCACACACATGCTTTCACCTCTCTTCACTCACACACCCATTCAAGCTTACACACACGCTTTCATCTTTCACACACACCCCCCCATTCATGCTCACACACATGCTCTCACCTCTCTTTCACACCCACACACCCATTCAAGCTCACACACATGCTTTCACCTCTCTTCACTCACACACCCATTCAAGGTTACACACACGCTTTCATCTTTCACACACACACCCCATTCATGCTCACACACATGCTCTCACCTCTCTGTCTTTCACACACGCGCACCCACACACCCATTCAAACTCACACACACCCATTTAAACAAACTCTTTCAGACACACACTCATTTAAACAAACACACACGCACACACACACACAGTGTTTCGGCCAGATTAGCCTGGTTTACCTACCCGTTATCCCTGCCTTTATGTTGTTTCTTCCAATCACGTGAACAGTCTGGGATAGTTACCACTAAGCCTATACGGTGTGTCTTGTACATATCCGCTCCTTGCCTTGAGGTTAGTGTTTGTGTTTGCACTTTGGGCAGGGTAAACAGGATATGTTTTGGCTCTGCTGCCAGAATCATCCACCTTGCCTTTCACTTTGACCATGTTCAGCCTCTCCTCTTCACCCTATGCTGGCTCCCTTACATGAACGCATTCAGCACAAGCTCCTGGTCTTCATCTTCAAGGCTCTTCATGGCCTTGCTCCCCCATATCTCTCTACTCTTGTATCCCGCCACACTCCTGCCCGGGAGCTTCGCTCCTCCTCTGCCTCCACTCTCGCCTGTGTGCGACTCCCTCACTCCTCTAAACGTCTTTCCCCCTTCTCTCTTTCTTCCCCTCATGCCTGAAACTCCCTCCCTGGATATGTTTGCTCTGCTCCCTCCCAACTTTCAAATCCCTCCTGAAAACCCACCTCTTCCGTCAGGCCTTTCCTATCTTGTCATTAGTGAAATTTCGCCCTTTTCCCCCCTACTCAGGCCACTTTCAGACATGCCCCCCCCCACATATTCTGGCTGCGGGGGGAAATGTGCAGCCAGGATATGCTCAAGGATGGTCTGAAAGCCCCCCCGTGCGGCTTTGCTGGCAGAGACACACAGGGATGCAGAGCTCGATTTCCTGCTCTGCATCCCTGCACGTGTCTGCCGGCAAAGCCGTGGGGGGGGGGGGG
>QEPC01008113.1:149227-207019 GCA_003113815.1 Sphenodon punctatus | reverse complement strand
GGGGGGGGGGGGGGGGGCTGGGTGTGCACCTGTGTGCATCTGTCCATCCCACACTGCCCCTGCAGCAGCCCATGGGCTGCCCTTCAGCTGTGGCCCGTTTAAAAAAGGCCATAATAGCGTCCGCTAAGTCGCATCTGGTGGAGCTGTTCCAAGCAGTGAGAGGACTGGTTGGTCCACTCTGTCTCCTCTTGGTACCAGACTTGTCTAAGGTCCACTGTGACATGTTTTTAGAATACTTTGTGGATAAAATCGCTCACATTGAGCACGACTTTGATGCTGCCACTTTAGATGCAGTTGCAGAGCAAGAGGTTAGGAATGCCCTGTCTAGTCAGGGTTTGTGGGATGAATTTCAGTTGGTGACACCTGCTGAGGTGGCTGATGTCCTTGGGTCTGTTTGGGCCACGACTTGTGAATTAGGTCCGTGCCTGTCCTGGTTGGTTAAGGCCTCCAGGGAGACATTGGGGCTGGGGCTGGCTGAGGTGATTAACACCTCCCTTCAGGAGGGAAGGCTGCCAGACTGCCTCAAAGAGGCTGTGGTTTGGCCCCTCCTTAAGAAACCTTCTCTCGATGTGGATGCCCCAGCGAGCTACTGGCCTGTCTCTAAGCTTCCCCTTTTAGGGAAGGTTATTGAACGGGTAGTGGCCCAGCAGCTGCAGGTGCATTTGGATCGCTCCAGTTTTCTGGATCCAACGCAGTTGGACTTTCATCCAGGTTATGGCATGGAGACTGTGCTGGTGGCCTTAGTTGATGACCTCCTGGTAGAGCTGGATAGAGGTGGTATGACCCTACTAGTTCTACTAGATCTATCTGCGGCCTTCAGTATTGTTAATCATGAGCAGTTGGTGACTCGCCTGTGGGACCTGGTTGGTGTAGATGGAACCATGTTACAATGGTTCCGTTTTTACCTTACCAGCTGATCACAGTGGGTGGTCCTGGGGGACTGTATGTCGTCCCTGGGAGCCCTCGTGTGTGGGGTCACACAGGGTTCCATTTTATCCCCTCTCTTGTTGAATGTGTATATGAAGCTGCTTGGGGAGGTCATGCGCAGCTGGGGAGTGTGTTGCCATTAATACGGGGTAGAATACGGAGGCGGGGTAGAGAATTGTTTTATAAATAAATAAATACGCAGATGACACCCAGCTGTATTTGTCATTTTCACCGGACCCAGGCCTTGCCGTCTCCTTGTTGTCCCGGTGTTTGACCACTGTAGGGGATTGGATGAGGTTAAGTCGACTGAAGCTCAATCCCGATAAGACAGAGGTGATGTTGGTGGGTGGGACCGGGGATCTGGGAGAGGGAAGCGCTCCTGTTATTGGAGGTGTTTGCCCTCCATTAGCTCCATCTGTGCGGAGCCTGGGACTGCTCTTGGATTTGCAGTTACGCCTGGATTCCCAGGTGTTGGCTGTGGCCAGGGCACCTTTTGCCAATTACATTTGGTGAGGAGGCTCCACCCATATGTCTCAGACTCAGACCTTGCCACCATCATCCATGCATTCCTCTACGTGGGGCTGCCCTTGGTAACGGTCCGGAAGCTGCAGCTAGTACAGAATGCAGCGGCCTATCTTCTTATGGAGACGGGTCTCAGAGCGCACATTACACCAATGCTCCAGGCACTGCGCTGGCTGCTTTTTGTCTTCCAGGCCCGAATCAAGGTGCTGGTTTTAACTTTTAAGGCCCTAAATGACTTGGGCCCTGCTTAACCTGAGGAATTGCCTCACCCCCTTGGTCCCTGGACACTCCCTGCGGTCGTCCAGGAGCGCCCTCATTTGGAGAAGACGATGGTGAGGTTAGGGAGGTTTATGCACAGTCTATTGTTCTTATGCTGTTGTTTGGGATTTTATATTTTTGTATGTATTGTATGTTTACTATTGTTTTATATTATTATTTTAGTATGGATGTAAGCCGCCCCGAGTTGCCTGTGACGAGATATAAAATAATAAAAATAAATAAAATACATAAATAATATGCATGCCCAGAACTTGCAGATTGCATAAGTTTGACTATTTCATTTAATTAATTTATTTATTTTACATACTTTTTACCCCGCCCCTCCTGCAAAAGCAGCTCTGGGCGGCTAACAATTCCTGCGACTAACAGGAATTAGGAAGAGTTTTTCTTTGTGTCTGTCCCCCATCTGTGCTGTTGAGCAAGGTTTCATTGTGTAGGCAGTTCTCTCTCCTCCCTTCCCTGAAGGGTAAATGTGACTGCAGCAAAGGCTGTCATCCTTGATGAATGCAAATAATCATGGCGAACAAGTGTGACTGCTTCCTTTGGCAATCCGCATCTGTTAGTTATGTTTTGTACTTGTTAGATCTGTTAGTTATGTTTTGTACTTGTACAAATTGACCGTGGCTTGTACAAAAGGCCGTGGTGCCATGGGCCACCGGTTCAAAGTCCAGAGGAGCCTGGTAAGTAAAGCAACAACCCCCCTCTCCCACTCCTGCACAGCCCCTCTACCCCCAGCTCTGCCTCCCCCGGACCTCTGTCCGGCACCTGCCTCCCCCAAACCCCTGCCCACCCGGCACATCGCCTACTGCAGCACTGGAGCAGGTGATGAACTGGATAGGCAGGGGTCTGGGGGAGGCCGGTGCCGGACAGAGGTCCAGGGGAGGCAGAGCTGGGGGTACAGGGGCAGTAAATCAACTACCCCCTCTCCCCACCCCTGCACGGCCGCTCTATCGAGCGCCCCTGTCGCCCAGCCCATCGCCCACCTGAGCCTACCCTCAGGAGGGTGGGGTAGGCTGAGCTGGGGGCAGGCTGGGTTTGGCATGCATAGACTTTGATAGCTCCCCACTGGGAGATACACACCTTTGGCTCCTATCCCCCAGTAGGTTTGTATTGAGTCTTATCAATACGAATCATCCAAATTTGCAAAATTCCTATTGCTACGAATCAGAGACACCCACCCCTAGTTTTTAATGTTAGTTCAAATTAAGATTGCCTTAAATGTGTTGGACCATACATAAGACACAGAACTGAAACAAAAAAAGTATCTTGTTCAAAACTGAAATCAAGAGCAATAATTGAGTCAGAAGCTTTTCTTGTACGAGAAAATTGTGTTGCTGTTAGGAAGAGCTAATGCCCTTCATTCAGCTCAAAATGGTGGGCTGGAAGTATCTAGGCACATCTATTATTGCCCCAGGAATTAGAAATTGTTGCAACTCAGACATGGCGAAGCTGCATAACATACATTTCACTGTTGAGATAAACGCAGAAACGGTAACAGCTTGATTGAAATCTCAACCTGTACACCATGAATGTTTCAGAGAGATTTCCGCTGTAGGGTGAGGGCATTCCCTTTCATCTAATCTAGTAATTTTATTGTTTGACCCATGGCTGTAACAAAAATATTATCACTTTGTATCAACATTAAACAACGTTTAAGCAAAATAAAATATCGTACAAAACAATTAAAATGGGCACAGATGTTACTTTCATCTAATGGTGAGTGCCTCTAGCGGTGTGTGTGTCTGTCAGAGCCAAACCTAAACCTTTACGTGACCAGGTAAAGTAGAACACTTCAATGAGGGACTTTGGTAATTCCTGTGCACATGACACCAAGCCTTTGCACTCAGCACTAAAGCTACAGAGGCAGACATGCAGAGGTAAACACTTCAGTGATTGGCAGACTCACAATCCCTCATTGATTGGATATTTACCAAGCCCATTGAATCCAATTGGTTATGTTTCAAAACTTTATCAGAAGGTGTCTTTCACTTATACAGGCATTACTATCTTTGGGGGAAAAAACTAGTAACATTGTATATTAATTTGAAACACCATAACTTTTGATATATTTATAACACTTTTCCTAATATAGATCTTTGCCCAGAACTAGTGGAACATTAGCTTTATTCTGGCAAATCCACACAGATTTTAAAGATACATTTTGATTGGCTATTAACAAAACAACACTCATTGGCTAGCCTTCCCTAATTAGGGAATCTAATTCCCTAATCTAGCAGCACCCCGTCTAGGGCTTACTAGACCTCTGTTCCCACCAAATGTCTAGCTAACAGGACACTTTAGTAGTATCTTCTCGCAGACTTGTGCAATAAGAGCCCCCTCCCAGAGAACCGCAACCAGCTCATGACAATTGAGATTATCAAAAGGAGCATACCATAACCCTGAGTATCATTTACATTTCATGTTTCTTTTCCACATTTTAGGTCAGGGATTCTCAGCCTGGTGCTTGGGAGCACCAGAGTGCTTGAACAATGTATGAAAGTACTCCCCAAGCCAGCTGTCAGTAGTGCTCGGAAGCACTTTGAAACAATCCTTCATTCATTGAGCTGGGATTAATTGATTAATTATCTCAATTTCCATTGAACTGAATTAAATTGAATTGCAGAGGGGAGACTGCATATTCTCTATGCATATTTATGCAAAACACTCATGCAAATTATGCAGTGCTCTCAAGTAGTCGTTTGCATGACTCCACTGCTCATGACTGGAAAAAGGTTTAGAACCCCTGTTTTAGGTGAACAGGTAAGTAATTAAAACAGAACCGATCACAGTTAATTTCAGACACTTTTAGGAGTAATGTGGCCATCAAGGGATGTCATCCATGAATGGCAACATGGACCTTTAATGACACAGTTTCCTGAACAATATTATGGAATGACATCTGAATACAGACCAGAGCAGCCACCTGAGTAGCAACAGTTGAAAGTACTGACCTCTGGATTAAAATCTGGCATACGTTTTTTTCCCGTTGCAAAGATTGAAAATGATGTGTCACATGTGGTATGAATAATAAGACTTCCATTGATTTTTTTTATTTTTTCTTTAGTAGTGAAAGATCAGGGGCATAGATGCTTGTTTAGGGCTCAGTCCTACAAATACTCTTGTAGGACTGAGCCCTAAAGTCATCAGCAGTCCCCATGACTTCAGTGAGATTTCTGAAAGTATGTATGTTCTGTTCTAATATATTATTTTTTTTGCAGAGTTGAGCCCTTAGGGCAAAAGCACATGTCGGTGCTCACATTTATGCACTAGTTTTTGTAGGGTTGTGACTTTAATGCAGCATGTGATAGTGAGCCATGTTTATTTATAGAACTTGACTTTGAGAAGTTTTCCCGCTCCAGATACTTACTCAGTATAGAAAAAGAAGCATTTTACCCAGAGGGCTTTTGAACCTGTAAGATGGAGGGCTCATTGAATCAGCATATTTTTATGCTTCATTATTATAAGTTTAAGGCCTTAACATAGGTTGCTGGAAATTCACAGGTGTTTAAAAACAAAAAAAACAAAAAAAACACCTCAGTGACAAAAATTCAATCTAAAAAGCTTTAAAATTGATTGTTTACCCATCCTGTAATGCATTAAATGCCAATTGATGTTAGAGTAATTACTTGATAGTTCCATAAAATGTTACGTAATCTACTCTCAATCTGTTATCAGTCAAAATGTTTCAGGATTTTGGGACATCTGGATCCTCCTTTTTCTAAAATTATTTCCTGTTATTTCAGGCATTGGTGTGCTCTGGTTAGTCCCTAGCCGTTTTTAGATGATCACGGCCGCATGCTTTTCTGGCCGTGTTTGACCGTGTTTTCAACCTGGTCAAATCGCGGCCAGAAAAGCATGCGCGTCCCCCTTCCGGGCGCGTGATTGCTGGGAGTGTAGCGTCTGATCCCGGCTCCTGGCATTTTTTCACAACAAGCGCGAGCGCGGTCGCGATCATCTAAAAACGGCCCCAGTCTCTACTTGTAGCTATTGTTGGGATTTCTCTGTGCAGATGGCTGTGGTGTGGCTGGTCCTGCAGTGGTGCAGGGGGCTGGACTAGATAACCGTTGATGTACCTTACAGCCTTGTGACTATGACTATGATTTTTGCCTTCGAAAGCAACACAGCCTTTAAAGTCTGCCACTGACTGGTTCATTCCATATGAGAGGTAAACGCATCCAGATAAGTTCTTTCAGAAAGACAGGCATGATCCAGTATGCAAAGTGATCCCAGCTTGCAAGAACCAGGAAAATCAAATTCCATCTGGACGCTCTTGTAGTACTTCTGTATTTGGAAGGCTCGATAGCAACGTTGTGAACCAAGTGCAATAGCAAAAGTTACAGGGTGTTTTCACATGGACAGCTGCCCTGCCTCTACCCCACCTCACACCTGCGTGGGCTGTCCGTTTAAAGCGGCCTGCCAGATGTGCAGGAGAGGCAGGCTGTCCCTGTTCCAGAGCAGCCCTGCTCTGGAGCCCTGCTCCAGAGCATCCAGAAGCACCGCCAGCGGAGCAGGCAGCCCAGCCCCAGGGTACTGGCCACAAGCGGGTCTGCTGTCCATCTGCTCAGTGGGTGGCTGCTGCAGCCCCGCTCTTGGTTGGGAGTTGCCCTGGCAATGCCATCAAGTTTTGGGCAATCTGGCCCACAACTCTACGGTGTGTGGGGGGGGGAGAAGGCGCCTTGTGGGGAGATTGTGGGCTGCGAAAGATGTTGGACCCAGGCAAGACTGCAAGCAGGCAGATATGGGGGTGCACCCTTGGATTTGTTCTGCTCCCAACATAGGAAGCCCTCTCTACCTACAGCATCACAGGCAGATGCTTGTCTGGGTGGTGTTTGAAAATATCCAGTGGAAGTGATTCTCTTTGTGATATGGCAACTAACCAATCTATGGTAGCAGTAGGTCAGTAGAATCCACCATTATCACTTTGTTAGCACTTCATGGACTGATCAGTTCTTAATCTTGTAAAAGTAGGAGAGTATTTCAAATATTGAGTCACTTTTAGCTTGGTTTCCTATGGAACGAAGATTTATGTGATCACCCTGTCCCTGTGTCCCTTTTTACTTTTGAACCCATTGGCCAATTTCAACCAAACTTGGTAGAGGTAGTAGAAAGGACACAGTAAGCAAGGACTCCAAATTTCATAACAATAGGTGCACCTTGAAGGGAGATATGATCCCTTTTGTAGCCAAAACCATAGGAAACCATGTTTCATTAGCTTGTGCTCATGAAACTAATTTTTTGTTTGTTTTTTTTCTGTTTCATCTTCATCTCCTCCTCCTCCTTCCTATGTCATCTTTGTAGAGCACTGACATCTTTAATCTTTTTCCTTTGTTTTCATGTGTCTAATACCTGTCTTACATTTGCTCTATGGATTTGAATTTGTTATGGCCATTGGCTAAACAATAAATGGTTTATATATAATATATATATACATTTGCTCAGTTTATAGTTCTTACATGCCCGAGGAAGGGGCATGTGTGGCCTGGAAGCTTGCATGTTATCTCCAGCAGAAGTTGTTCAGATGCTGTCTAATTACAGACCCGTTTCACTGCTTCCCCCATTGCTGCCGATGAGGAAAACACAGTGAACACAGGTCCTCACTGCATCTGCTTTGTCTCCATTTCTCACATTTGGGGCCCACATCGCAACTGCATTTTCCCTAGACTCCCTTTAAAAAATTTTTAAAACAAAATTAGTTGTCAATGCTGTTGGCTGCCTCCATTCTCTCATGCAATCACCTTATTTTATGCCGCAAGGGCTGCGGAGTAAAATTTGCTAATTCTGTCGAGGTTCACTTCCCCCTCCTCTAAGTACCTATTATTAACTATTTTGTGCATAGGTTTCTCTGCCATTCAGGAATTTGTTTATCCTATCACTGTCTCAGTTACAGGTAACTTTAAGTCTCTTACTATTAATAGCTCCCCTTCGTTGCATTTCTCCTTTTGCTTTGCATCCCCTCCTCTCCCTGCCCTCCCTCTAATAACAATGGACACCTGCCCTGTATATCCCACCCCACTCTTTATTCCTGTGTTTGGCTCTGTTTCTTCAGACATTACAGCCATATGTTTATCCTATCACTGTCCTTACAGTTACATTTAGTTATTTACTACCAATAGCTACTACATTGTTGTAGTTCCCCTTTTGTATTGCCATCTCTTCCCCACCTCATTCTTCTCTTCCCCTCGCCTCCCTCTGAGTTCAGTGGGCACATCCCCTAGCGCTTGTGTGTGTGAAGATATCACTTTACTGCTTTGTCTCTATTGCCCATATTTGGGACCAACATGGCAAACCCTGCTTTCTCTACATGAGATTCACCTTGACACTTGTGTGGGCCTGTTTCCTGAATGACAAGAATGAGTGAGAAAGACAAGGAGGAACTAAAAGTAAGAATGCAGAGGGCGTAGGGTGGAGGCAACAGATGTTGCTCTTTAAAACTAAGGAGAAAGATACGAACTTGAGAAGCAGTAAAAGAATACGCAAGGAGGTTGGGGGGTAACTATGAATGCTGGGCAGACAACAGGACATCCAATTTTGCTTTGATTTGTCACTTCCATGCCATGGTAGAGACCGGATTTTTTTTTTCATCTAATCAAAAAGCAACCCCTCACTTGCTGTTGTTGTATTAACTGTTGTTCCGTCCTTCAATGTTAAAAACCCTGGAGGGCCCTCAGCTCTGTAAAGCATGCTTATCTGTTTGAAGCAGAGAGAAAGCATACAGGTTTGTTAGATTGTAGCTTTGTTAACAGGCATGTGTTCATTTTGAAGTCGCATGCACGAACAGCCAGTGCTCAATGAGCCCTGTCAAATGGTAGCACTTGTCATGAAACATAATCTATTATGTCCTCCAGTCTAGTTAAATTGCGATACCTGAACAATAGCAACTATAGTTAGTGGCAAGCTTGCTTGGGAAATGTGTCACATTCCTCTAGCTGTTCCATAAGTCCCTCCTGGTCCAACACAGCAAGCCACGGATCGTGGTAGGGGAAGGAAACATTACCTAATTATTTTAATGCACTTCATCTTTTGTACCCAAGTTTATCCAAGGATTTTTTGTGGGCACATTGCCTGGCTTTGGTTTACAGCAACATTAAATTTCTACTGAGTCCCCAAGAGTGTCCCAGTAGAATAAAACAATTGTGTTGGTTTTCCCCCCCCACCCTGCTTTCAGCACCTCTGTCATCCCAGCACTTTCTAAATTGGTTTTGATTTGCAAGCTATAAATCTTGCTGCTTTCATAATGACAGCCAAGCAGGGACTTATACTTCCCAGCATTGCAGGAGACCAAAGGTCAGCTGTCAGGGGCCGGATGTGATGCGGAGTTAATGCCCTTGTCCCTGGGGACTACGGTAGTGGTGTCTTAACTCCGTATTGAGCCTCTTAAGCCAATTAAGGAGAGCAGCAGTATGAACTAACTCCATAAGTCATGTCTAGCCCCGTCAGTAGCAGGGAAGTGGCCATGTGCTGGGTAGATATGGAAAGGAAGTATGGGCCATTCCTGGAACTCAAAAATATGCAGAGCGCTCTTATTTAACAGGAAATAATTCGGCTGATGGCTGCTTCTTGTTTCCTCTTTGGGGAGTTTCCTTTGTATTCTCCTGTAGTTTGTAAGAAAAAATAGTCACGATTTATGCATTGCACCATACAATAATGCTCTTGGTTTCTTGCTCCTGGGGAGCTGGGTGAAACCTCAACCATAGGCATGTCCTGTGTTGTCTTTGTCAGGGAAAGAGAATCAAAGCAGAACTGGCCTTTGAACCAGTCAAACCAGAGCCACAAGGCACACTCTAATGGGGTAGGGTGGGGAGCAGAAAATCTGACTTTCGGTTAACAAACAAACCAACCAACCAAGAGGTCAGTTTCTGGCTTGCTTCCTTGTAGGTAGCACTATCCAAGCCTGAAGTGTATATATACACGCACAGAGGTCAGAAATGTCCTAAGGCATGGAGCGTCTTCAAGCATTGTAAATAATAGTCTGTGACCCTGCTCATTTTATTTTTAGTTCTAGTGTGCTACATGGCAGAGTTCTCAGTGTTAAGAGCTGAGTTCCTTGTCAAGTATAGCAGGGGGGATGGGGAAGTAACACAAATCTGCATAAAGCATATTGTTGTTGGGTAACAGCAGAGAAAGAAGCTTGCCTGTTCCTTGGAGTTAAGTGCTTTTTTTGCGAGGTAGGAGAACAGAGAGGATGGTGAAATATTTTTCCGGGCTGGCAACAAAACAAAACAAACGCTAACACCATTGCTGCTAAATTGAGCTAGGGTGGGATGGTGAATCTGCAAAAGAAAGTTAGGCTGCTTTCCCACGAGCTGCCTCGGCGCCTTGCGAGCTTGCGATATTCAAATCTAGCACAGCTCCCATCTCCTGGGAAAGGAGAAAATGCACCTCTCATGGAGGCAAGCTCACGCAGTGGACAGGATAGTGAAATCCTACCTTGTCCGTTGTACAAGCTTGCCTGCATGAGAGCCGCACTTCCTCCCATGGCGCCGAGGCAGCTCGTGAGAAAGCAGCCTTAATGTTAATATACCTAGCACAGAGGTTCCCAAAAATATTTGGACTGATGAGGCAATGTCAGCTGTCAGTTTCTCATAGACCCCCTTTTTTGTTACCCACAGCAGGTGACTTCAGTACCTGCTGGCACTGGGACCATTGGAGGGGATGGAGAAGGGTTCTGGGGGCATAAATGTAATGTACACGTGCTTGCTGTGGCTTCCCAATGACCATCATGTGCATGATGGTTGGTGTGTGTGTGTCTCTCTCTCTCTCTCTCGCTTGCTCACACACACACACACACACACACACACACACACACACAGAGCAGCTGTAGCTGTAGCTGTGGCACTGGCAGGGACTGAACCCCACATTGCTGTAGCTAATGGGGGGGGGGGGGGCGAATGGGAACAATGGCTACCTTTTTCCCCACCCCAGGGAATCATGAACTTTTAAAATTTTGAACTTTCTTCAAAAGAAGTGAACATGAAAGCACTTTGGGGAAACACAATATACAGCTTTCACAGCTGGAATCATGGTAATTTTATATTTGTATATAAAAATAAAGAAGGGTGAATCATAAACTTCTCAATTTAACTGGGCTGCAGACTACTTACCATGGCCCATCGGTGTTCCTTGGAGAAGAACACCGATCTAAGTGCCTTTACTCCATTCTTGTCCTCCTTGGCCTCTCTACTGCCTTTGACACTGTCGACCACTCGCTCCTACTGGACTCTCTTCGCTCCCTAGGCTTCTACGGCTCTGTCCTTGACTGGTTCTCCTCCTACCTCTCTGACCGCTCCTTTAATGTGTCTCTTCCCAATTCCAACTCCTCCTCCCTCCCCCTCTTGGTTGGGGTTCCCCAAGGCTCTGTCCTGGGCCCTCTCTTCTCTACTTACACCTGTCCCTTGGCAAACTCATTGCCTCCCACGGTTTCCAATATCACCTCTATGCTGACGACACTCAACTCTATCTCTCCACCCCCTCTCTCTCCCCTTCTGTCCAAGCTCGCCTCATCAATTGTCTCTCTGATATCTCCGCCTGGATGTCCCAATGTCAGCTCAAGCTCAACATGGCTAAGACTGAACTCCTTATCTTTCCTCCCTACCCTTCCTCCCCCTCTTCCCTATCCATCTGTATCGATGGGGTCACCATCTGTCCCGTTCCCCAAGCCCGTAGCTTGGGCTTCGTCTTTGACACTCACCTTTCCTTCAAACCTTACATTGATTCTGTTGCCATGTCCTGTTGCTTTGCCCTCCATAACATTGCTCAGATTCGCCCCTTTCTCTCTGTCTCCTCAACCAAAACCCTTGTTCACACCATGGTCATCTCTTGCCTTGACTACTGCAACCTCCTCCTTGCTTGCCTCCTCCGCTCTCCCCTGTCCATCCCCCCCCCCCTTATCTCCATCCAAAACTCCACTGCTAGGGTCATCCACTCAGCCCGTCGCTTCAACCACGTGCAGCCTCTCCTCGCTTCACTGGCTCCCCCTTCCCCAACGCATCCTTCACAAACTCCTGGTATTCACTTACAAAACCCTTCACAACCTGGCTCCCCCTTACCTCTCAGCCCTAAACTCCTTACACACTCCTGCACGCACTCTCCGCTCCTCCTCTGTCCTCTCCCTCGTCTCCCCTGCTCCCCTAACTGCCTTCGTCCCTTCTCCCTTGCTGCCCCCCATGCCTGGAACTGCCTTCCTGCCCACATCCGCCCCCTCCCTCCGCGCCTTCAAATCCCACCTCTTCCTCGCCGCCTTCCCCGACGCCTGCTAGAACTTTCCTTTCAATGTTTACTGTCTGCCCTCCCCCGCAGATTCCTGCCTAACTGCAACCAAGCCAAGCACGCACACCTGCGACTTCGCATCCGCTTGAATGTTATTTATCCCTTGTCTCTCCCTACGTCCCCTCTCCTTGTCTCCCCCCTCTGTGTATATTAGATTGTAAGCTGTAGGCCAGGGACCGCGTCTATCTTATTGTTCTGTAAAGCGCCAGATACACAGCTGGCACTATACAAATGCTTATAATAATTAATAATTAATAGAGTCTGTAAACCATGGCTATAACAGAATTAGATTGGGCGGGGTCTTGTGTTATTCTAGATGAGACTTTTCCTTTCTTTGAAGAAGAGCTTTGTAGTTAGACTCTTCAAAGGAAGATTGCTCTTACCCTGCTGAGTCAATTAGGTTTGTATGTTTGTTTGTTTTTTGAAGTGGTCTGTCCCAGGATAAACATATTTCATCATCTCAATGACCTTTAACTGAAAATGAAAGTTTCTTATTTGCAAGAGGTCTAGATTAATGGCATGTGTACAGTCTTAGCTTCCAAACCAATGTTCAGTGTGTCTTCCAGACAGTTTAATTGTGCAATGTAATGGGTTTTAGATCATGTAGCAGAGGAAACCTTTTCTTCCCTTGAAGAGTATGCTCCCATGCAAACAATGAGGTAATTTATATTTCAAGCATAAATTAACTTATATAGTGGCGTTGTTGTTGTAACATTGGGGAGGGGACTCTCTCTCTCTCTTTCTCTCTCTCTCTCTCTTATTGGCATGCTGGAGAAGTGGAGTTTGTCCCTGCCATAGAATTTCTATATGGTGCTGCCCAAGTCACTTAAAGCCAAACTTCTCACAGCCTGAAGGTTTTAATTCATTGCATGCTCTTTATTTTCTGGGTGCTAGGGTCTGATTTGCAAAAATGCCAAGTCAATGACAACCAAGCTTCAAACGTATAAAACGTTATAAAAAGACAAAATACTCAGGGGGTGGGAGAATCCATCCCCAGCTAACCCAAGTGTACTAGTGGCAGACCCAGCACTTAAAGCCAGCCTCTGATCCTATTCCCTGCATGTAGATCTAGTTTTAGGTTTGGGACTAATGTCTGGGTAGCGTAAGGAACAAAAAAACTTATAGTAGAGCAAAGGCAAGGTTGCGAGCCAGAGCTAAACTTTGATTTTACACAAGTTGTAGCTCTTCATGATGTATATAAACATAGCAAGCTGTGCTCTCCCACCAGACAGATGCTTGATTTTTGGCCCTTCCATTAGCCCTTATAAGGCTTCACACTGCTTAGCTGTGGTCTTGAATTCACCCTTTATTTCACAGGCTAGAATCATACAGCATAGGCCTTGGTCTCATGAGAATCTCAGGTCCCCTCCCTTGGGATTATGCCCTGCCGACCACTCCCAAGCAAGTACAGCAGGGAGTGCTGTTCCCCCTTCCCTGTCTCCCCTCCCCCTGTCTCTAGATTGTAAGCTCTCAGGCAGGGACCGTGTCTATTTTATTCTCTGTAAAGTGCCAGGTACATTGCTTGCGCTATATAAAAACTTATAATAAAAAGAATAATAATAATAATTAATAATAGTTTTATGGTTCACAGTTACTGTTTATGTCCCTGAGGGGAAGCACCCAATCTTCCCCTTCCATCTGGTTCTGATGTTCCTGCTAAGCTGTGGGCTGTAATGTTGGTTGGGATCAGCAAACCTTGTCCAGCTCCCGTTCGTTCACCCCAGTCAGCGTCCCCTTTCTCCAAGTTATGAGAAAGTGCTTCTCTCTTCAGTTGGAATTCGCTTCAGCTGACCAGGAGCAGCCAGGTTGTACTTCATCAGTCCCTGCAGGGCCCCACTCTCCCTGCTACAGTAAGTGCATGCTGCTTATCTGTACTTACCTGTATAGTAAGTGCAGCTTATCTCTATTTATTGTTCCCTTTCCCCTTCCCAGCCAGGCCCTATATAAATCAACCAAAACCTGGGTCTCTGGTTTGCAGCTCTGAGCTTTATTTCTTTGTCCTGCTGTGCACCTTGAGACAATATGCAGCCAGCCATTGAATGTGGAACTAGCTCTCTTTTTTAAAAAAAAAACCAGCTTGTTGTTAAACAGATGTTTGGTGGGGAAAGACTTTTTTCTCAGGGCCAGTGGGGGCTGTGGCTGGGCCCCATGGTAGGAGGGGGCCCCATAGGAAGGAGGCCAGCACTGGTAGCTTGAGGTCTAGCCCCCATGGTGATCACTTCCTGTGTGGCTCTTCCCCCATGTGCATGTGAATGAAAACTTATGACATTTCTTTGTTTTTGTGAGCAGCTGCCAGTTGTTAAAGGGTTGGGGCTATAGAGGGCAAGGCCATGGGAGCTCTGCATTTCATTTTCCCCCTGGGCCCTGCAAATTCTAAGGCCAGCCCTGACTTTTCTTGGAGTATTAGAACAACAGCAATCATTACAGAATGGGTCTGTTGTCACTCTCATCCAAGCAAAAACAAAAATGGTCCTTTGCACAAGAAAAAAATGTAGTGTACTGTCACTTTTAAGTAAACACCTGAGGAGCTAGGGCTCAAGACCACAGCCCTCGTCACTCAGAGATGGTGACTTAGCTTGCAGAGTCTCCAGACCTTGGTTGGTATCTGAAACCTTTCCTCCACTGGCCCAAATTGACTTCTGCCCCTTTTTAAGGCTGCCCAGTTCCCATGGGATGCTGGGTAGAGAACATGACGTGCCTGCTGCTCTCAGCCTGCATTCCAGCTTCCTTTTTCCAGCCCGTGTTTCTGTCTCAATACAGCCCCTGCTTTAACCCTGTGTCTCTGCCCTGTGCTGTGACTTTGCTTTGCTTGGTCTGCTCTCACAGTATTGACCCTTGGCTCATCTTAGGGTTGCCATCTGTGGTGGTTTTTTCCTGACACTCCCATAGGTCAAAATGGAAGTGTCCGGTAAAAAAACAAAACAACTGAAGGTAGCTGGCAACCCTAAGGCCAACTGAATAAAAACCTGAGCCTAAAGGTGTTTTCTCAACTCCCATAGCAGGAGTTCACATCTACTGCAAGCTGAATGGAAACACCCACTGCTGCGGTGGGTGAAGCTCTGGGTTCTTTACCCTCCAGGACCGCTGATAGCAGGACACTCTTGAGTCCTAGTCCACCAGCAACACCTTCCAGCCAGGAAGAGACCTGGGGTACTGACAACATCTGCCTTCAGTGCTTCAGTAAGGGTGGGCTTGGCTTGCTCTGCACCAAATATCTGATGGTCAGCCCCTCCCTCTGGGTCTTTATGTTACAAAGGCTACAAACTGGGGACTGGAAGCTCCATTTTCCTTTAAGTAGTCAATGCAGGGTCATTGCCACAAAGCCATTCTTGTGTTGGTGGATCAAATGTGTATGCAAACAAGAGAATTTGTATGGCTAATGTAATGTAACCCAAAAGCTCACAGCAGGGTGCTGCTAGGGAGGGGAGTGCCCCTTGGGGCCCTGTACCAAATGGGCTCACTCTGGGGTGGGATCAGACCAGAGGTCAAAGAAGGCTGGGAGTCCAGAGAGGGGCTCCCCTAAAGTTCATAGGCTGGCAGCCCTAGGTGGGCTCTCCTCATCTGAGGAGGTAGAAACTGCAGTCTGGAAAGGTGCTAGTGGACCTTTTGTGATGGGATCCATGCACTGTTTATTATAATAAAATATAATATAATAAAAACACACCTTGGGGGAAAGGAAGAAACATACAGCTCTGTGTTTGAGGGAGCTCGATGCTGCAAGGACTTGTGGCTTGATACATTTATCAAGTGTATGAGGCCTTCAGGAACTTCATTTGCTGCTGCCCTGTTTCCCACATCCTGAGCTGCTGATACAGTTTTAAAAGGTTGCTGAACTTCCCCTGCATCTGCTGTGTGATGTACCAAAAACAGGCACGTAAAGTACCTGCTTAAGTTGTTGAACAAAGCCATGTCTGTAGTTAATACAGGTGCTTTAGAAGGTGTATAATTTCTATTGTTACATGACACCAAATCAGGGATGGGGAACCTTTTCTCTCTCATGGGCCACTTTGAAAATGAGCACAAAAACCATGGGGTGGATAAGAATTGGGTGCAGGGGTCACCAAGGGGTGTGCTCGGAATGGGGGGTGGGGAAGGGGACGATCCAGATCTACATGGAACCATCCTCTATCCTTGAGTTACTTGCCCTCACCTCTGTTTCCTTCCTCTGAGCTCACTACCGAGTAGGGACTGAATACACAGGCCAGATCTAAGAACTGGAAACGGGGCAAACAAAAAGCAGATCCAGGCTGGGTTTACCCCACATGTCTGTGGTTCCCCACCCCTGCACTAAACCAAAAGGTTTTTGTTGTTGTTGTTTTGCATATTGGTTAATTCTTAGAATAAGAAATCACAGAGGCGTTCCTTTAAGATAACCACATAAAACCTGTACTGCTTCTTTAACTTGTATGAGCTGGTTCCAAGAAGGGAGAGAATGGGTGACCTAAGGAGAGAGCAGGGTGGTTTGTTGTCACTCCAAGCAGGAGTCTGATCTCATGGTAGGCTTCAATTTTTAGATTCATTCAACATTAAATGAAAATCTGGGACATGCTCCTGTGCCCATCCAAGTTGGTAACAGTTCTTTCATTATTTAGTGAGCTTTGGATCAGGTTCCTTTTGGAACCTGCTCTTGCTTTGTTCGTGCAGCTGTTTCTGGTGTGCAGTGGTAAGGGTCTGAATCCTTGTATTTATAGAGCTGAATTTAAATCCACACCTTGGGGTAGCGAGCCATGTGATTGTACATCAAGCTTTAAGGCCATGTTCCACAAACCACTTATTCCAGAGTAGCTCCCACAGGTTTCAGTGGTACTACTCCAGAGTAAGTGGTTTGTGGATCATGGCCCAAGTCTTTAAGCTAATAAAGAGAATTGTATGAGATTTCCAGATCCTAAACATATTGTCCATCATGATGCTCTTTCAGTTGGCTTGCTGCGTGTGGAGTTTTCCCAGCCTGTGAATCTGGATTAAGTTGAGAAGGCAAACCCTGAATTAAGGGAAGGAGGCCGATATGCCCCCCAAAACTGCAAAGCCCTTCAAAAAGTAGCTCTCATCATCCCGTTCAGGAATCGAGAAGAGCATCTAAAATACTGGCTGTATTACCTCCATCCGATTCTTCAAAGGCAACAGCTTGACTATGGAGTTTATGTTATCAATCAGGTAAGAGACTGGATGCTTTGAGCCACAGCTGTCTTGTTGCATGTAAACACTCGCTTAATGCTGCAGGTATACAGCTATATGCTGCTGTATTTCTCCAAAGAAGCACTAAAGTTATATAGTGAGCAATCAGTTTGATAGTAGAGAACAGTAATGACAAAATTAGAAGGTTTTCTTGCAAAGTGAATCTTGTGGCATAATGTGGCTTAATTTTACCTAATTTCACCTAATGCTCTGGAATTTATTTCTCAAGTTATGCAAATGAAATGTACAAGTCACTGGCAGTTAGAACTTTTAGTAACCAAGTCTAATCTAAATGACTTGGGGACTTAAATAGGTAACTCTTTCATTGACTATAATAGGAATGGTAAACTAAATGATCCCATATATGGACAGAACAGATATCAAGACAAGAAATTCCTTCAATAATAAATGGAAGAGGATAATATTATTGGTATTCGTGATGCATTTTTATTTCATTGGGATTTAATCTTGCCTAATTGGGTATATTACTGGTTCGAGTGCCTTCCCTGACTATAGTAAAGAAGTCTGATATTTGTGCTTGCATTGGGAAGCATAAAAGTAAAAGGCAAAGAAACATTAAAAAAACATTGTGGGTGTAGTAAATCCTCCAGCCACTGAATTCAATGGCAAAACTCCCATTGACTTTAATGGTGGAGGATTACGCCTTGAAGGTATGATCTTAAAGCTGTTTAGCTCTGCTGCTGCTCACTTGCACTGAAGCAAATCCCACTAGTGAATGCAACATATGTCATGCAAAAGGCTAGGTCTGGTGTCAAAGAGCTTGAGGATTGCTCATTGCCGTGGTGAGATAAAGATGAACTTGACAGGTGCCAGTATTCTTGGATGTATGGGTTATATGGTGGTAGTGCACAGCTACTCCTGATGTAATCCTTGTTTCACCGCGTCTCCACTTGGTTGAGATACCAATTCTTACAATGCTTGGAAGGCAACACACTCTCTTGAATCCTCTCTTATTTTCTAATTGTGAGATTCTCCATTTTTTATTTTTTCAGCAGATTGCTGGGATTTCTCTTCTTGACACTGTATTATTTAATGCTGAATATTGCCCTAAAGAAGGAGAGAACGTTTTAATCCTTTTTGTTCCTTATTTTGTGGAGTACTGTTCCCAATTGCAAATAGCAGCATGTCGGGGCTTGCATTTTATAATGAACCGTTACTAATTCTTCGTAAAATGAGTTTGGATAGTAGTTGTATTTACAACACTTTATGTAGCGAAGTGTATTGTTGCAACTTGTTATAATGTTACTTAACTACTAAAAACATTAGGTCTAATCTTGGTCCTCCGACACCTTCCTGGTAGAGTGTAAATGAGTTTACAGTACATCTCTTCAAATTTAACTCTGCCCAACTATGCTTTCATGGCCAGTGTGTGGTAACAGACTCCCCTGGGAAGGGGGAGGCCCCAGCAACAGCCAGGGCAGGAATTAAATTCCCAGCTGTCCCCATTTCATGAAGCCTAAGAAACCACTGGACTTGCTGATTGTTTGCTCTGACCATAGAATTATATTTATGTGACATTACAGGCCTAATCAAGACAAAAGTCCTTTGCAAAAACAATTGGAGGCAGAGAGGAGCAGAGCAAATTTGGCTGTCTTGTGAATTTTCTCGTAATATGTTAGTTTTGCAAGATCTGCATAAACCAGCAAAAAGTCACAAGCTAGTAATATGTGACTCTTTTTAATGACTGCCAGTTGTTCTAAGCTTTGTGTGTTTAATGTATCTTTAAGTCTGCAGGGTTTATTTTTAAGCTGATCAGCCAAGCTTGTTTAGAATTTCAGTCAAAGAAAGGTTTGAAATTACACAAAGTATAGACTTACAGTTGCTAGGCTTGGTGTCCCTGCTCTTGTGTAAATTCTCTGCTGACCATCTGAGCTCCCAAAAGACCTTTGAGGAGTGACTAGTTCACTGGAGGCTAGACAGAGATCACAGGTAGCCATGCCTCGGAGATGTTAGCACAGGTCCTCTAATGTTCCCTGTTGTTTGTTCCTCTTGGCTGGGAAGGCATAAATACTGAATGAGTGCAGGGATTAAACTGTTCTCCTGTCCACACTGGCTCAAGACATGTTGGTGTAATGAGTTGTTTCCCTGAGCCTCAGGGAAGGGCGACATAAATTTAAATTAAAAATGGTGTGGAGTTAGTTTGCATTGCCTCTTCCTTTGTGTTCCCACCGTGCCATGAAGAGAGGACTTCAGTTTCTAGTGCTTTGGCTACAGAACCACTCATGTGCACCAACTGTAACAAAAATAAATATTTAAATCCTATTAAAATATGTTTATGAAATTAAAGGTTGGCAAAAGTACACTCAGCAGGCTGCTCAGTGTCATAACCTAGGTGTGTGCACTCACTCTGACACAGTGATTAGATGCAAACTATCAAATGTCATGACCTAATTGGTAAATAAAATGTTGTTCTGCGCGTTAATGTTAGCATCGCTTGAAGGTCAAGCGGAAGCATGCGTTGTTCATCTCTGACAGGTTAAGGACACAGCATGCAAAAGTGTTAATGGCACCAAACTAGCTAGACGTACTTTCTGGGGAGGGCTCTATGTGGGAAGCTTACAGTGCCTATTCTCGGACAGACGTGCAGGAAGAAAACGTTCTTATTTCTTTGCTGTCTTGACAATTGCTTTTCTCTTTTTTTCTCTTGTCTTTCCTTCCCTTCCATCCATTCTTACTTTATTTTTTTTCCCTTTTAGTGGGGAAATTTTACCTTTACTTGTTAACCCTGTCTGTAGCAAAGGCAATCACTGAAGCAAGGAGAATTTCTGTGTCAACTGATTCTTGCTCCGCCTTCGTGCTCTTCTGTCCTCTACATCTCATAGAAAGAAAGAGGAGCGCTGACCCTTGCTACTGCTGCACTGGTAATGTCCGACTTCTTACTTTCGGTGCAATACAATTCATTCGTGAATCCATTGCATCTTTACCATTCACTTCTTGCTTGTCTGAAATGCACTAGTTTAGTGTTGGACTGAAATCAGGGAAAACAATATTTCTAAATTGTTCGAATTATAAGTGGAAGACCCTCTCTGCAGACCATATTGATAAGCAGTTGCAGGCGCCTCTTGAATTTTAGTGTTAAAATCTTGTAATGTGATGTATTTCTGCAAAATCTGGCTAACGAGGCTGTGAAACTGTTGTACTACAAAGAAATAACTATCTGATTTGTGAAGTTTTCCCTTCCTTCCTGGCAGGCCTGTAGCCAAAGGGAGAAATGGTGGGAGGAGGGGAGACAGTCCCCCCACCCCTGCCAAGATTTTGGCTCTCCTCAGCCTCTGCAAAGAAGTAGTTCATAAGTTTCTTAAAACAAAGGGGTTTGACACAAGGAGTATACGGACATGTGAATGAGGCTCCCCCTAAACTGCCCATGGCATGCTTTGATGCAGAATCTATTGGCTGCCTGTATGTAATACTTGCTCACCCTCAACATGTCAGAATTTGGTTGTGGGCCTGCCTCCTGATCCCCTCAGTAAAGTCTAGTTTGAACCTCTTGCAGTGCCAGTCACATACCTTGCATTCTCTGACAGCTCATTCATGCTAGATAACTCACAAATGCTAGTTGTATTGACATATTGCAGCGTTTGAGCCAAGAGCAATTTGCTCAGGTCTAGATGACCCAGTACAGTCAACAGTGGCCTCTGCTGAGTCTAAGCAGGAAAATACAACTGATGTTAATTGGATCCAGTTTAGCTGGCTTTCAGAGCTGCATCCCACAATGCAGTGCCTGTCTAACCCAAAGCCCCTGATCTGAAAAGACTGCGGTGCAGAGCATTGTGGGCAGATGCGCTGAGTGTTCTGGAATATGCTGGTGAAGTTGCATTTGTAAGGCATGCTGTACTATTTAGATCCTGACAGAGGTGTTTTTAAACAAGATGTGTCCATGCATGGTCCCCCATCGGACACGCGTCCAACTGCTTGTGTGAAGGTGGTGCGTGGGGGAGCACGCTCCCATGAACCATCCAATGACCACCCATGGCCCCGCACGGAGCACCTCCAAAAAAACTGGGAATGCTCCGAGCAGGGCCAACCACATGGGCAGAGGCTGCCTCCATGGCCGGGATAGCTATGCTGGGAGCCGCCCGTGTGAAGCACTCACTATGCACATCCTGTGTGTGGGCACCCCACAGCTGTGCCACTCAGTGCTTATGGCACCCCCTGCCTGCCTTGCTCATTTAAAACAAAAAAACAGAGAGGTACATCTGCACTTAAGAGTTATGAGCACAAGTGAGGCTGCCAGCAATTTCATGGTGCAGTCTCGTCTGCCCACTGCCTCTCATATGCACCCCATGGTGCAGATACACCTAGAGCCAGACTGACTTTTTGAAACACTGGACCCAGTTCTTCCCTGCATAACCCTAAATTAATGTAGCTTTTTCTCTGTTCCACAGATTCCCAAGTAGGAACATGTCATGTGTGGATGGAATCCCAACTGATTATTTTATTTAGTTGATTTTATTAATGTTGTATTGTTTTATATAAACTAAAACATCTATTTTTTTTAAATAAACAACAAAACCGACCAATATTTGATATAAATTTTCATGTCTTTGCTATCTGGGGTCACAGGATTATAGTTAAGTGTTAATATGGAGTGTCTCATGCAAAAATGTTAGTAACCAACCACTGCTCTAGTCTATTTCTCTTCTTTGGCAAAAAGGGACCTCTATCTGCTAACTTCAGATGCATTTTTCTGCCTCACTACTCGGGTTTGAGGGAAACCTTCCCCCCCCCCGCCCCCCCTTTTTGGGTGTGCTTTTTCCTCCCCCTGATTTTTAAAGTTGTCACCTTCCCTTCTCTGTAACAGTCACAGTGCAGGTTGGACAGTGCCTCCTTAGTTCATATACATCAACTGTTTGCCCTAGATCCGGAAGGCCTGTACTCCTAACCATGCAGATAACTTTACAATCTCTAGATCTTCCCCTGTAGCTACACGATGGCCCCCTCACTGCTGCTGTGTACTGAGGCAATGATTGCACCCAAGTACACCTCTTTACTGGTACTGCAGCTTTATCTTTGCAGTTGTCTGTGACCATCACAACAGGCAGAGGAAAGTAGAGAGATTTTTTCTTAAAAACAAACCCTGTCTTATTTCACAATTGTGCTTCCTGTAGTTTTTCCACTGGCATCAGGTCCGACCTGTGACTTCGCATAGAGTACGTTTTGGCTATAGCTGATCACAACATGTGGGTGTTGTACTTATATATGTTGTTTTATGTGGTGGGTGGCTCTGATGATACCGAGCAGTCCTGCCCAGCTCATGTTTACTCCAGGTTAGGTCTTATGTGCTCATGCTGCATTCAGATTAATTTGCAATTGCAGAGGTTGTGGCTGTTGTAGAAGGGGACAGATGGCTTGATGTCTGTTACCTCTGCCTGTACTGAGAACAGGGGGAGAGAAAAATAAGTGACTTGGGGAAGTGTTTTGAGAGACTCTCCCTACCCTGAGGAGTCTTTGATCTGGTGCTAGAAGTGAAGTTGTCTTGCTCCCACTCAGGGCAGGTGCGTAAGCCACCACAAGCCCACTGTGAGGAGCAAGCAGTTGTACGTAGCTGTTATGCGGTTTTTAAAAGGTCCTCACAACAGGTATGTACAACTCCCTGGGGGAAGGAGAAATACTGGGGAACCAAGCAGTACTCCTGCTGCCACTGAACCCCAGGACCTTCCTTGGACCTGCCCTTCCACTACTGCTCCTGAAGCCACCACTGTTTCTCCTGCTGAGAAGCAATGGCAGGGAGGCAAGTGCTGCCACTTCTGCCAGAGAGGCATGTCCCACGTGCTTCCTCGGAAGAGCCACCACCACCCTTGGTCCAGGAGAATAGCAGCTGGGACCCACCACTACACACTGCTTCTTGAGACTGGTAAGCACTCTCCCTCCACCCAACGCCTTGTGGGAAGCTGGCAAGTAGCTCCTGGCTACCCATGCCATGAGCTGTTACACCTAAGCACTGGCAGACAGTCAGCTACATGCCCAGAATTGCCCAAATTGGCTGTCTTGAACACGGAGCTGGTGTAACATCTAAAAACGCCCAAAGGCGGCATTCCCTTTGAAGAGGTGTGGGGGTGTTCTGCTGAGGTAACATGGAAAGAAAATTGCATCCAGTACCCAGAACAGTATGTTGTCCAGTGGGGAGTTGTTGTTTTTTTTGCTGCCTTGTCTTGTAACTCCCCTTATCCTACACTCTTGGCTGCTGCTGAACTAGCTGGCCTTTCTGCTCCATAACCTGTTCTCTGTGTGTATTGTACTTAAAGGAATTACTTTGTCAGCACGCAGTACTTGGCTCCCTGGCTGAAAGGGCAATCTCCTTTAGGAATAACACAGAGGTGTGGACTTGAATGCTGTAGATTAGAGAGGGGGATGCTGAGCACAGAAGGCCTGGCTTTTTCCATGTTGTTTGGCACCAGAGTAACTTCTCAGGGTTCAAAATGGGATTGGACATTGGGCAGAATCTGATCTGCCCATACCACTTAAAAGAGTGATGTTAGGTGAACGGTGAACTGCTGCGAGTGAGCTGCTAGATGCCAAGCACGTGCTTGTCTACTGGGTTGCAATTTCTCCTGGTGACCCTCAGTAACCCAGAGAAATTGGGGCTTCCAGAGATAGCAGTGGGTGGCCATCTCAGAAAGTGGATGGGCCTTTTGGACTTTCCTGCCCCCTTTCGATGTGGCCTGTCATGAGGCCTTGTGATGGCGGGCACTAGAGTTCAGGACCTTCAGTAACACATTAGAAATGGAACTTTTTTTCCTTTCTAAAGTGAAATGGGAGGGGTAGCTAGATGGTGCACGGTGAGAATTAACCTTCTTCTTTTGAGCCCTGCTCTTATCCTCTTTGGGGAAACCCAGAATGTTCCTGGAGGCGGCTGCTACTCTTTCTCAGAGTCTTTTCACATGAAATGTTCCTTACCTGGGGGTCAAACTGCCACACACACTCACTAGCAATTCATGTGACTGCTCTCATTGAATTAGTCTCCAGGAGGTGGTTTGGCCTCAGGGGACGAGCACTCGCCTGAGCAGTTTGACCTTTACACCCATCCACCCAAAGAATACTAATCCAGGGGTAAGTTACCGCTGGGTAAAAAAAAAAAAAAGTTCTATTGTGTACAGATCCTCAGAGGGCTGAGCTTCTTAGTCTCAACTGTCGGCTTCTGCAGCGTAACTATAAATAAAGCTGGGATTTGCAGAGGAGTGTCAAATTCCACTCTAATGGGAGCTGGAGGACTCCTTTTCACATTTCACAGGTTAATCTTTAATATAAGCTTCTCTGAGTTTGTGCATAGGAAGGCTGTTCATGGACAAAGGAGCCCCAGCCATACATATTCCTGTAGATCACTACTACTGCTACTACTTATACACAGTGCTTTACCGTCAAAGATTTTCCGAGACAGATCCCTGCCCAGGGGGCTTACAAGATGAGAGATGTTCCAAGTCATCAACTGTGATTGACCAATCCATTGCAAGCAATGTTCTGGGGTAGAGAGGGTTCCCTAGCAAATTTACATGGCTTTGGAGTAGGAAGCTTCACCATGTCCCTTTTGGTGTAGCCATGCTCATTCCACACACTGTGACATTACAGCACTTAGGAAAAGGGGTGAAGCTATGCTGGAAAAGGGCATGGTAGGCTCCCTTCCCCTTCACCTCTGTGCATTTATAGACCTGACACTGATGCTTGGTCAGGGTTATTCCCTGCCTGGGAAAGTCTGGCCACCCCTGTTCCAGTGCTAACCTCTTCCCAGAGTTATCCAAGGGGGAAATTACGTAGGATGTGAAATCACTGTGCTTCCCAAATATTAAATGAACTACAGAAGTTGGAAGAGGGAAATCATAGCTCAATTGTCCTAATAAAAAATGCTGGTCCTTTTCCAAAGTGTGTCAGCTCCAAATACTCCATGCCTTTGCTTAGTTAGGACCCTTCAAAGTTAATGGGCAATATTGTGGGGCAGCCAGTACTTCCTATCCAAAGCCCCTTAGATATATGCCTGTGGAATGAGGTGCTTTCCTTCATTGGTTTCTGAGTTGCTGACAATTTGCAAGAGGCTTTTACAGTTAGAGATCCTGCAAGCCAGAGGAGCCCACATCAGACACAGACCCTACGTACCAGTGCAGGTGCCTCATAGTAAAGATGCTTCTATGTCTTCCTGATGTGTTCACCTCAACTTCTCTTACAGAACATCTTTCTTGGAAACCAGCCAGTTCCAGTCTTGCTCCGTTGCTGCCTCCCTTCACAAAGCAAAACCGGCTTCTTGCTCCACCCAAACAGTTTCTTGGTGTCTCCTTTCTTCTGTTGGGAGTGGCATTGGCAGAATTATCCTTCTCCCTAGCCTTTGCCAATGCTTCGAAACAATGATGTAAAGCATTCTCTGGGTGTTTAGAGGTGTAAGGGGCATGAGGGTGAGGGGTGTTGTGGGTGGACAACTGGGTCAGGACCAGAGGAGGGCAAGGCAAGGCTGGGAGAACAAGAATCAGAAGGGCATGCTGGGGAAACCGGGATGAGAGCCAGGCCAGAGAGACACAGGAGAAAGAAAGAAACAGGATGTGAGGCAAAGTTCCACCCAGCTTCCTGTTGCTGTGAGCCAACCTTATATTCAGCCAACCAAGAAGCTGGAAGGCATAGCAAGGGCTGAAAACAGGTGGCCAGACAAAAGCAGAGAAGCCCCCTCAGGGAGTGGCTAGGCCAAAGGCATAGATAATGCCACTACAAGGGCTGGCTGCTGCTTTAGGAACCCTGAGGTGGTTGATTCGAGACCCCAGTAGGACCCTGAAATGTGCCTACCTCACTCCCTTCCTTTGAGAGAGCCCTTTGCTGTCCCATTGTTAGGCCCAAATGGAGGGTGACATTTCAAGGTGTCAGATAGTCTAGCAGATATATTCTGCAAAATTGGAAGGTAGAGCTCCTGTTCTAGCTTTCTGGCTTTTGTTTTGTTTTTCCCAAAGTGAAACTTGCTTTACCTGCTTCCTTGTACATAGGGGACGTGTATTTGAGTAGTTTTGCATATTAGCTATTTGGCAGTATCTCAAGCACTTTAAGATTAACATTCTCTCTTCCATGGCTGAAATCATTGGCTGTAGATCCATGAATGCAGGGTTTGCTATTTTGATTCTCCACCACTCTCCACCTTCTTGGTGGCTGTGCTAAACAAAGTGAAAATTCTTAAGTTAGGGATACTAAGTAACCATTAAGATTGCCAGAGACATGCTGGATTGTCAATTATCTGAAGCCTGTAAAATAAGACTGGCTGTTTTAAAGGATTTGATTTAGCTCTGTGATAGGCAACCCCCAATCTGCATGTGCTCCCCCTTGGGATCAGCCTGTGACCCCTCTTATCCTAACAGTTTGCAGCCTGACCAGAACCTGATGGGATCTGACTGCAAATGTCAGGAGTGGTTTTGGTGTAACTTTCACCCTTTGGGCTTGGACTGGGTTGCTGGGAGTGTCCCTTCCTTTGCAGAGCATTGATGTCAAAGGGGAGGGCGCACTAGAGTGATGTCATGAGACATGAGGTCGTCCCTCCTCTTTTTGACACGTGAGTCTCCTCCCAAAGCACTGTAACATCATACTGTTCTGCCAAGGCTTGGGGCTCTGCTCATAGTTGGACTAAAGGAGACTAGGCTTCTTCTGATCAGTAAAAGGAGATCTTGCTGCCCAGGGTGGGGGGTTGTTTAAAGGCCAGACCTGTGACCCCTCCATTACCTTAGGTATCTGCTACTGCTGCTGCTCAACCATATAGGCTTGATGCAGGAATCTCTGTGTAGAACTGTATAGCATGTATTACACAGGAGGTCAGGCTAAGTAGTCATACTAGTCTTGTGTGACGTTAACAAGAAACTCAGCTAGACTAAATAACAAGTGGTGTGTGCTAGAAGCAAACAAGCTACAGGAAATTGCATTTCATATCTCCTACTTCTCATGATTTGGGTCTCGCCAATTTCAACGGCCCATTCTAGTGCAGAATTGCTTCTCTTGTCCATGTTAGTGCTCAGCCAACAAGAACTGTATTCCTCGTGCAGCTTTGGCTGTGGTGATGAGGAAAAGTGGGGACTTGGAAGGTCACATACATTTCCTCCTTTCTGATGTATGTATGGGAACAGGAATAATAACTTTTCACGAGTTTAAATCACCCCTTTGTGTGGAATTCACTGAGTGGAGAGTGTACAAGAGAAATTCCTTCCTCCTGGGTCTTGTACCACAAGTTTCCAACATCTATGCAAAGTGTGACTCTTGCTGCTTTCCCTCATGCTTAAGCAGCAAATGTGATAATGGCCAGGATGCTGATCACAGTCCAGCGATCAATTGTGAGATCATCTGGGATAGACCATGCCGGCATCTAACTACAGGAAAGCTGCACAAAGGGAGGTGGTGTGGCAGAGGCAAAGGTCTGGCGGCAGCTCATGGAAGTCCAGAAGTAGTGCGTGCCACTTCTAGGCCCTACCAGTGTCCTGTGGAGAGCTGAGAGGACAGCCGGGGACCCAGCTTTGGACCAGAGGCCACTCAAGGCTAGCGTTCAAACCCAGTGGACCCTGGCCAGCATAAGTATTGCCACCCCTGTGCTAAAGTAATTGAACTTACTGTGGATTGGAAAATAATGGTAACATACAACAAGCCTACCAGAGCCCTGTACCCAGGCACCTGTTTCATAGGCGTTCATTTCTTTTCCTAAAAGGATAGGTATTTCAGGCCGTACTCTTTATCGCCTTACTCCCAGTGACCAGTGCCTGATTCCACATGTGGTGGCTGTTGGAGTAGAGCGA
Source organism: Sphenodon punctatus (assembly GCA_003113815.1). Classification (NCBI taxonomy): domain Eukaryota; kingdom Metazoa; phylum Chordata; class Lepidosauria; order Sphenodontia; family Sphenodontidae; genus Sphenodon; species Sphenodon punctatus. Next base: position 179,090 of record QEPC01008113.1, on the reverse strand, counting down.
TGCACTTTCTCCCACTCCATATTGGAATTCGGCCCTACATTGTTTTTGGATCATTCTGCATAGCTGTGTTGTATCTGGGATTAAACTTTCCATGTGTGGATTCTTTGCTCAGGCCTCCTTGCACTGTTCTTCTAACTGGGCAATCCAGTTTTCCAGTCTTACATTCTCCAGCAGATTCCCTGGAAGTTTCCACCTCGAGCTCCACTCTTTTAATGCAGCTGCAATAAAACAAGGGTGGTATATCTGTAACTTAGGGATTTGGGACAATTCCCTCACTACGCCTGCAAAGTTCAATTTACAGCACTATTCTCAAACTGTTGAGCTTCAAAACATGTCCATAGCACTGGCACAGGCCCCACTGAGCTGAACGGGACTCACCCTAGTGCTGAGAGCTAGCATCAGCACTAACCAAATTGAGGATCATGCTACAAATGTGCAAAATTTAAAATGAAGCATAGCTGCTGTATTCAGTCTGTCATCTGCCATTTTGAGTTCTCTTTAAGGAAAAGGTTCCCAAACTTTGGGTTGCAACTCCAGTATCTGTGAATGTGGCCACAATCCCCATGGATATATCATAAGCTTTGCATGTCTTTCCTAACTGGGGTCAAAGAATTGTATTTAAGGGCCTTTTCACAAGGATGCCCCCAACTGCACATGTGTTTGGTGGGCGCCTGTGCGAACACCGCCCGCAGTGCAGGGGGGATGGGTGGGCACCCGCAGGAATGGCGCCTGTGGTGGGCGGGGGTGCATGTGGACTCCTGCGCTTCACCCATCACCCATGCATGGAGCAATGGACTCCAGTGCTGGTTGCTCCATGCCTGGAGGTGGGTGGAGAAGGGTGTGCGTCCATGGGAACAGGTGCACACTCACCTCCACCTACTGTGGTCTCACACCCATCCCACCACCCACTGCGGCCCGTTTTAAAAAAAGGGCCTATGTCTCATAATGGGGTTGTGCAGGAAAACATTTTGGCAAATGCTGCTATGAGGGGATGTAAGTCTATGACTTGAGCAAAGATGTTGTCTCATAATTATCTGTCTCAATGATTTATTTATTTTTAAATGTATTTCGATTCCCATTCCCATTAGTCCTTTTTTAAACCCATAACTTAGCCAGCAGAAGTCAGTCATCTTCTTTAAAGGCTCCATCAGCTGCACAGCTTGCATCCTTCTCCTGTCCCCCATTTTTTTACTGCACCATTACTTCATTTTCTATAGCCCAAGAGACCTCAGAACTCCTTTTTGTCTCCTTTGGGTTTGTTGGCATGAGAGTGATGTCCTGCTCTAGCTGCATTCTCGTAGGTATGGATTTAGTTAAATTGGTGTTCGCCTTTTTGATTTTTAGTCAGTAAGTTCTTTACCAAAGTTTAATGGTAGTTAACTTCAGTGGGAACTAGACTAAGTCAACCTTGGAGCCTTTAAAAAAAACAATCATCCAGAAATTGTCTAAATAATTAAAATTTTAAATTATTCAAATAATTTCAAGAAGGTAGGAGTTCTTTGTGCCTTTTGCAGCTCAAGTTCCATGAACCTGCCTGAATTAATGAATTACCTAGTGGGTAGTAATTAGCCAGGCAGCCGTGTCTAAACAAAAAAGTTAATCGATACTTTGTTCAGCCACATCCCCATCCGTATGCAAGCTGCTGGGTGTTTGGTGGTATGTAAATGATGGGTCAGTGGAAAATTGTTTGCACTCTTCCTTGAAAGTCATTTTCTGCACTAGTTGTTGTGCTCTTACAGCCACCTGCCGTGGGGAATTTCCATGTAGGACATGGAGCCCAGCTTGCTCCAAAGGGGGAGAGGGTGATGGGATGGTAAATCCTCCTGGAATTCCCTTTGCTAATTCCAGGAGCCAGAAACTTATCAGATGCTCTTCCCTGATAGGAGATCCTTCGGTTTGCATCTGTGACTTTTGAGCTTGGTTCTGCCCCCATTGAAGTAAAAAAATGCAAGGGTCAGAGTCATCATAAGGCGCAATTAGACTGTGAGCTCCTCAGGGCAGGAACCTGTCTCTAATTAATGATCGGTGCCAGGTATATTGCAGGTGCTATATAAATAATAATGTAGGTCTCACCCACACAGCACTCTTTTAGAGCAGGGGAGTGGCACAAGCCTTCATTTTAAGTGTTGTGTGAAATCCTTACCACTCCCTGTGCTCCTGGGTGATCCCTTGTTCTCTGCCACCTGATTCAGTGGGTAGGCCACTGAAATGCAAGGGAATCAGCAGCTGTGTGACTGCATTGCTACTGGACAAGGCAAATGCAGATTAAGAAACAAATGTTGAACTTTCAAGGGGTGCTGCGTGAATGAGACCATAAACTAAGCCTCAGTTGGTATTTAAAAATATGAGTATAATCAATGGGCTGGATCCCATGCCCTCTGGATTGCATGTGCAGCCGCCTGCAAACTGCATGTATCCTCATTGTGGGCACATTGTGCCCTGTGGAAACTGTGCGCGCACACATGCGATTCGTGGGGCGTGGGATTGCGGCCTCTGACTTTACAGGAGCCAAGATTAATTTCACTTGTGTCCTCTTTTCTGTCCAGCCTTTGTATATGGGGTGAGCGCAAGGAAATGTGTCAAACCTCTTTTTTGTTTTTGTTTTCAATTAGCGTAGCTGGTTTCTGTTTATACTAGACCCCAATTTCAAAAGGTTTCCCCCTCAGGCTTTTGTGTAGTAGTGCTCACATCTGTAGTATCCAAGCACCTCACAAACCTCGATGGATTTATCTTCCCAGCACTGTCAGGCACTGGAGAGACATGATATGCCCATTTTATAGATGATGGTCTGAGCTGTCAAAACCGAGGAGCCGCTTCAGCAAAGCGATTGTGTGCAGGGGTGTGTAGCTAGGTTGGAATGGGCCCAGGTGCAAGAAATGGACGTGGGCCCTCTGTGTCTCTCTCTCTCACACACACACACACACACACACACCCCAATTGTCCTTATTGCAGAAAACTATCAACTTACATGGTAAGTCCAGTGAGTCTGCTGCTCTGACGCCAGAAACGCTCTTGACACAGCGGTGCCTCCTGTCCCCTCTGCTTGCTGCGCTTGAACCCTGAAGGCTGGGAGTGCGTTGCCTGGCCCGCGCCGCTGGCAGCACTTAGTCTGTTCTGTGCCGCCTCCCAGGTGGGTCCCACGCGCGCTGCAGGTGCTTATGCTCAACTCAGTCTCTGCTCGGCCACGTCGCAACAGGACACGATTTGTGCTCCCCCCGCCCCCCAGCTTGGGCCCTGGGACACATGTCCCTCCTGTCCCTATAGTAGTTATACCCCTGTGCTTTAAGCAAATAGGAAAACCTATCCCTACCCAAAAAAAGAACTTTGTACATGCTTTTAAATAGCTGAAGGATGTGCTTAAATGTAGATGTTTTGCTGAACTTGTGCCTTGCAAGCCGCCCATGGTCTGAAAGGCAATCTGTGAAAATAGCCAGGAATAGAATCCACCCTAACCATGCGTGCGTCACATCAGGCTAGTTGATTACTGCTGGTCCTAATATCTAGTATATTCATACTGGTGGATGGGAGAACAGTGTGGTGGATTTGCTGCTTAGTAATAGGTAAGCAATTGTTAAAATTACTAGTTTCTCTTTAAGGTGTTTAAAATGTTTTTTTACTTGTTGGTTTTTTAAACTAGGATGGAGAAGAAACATTCAATCGTGCAAAGCTCCTGAACATAGGCTTTGAAGAGGCGCTGAAAGAATATGACTATGATTGCTTTGTATTTAGTGACGTAGACCTGATCCCAATGGATGACAGGAATACCTACAAGTGTTACAGCCAGCCCAGACACCTCTCGGTGTCTATGGATAAGTTTGGATTTCGGTAAGAGTTTGTTTGAATGAAGTATTCTGTTACCAGCGTCGGGAGTTGGCCAGGGCAAGAGGGTCAGCTGCCCTGGATGAAAGCACAATGGGAGTTGCAAATAGATTTGCAGTAGCCCACCCGGACAGAAGTCTGTGAATCCAAACGCCCCATACTGGTCTGCTGCACTGCCTGCTCAGTGATGGGAACAACAGGGCTGGGCCATTGTGACTGCTCCACCACACCACCAGCCTAGTGCTGGTGTGCTGCTGCTGGCCAGCCCTGACCAGGAATCCCCACCCCCTGCTCGTGACCTGCAGGAGTTGGGGAGTGGACTTCAGGAGTCTGGGGTTAGATAGGTACTTCCTGCCCTGGCTGGGAAAATCTCATGTCGTTGCACGGTTACTAATATAAGAGTGTGTGATGACGAGTCCGTTAGCACCCAGTATTAAAAGCAAAATCACTAATTGGAAACTCGTTTCAGGGGATGGGCTGTCACTTGGCGCTTGCTTGGTGGAGAATGTGGTAATGGGGGTGGGGGGAGGGATTGAAGCTTGTAAGATTTCTGAGTCCTACAGCAGAAAAAACCCAAACTGTTAAATTTCAGGTGTTTTATACATCTAGGCTGCCATCTGCAAATGGCTCACTCCAAAGTAGTAAGTGGGCTTCAGTAGGGCTACTCCAGAGTATGTGGAATTCTTCTGTATTTTAGAGTGAAGGCTTGAAGGCCAGGAGTGTCCCATTTTGCACTAGTAATTAAATATTTTCACATATTACCCAAAGGAACAAATTATTTGTCTTGTAAAAGTATCTGCTGAGCTCAAACATCACCCTTCCAAGGATGCAGTCAATTAGTTGTCAGCCAGCTAACCTGCCATGGGGCTGAAGTAGATTTGGATGATGATGATTTATCTTTTATATAGCACTTTCCGTGTTCAAAGTGCTTTTCAACCATTATCTAGTTCACCCTCACAACAACCCTGTCAGGCGGGTCGTTTATGTTTCCCATTTTACTGATGGAAAACTGAGGTGGAGGGGTAATGATTTCCCTAAAGCCACACAGTGAATTCACAGCTAAGATGGGATTTGAACGCTGGTCTCCCAGTTTCGAGTCCACCATCTTATCTGCTACGCTACACTGGCTCTCATGAATGAACAGATGATGAACTCTTCTTTTTCGTGCCTTTTAAAAAATATATTCCTAAATCCGTATTTGGCTAGTGAATGCAATGTTGGGGCATTAGGACCTCCTTGCAGCTGATAGGAGAGAGGGTGTGAGGAACAGGTGGTGGAGCCTTGGTTCTCTGCCCTTTCTCTAGGGCTGAGGGTGGAATAGTTATTTACAGCTGCCCTAGGCAGCAAGAAGACGGAAGTGTGCCAGATCCACCTGGACCAGCTAATGTATCTCCCCCCCCATCTCAGGGTTGTGTGCAGTCATGGTCCAGCCTTCTCCATTTAGCAGTAAAAGCCTATTGCTGTAACGAGCTTTCTCTCTTCTTTCAGTTTACCATACAATCAGTATTTTGGAGGCGTGTCTGCTTTAAGCAAGGAACAATTCCAAAAAATCAATGGGTTTCCCAATAATTATTGGGGCTGGGGTGGCGAAGATGATGACATCTATAACAGGTAAGAACACAGCCACCTCCGTTTTCTGTTGTTTTAGGAAGCTTGCTTTCGCAGTTCAGAGGATGCCTCTACAATGGCTGACTAAGGACTCATCCACACAACACCCTGCCCTTTTGCACACTCACCACTTGTCCTTTAATCTGTGGGCTCCTTTGTACAACTATCCCCACCCACCCACCCACGAGGGGAGCTCATACAGCCATCTAGAAATATTAACCTGTGAAACTTGGGCCATCTACAGATATTTTTGCACTGTAATGTCTAGGAAAGTCTCAGTGTCACCCCTGTTTAAGTAATGCAACAGGCTAGAAACTGACCACTTGTATTGGTACCCAAGAGACTGTCCTTCGCAGTTGTACAGTAACGGAATGAGAGCCTCAAACACTCCAGCACTGTTGCGGCTGAACTGACTTGGAGTAAACACTGCTTGTGTGAATACATTGAACAGAGGCTGGAAAAACCCATCCCATTCTAAGCTATTTGTCCCAACAACCCAGCTGACTCCACTTGTCCCATCTTGCCATTGGGAGAGGCTCAAGATGCATTTTAACTTGTTCACTCCTGATCTAGCCCAGCTGCCTGAGTTACTGAAGGCAACCTTTAATTGTAGCCACCCTTGATTAGTTGCCACAGGGGAGACTGGCCGCCTTAAATAAATGCCATAGCTTTTATTAAGAAATACGGTGTATGTCTTTCAATTTGAGTATATATTCAGAGCATATTTTGCTCTGGCACCCTGGGAAAGCTTGATTCCCTACATGCTCACTTTAGGCTGGGCCAAGCTCTCTTGTCTCTTGGCTTGCACCCAGAGAGTCCTGAGTGCATTGCTCCCTGTTTATGCTGGCTTGCAGTCAAGCAGCCCAACCTTTGAAGTGCTCCGCCCGTATCAGCCCCATTAAAGCAAATAAGGCTTACGCTGGTGGAGTGCTTTGAGAAGGGAAGCCAGCGAAATTTGACAGGAAGTAGAATTTCACAATGTCAGAAAGATTTCTTTGCTTGCGGAGGGGGCACCTCTTTCTCTGCTCTTTATCTTGAGACAAGACAGAGCCTGGCTTCTCCACAGCTGGGGGCAGGGAGGGCTCTTTAGAGCCTGTTTTCTCATCGCTTGTGATTTAGGAAACTTGTACTCAGCACAGGGGGTGGAACCAAGTGTTTCTGCACAACTTCAGGGTGGCAGGGTCAGAAATACTGGTCTGACACTGGGATTCCTTCTTGTCAAGGTGAGGAAGGTTAAAAAGACTTCCTGAAACTCAGTGGAGATTGGGGAAAGGGTTTAGTTCTTTGCCTTTATAGGTGGAGTGAAGGATGTGGGGATAGTCTGTTCTTCCACACGATATGGAAGCTCTTTGCCCATGGGCATGATGGTGAGCTGAGGGGTTTTTTGTTTTTGATTTAGGACTCAGGGCAGGGTACCTCAGACCTCTCCAAGCCCTATTCCTGCCTGCCAAATAAGAGTCATACATTGCTGCCAGAAAATGAGCAGGCTTGGGCTCCGATGAACCTCCATAGGGGAAGGGAGTTCCATAACTGGGGGGCAGCCACCAAGCATGCCTCTGCATGCCCTTACTAAGCAAATTTGATAGGCAGGCATCAGTCAGCTGGGCACTCCTAGCTAACTGCAGAGGCCATGATGGGACATGAAGGAGGAGGCAGTTTTTCAGATATGAGGCCCAAGCTGTTTAGGGGCTGAGGCTGCTCAAAGGCAGCCAGATATGGGGTGTTTTCACACAAGGAAGTCAGCTGGGGTGTGTGTGTCTGTGGTCACCCTGTGGCTCTGCCATGGAGCACCCACACATGTAGACTGTGTGGGGAGCAAAACTGACGGGCAGCTCCCAGTATAGCCACTGCGGCCATGGAGGCAGCTGCCACACATTTCCCCCTCCCTGGAGCTGCCCCAGAAACATGTCACAGGGGCAGCCAGTCCCCCTTTTCCCTGTCCCGCACCACCCCACACCCCGCCCAGTAGCCTGCCCCCTGCCATGATGAACAGGCAACCATAGAAACAGGAAGCTGCAGCAGCTGTTAACCCCTTCCTGCCCAGGAGACAGTCTAGTCCCGGCCAACCAGAGACATGTACCAGGCAGGACACCCACCAGCAACACCCAGACACAGGAACCCCAACACCCCCTCACAGAATGCAGACAGCAGGGAGCAAATTGCACACTTTATTGAGCACGGAAAGGAAAGAAAGGGGGTGGGGAGGAATGCAGCAAAGTCCAAACAAGCAGTTCAGCTGGGATGCATATGCCCATGGGAATGCTCTTGGCTTCAGGTCCGCAACCCTCTATGGCAGTGGTTTTCAACCTGTGGTCTGCGGCTATGTCTAAGGGGGAACGTGGAAAAAAGACGACTGTGTGACAATAAAGTTTCAGGTCCCAGAAAAGGGATCCTCGCCTCCCAAGCAGCTGGTGCTTGTCAGCTTCAGAGGCCGCTTCCACACACCCCCACACTACCTCAGCTGAGGGACGCTGTGGGGGGGAAATACACCAGGCTAGCCTTTGCAACTGACAGGAGCCATAGAGTCTATAGTACCAACGGACCTGTTGGAGGCAGACTGGTTAGCCCATTTTGGACGACTTTATACAGCTGAAGCCCAAGGGGAAGAAAAGGAGCAAAATCAGGAGGGCAAGGAGGGTAGTGCTAGTTCGGAACTAGGACGATTCAATATGATAGTTACGGGGAGAACCAGATCCTTGACCTTATTAGTGCCCGAAGGAAGAACAAGGCACCGGGAAACGACTAGATCCCTGCAGAGGTCTTGCAAGTGTGTCCCTCTTGGTGGTCTCCCTGGTTGGCCAAGTATTTCACCTGGATTAATAAAATGGGTAATATACCACAGGAGTGGGGGGATATTGTAATAGTCCTATTTTTTAAAGGGGGGATCAGCGGGACCCGGGCTGTTATAGGCCTATCAGCCTTATTCCAGTTCTGGGCAAAATCTATGCGCGAGTTCTTCTGGAGCAGCTGAGGCTAAAGTCATCCCCGAAGAACAATATGGGTTCAAGGGAAATTGCTCACTTATGGATAATTGCTTCATTCTGTCATATCTAATTACGAAATACACCCGGATAAGGCCAGGGCGGATGTACCTGGCATTTATGGATCTCTGCCAGGCATTGGATTCAGTACCTAGGGAGAAACTATGGAGTAAACTATGCTCACAAGGTATTAATGGAGATCTATTAACCAGAATCATCCAGCTGCACAATCAGAACAAGGCCCAGGTGCGGTTGTCATGTCAAGCAATCTCAGAGAACTTGATTTTGATCAATAGGGGGGTGAGACAGGGTTGTGTGCTTGCGCCCACACTGTTCAGTATTTATTTAGGAGATCTAGTTGAGAGCTTACTGCTGGTCGAGGGCCACACCCCACCCCACCCCAGACTTGGCAGTAGGCCGGTCACAGCCCTTATGTACGCAGATGATGTGGTAATCTTGTCTCAGACACGGAAGGGCTTGAAGGCTCAGCTTAACCAATTTAAACGCTATTGTACTGCGAAGGGTCTGGAAGTGAACGTAAAGAAGTCACAGGTAATGGTGGTAGGTGAGAAAGGGAAGATGTATACCTGGAAAATAGGATCCGATGAACTGAAGCAGGTAGACAGGTTTATATATCTTGGCATGTGTTTCTCTAGCCAACAAAATTGGAATCGACATGTAAACTATCTAGTGCTGAAAGCAAGTCCTGGGGCAAAAGGCATCCTGGGCCTGACTGATAGGTTCAGAAATACCTTGATGTCCCAGATTTTGAGGGTCTTCTCTGTAAAGGTGCCAAGTGTGCTCACTTATGGGGCTGAAGTTTTTCAGACAGGGGCTTGGGATCAGAAATTGGAGATTGTGCAGAATAAATTTTTGCAGAGTCTCCTAGGAGTTCCCCAGGCAGTCCCGGGTGCAGTGGTGAGGGCCGAAACCGGGATCCCCTCTATTGTTAGTCAGATGCGTCAAAAGAACTTGCTCTGTTGTGTTAAAGTATGCGCACGGCCAGAATCCTCCTTAATTTCTCTATGCTTGCAGGAGGAACTGAATCAAATATGTCCACCAACTTATCCATGGATAAAGGAGACCATGCGCAAAATAAATGGCATAGGTCTTTCTTCAGAATTTTTATTGGGGAAATCTCCCAGGCAACAGAAATTGATTATTAAAACTGCTTTGAGTGATGTAGCAAAGCAGGAAGATGGTAGCACCACCCCTTCAGTATATCAAAGGGTGTCATGTCTTTGAGAGGTACGTGGACGCTCTCAGTAATCGAGCTGTGCGTAGGGCTTACACCCTTTTGCGCATGCAGTTAATGGAGTCAGCAATAATAACAGGACGATACCGGCAGACCCCATATGAGCAGCGTCTGTGTCGGTGTAACTTGACGGAAGTTGAGGATGTCGCCCACATCCTGTTCTCTTGTACGTGCTATATAAGGTTTTGAGAGAGGTGTGGTTGACTCCTCTTCGGAATGAGGGAGATATATATCTACCTAGCCAGGTTAGGCTTGGGAAGCTTCTTGCAGCCAAGGAGGAGGAGGTAATTCGGGCATTTGCGACCTATGCCCACTTGGCAGAAAGGGAGAGGGAAAGTGACCTGGAGCTTTTGGCACAACTCCTTTCCCCTGACCCCTAAGTAAGGTCTGGAATGATTGTTCTTCTGTGGAATTTTGTATTTGTTTGTTTCATCAATTTTAATTGTACATATTGTTTTATATTTTTCCGATATTTATATTTTGTACTTTTTAATATATTTTATGTGTTTTCTGCTTTTTGGCTAATTGGCGGAAGCTTGCCTAATAAATGTATTGATTGGGGTTTCCCAGCATGTTGCCATGAGTGGCAGAGAGTGGATGCTTTGAGGCTCACAGGAGCATGCATTCAGCTGTGTCACCTTCAGATGGGTGGTCAGATACGGAGACGCATTCACGTCTCATGTGAAAACACCTTGAGTTCCACCAAACTCATAGCGAGGAAAGCTGGAGCTTTGAATGCTTACTTAACCAGTTTTCCCTCTTAAATTGTCAGTCCCAAACTGCTTTGTCTGGATTAGCCCCTTTGAAATCAATGGGACTAGACTTGATGAGTACAGCCTTAGGCCGCCATCCACAAACCACTTACTCCAGAGTATAGGGTTTCAGTTGGGCTACTCTAGAGAAGTGACTAGTGTGTGGGTCGTGGTCATAGCATCTGAGGAGACGACGGCTCCTTCCTCCCCACCCACCCCTTCCAAAATTTGAGTTGATATAACACCAGCTTTAGCCCAGTGCTCAGATTTATTTGTCTGGCAAATAAAATACTGGAGCAGTTTGTGTGGTAGCTATTTTTAGGAGCCATTCCCATATAGCTATTTTTATACTTCTTTAAAGAAAATCTCAGTGGGACAAACAAATAAAAGAACTTCCACCCAGCTCCACCCCTGAAATGTGGAGACCCGCAGGGCTGTAGGCACAAGGGCAATGCCAGTTCCCTTCCAAATACCTGCAAAGTGAAGACCCTTGGTACCTCTGGGAGCTGCTCAGCACCTTGCAGGATCAGGTTGTTCAGTGATACTAGAAGTCTTAAATAGCAGTAGCTTTAGCTACACACTCAAGTGCTTAACGGGATTCCAATATGTTTCCTTTTCCACAGGCTGGTTTTTAAAGGTATGGGAATCTCTCGCCCAGATGCTTTCATTGGGAAATGTCGAATGATTCGCCATTCAAGAGATCAGAAAAATGAACCCAACCCACAAAGGTACATCGTCTTCATCGCTAGCTCCTTTCTTGAAAATTTAGACATGCTGTTCCAAAATGTCTCACACTTTCCCCCTTTATGATGGAAAGGATCATGCTAATATGAGTGGCTTGACTCACACGTGCTAGTATTTGCGGGATTGGGACCTAATATGCTAGAGGGGAGGATTAATGAAGGGTTAATTTTGAACACTTTTCTTGGCATTTCTAGTGGAAATTCTTCTATAGAATTAGCACACCTGAATGTGAGGTCATGTGCAGTGCCCCAAAGTCGTATGCTTGTCAAATGTGGCATCTCTCTCTTATGTTCACAGATTTTCCAGAATTGCTCACACCAGGGAGACAATGAATTCCGATGGCTTAAATAGTCTGACATACAAGGTAGTAAAAACTGAAAAATTTCCCTTGTATACAAAAATCACAGTGGATATTGGGTCACCAAAAAGATAGTGCTGCATGGACATAACACAAGACTTGCAAGCTACCATAGACTTTTTGTTCCATGGAAATTTTATACCTGCTGTTTTTATTGCAATCAGAATCAACGGACACGCCTCATGTAGCCATTCTAAGCCTTTCCAATCAGCTGGACAAGCGAGACTTTTTATATCCCAGACTTGACTTTACACAACTTTTCTAGCTCTGTGTCATTTTTTGTAAGTTTCTCAGCTGTAAATAAGAGTTGTAAATATATCCGTCTTTCCGATGCCAGGAAGTGTTGGAGATTATATATTTGCTGCAGTGCCCCCTGTGGAAAGTGAATAGATGTACGCAACTCAAGAAATTTTCCTGGTCATAAACGTATCCTAAATCTAGCAATTATTGCTCAAGTTTTTCTGTCATTTAAAAAAGAAAAAACACAATTAGACCAATGATTTAAATTCTCTGTTGTTGTTACTTTATGAAGGACTGGAAAATGCTGCTAAAATTCTATGCGTTTACACTTTGATTTTTTTTTTTTTTTTTTAAATATATCACTCATTCTTGTCTGTCATCAACCAAAACAAATATTTCTTATGCAGAGCATGGAAAAACTGATCTCGCATCCTATTGCTGGTCTATTTTTGCATAACCTCAGAGGGGATTTCAGTCCCACAGGCCCCAGTCCTGCAGCAAGCCACAGGCAGGACATTTAGGCTGTGCTGGCAGAGCCCCACTTTCCCAAGTCAGTGGGGCTTCACCTCAGACGTGCATTGAGCATCACACACTGTCTTTTGCCCTGGGCTTCATACATGTTGTGATCAGCACAAGTACTGTTTCCTGAGTGCCTTACTCCGGAATGTAAAGCTACCTTTTGCTTTGTAACACTGCAGTACCGTTTCTAGCTTTCTTTTTTATAAAAAAAAAAAAATGAAAATAAAAATTTAAGGAAGGCAAAAATGGGTTGCAATCATTCCCTGAAACAATATGGACTTTCTTTTGTTCAAAAGTATCTTTGTCAAGTATGTTTACTGTTACAAAAGCTTATCACACTGTTTTAAATATTGTATACATTTCTTAAATGAAAACTTTGTTTTTCCTGCAGTGTTGTATGTAAAACTTGAATTCACTGGTGATATTTTTAACAGTATACTGTAGGGAAAGCTATCCCTGCCCCCAAAACAAAATATATGTCATTTGTGTGCTGTGTAGAGTGTGTTAATATTCTGCATTAACCAGGGGGGATATCATTGCTAAACCAGGCCTTTTAAAAGTATCCTTGTAATCTTTTGCATGCCTTGGACGCATTGGTACAAACAGGACGTTGAAGATAAGCCTTATTTGGATTATCTGAAGCCTCATGTAACATTATGTCAGTGGAGTTGTAAGAAGAGTCTCAGCATACATGCCTTTGGAGCAGAATGTCTCAAAATGAAGTCCAGAAGCTCCGGTGCCTTCTACTCATTATGACAAAATGAAAGTTGGGCAAACATTATGACATTTAGAGTTAGTCACAGTCTCCAGTTTGACCCAAGTTGCTGCTTCTTCAGCTGAAAGTCTCATTTTGCTTTTAGCATATGTGAACCTTTTGGATGTCATCATGCACCTGCTCAGCTGATATTTTTATTTATTTAAATGTCCTGAGCCAAATCTTTTAACCTTTTGATACCAGGAGGTGAGACAGAGATACGTGTAGGTAGCACAGCAGTTGCTTGGTCAGGAAATCGCAGCCAACATGGCCTGGGTCAGGGAGGGGCACTGTCCCACTGCCCATGTGGCCCAGGTAGGGAGGGGAGCTAAACAAATATACGGGTGGCCAGTATGGCAGGGCTGAACACACATGTTAGCCTGCGTGGGCGGCCCTTACCTTGGGCTGCATCCTTAGAGTTTTTCTGAGGACACAGCCCAAGTTAGCTACCTATCCCCCTTGGGGCAGCCCCGGGCTAATATCTGGTGGCGATGGGTCCCAGGACAAGGCAGGCTGCTGTCAGGTCTGTTTTTTCCCAGAGTTCCATTTTGTTTTCTGTGTCATTAGAAGGGTTTGTTCTAAAGAGTGTTCCTGAATACACATGACCCTTTATATTAATGAAAACTTGTTTCTTTCCTTTTAAATGATGTTTTGATTCCCTACAGATGTAGGGAGAGTACAATAACAAAGTGGTAAGTGGAGATTTGCCATGAGAGGTGGGGCAAGTGATTTTGTCCTTCAGTCTGATTGTAGGATGGTTGAAGGAAGAACAGCTTTCTCATTTGAAACCAGAATCCTACCAGTGCTCTGCATGGATAGACTCCTTACTCATGTGCAGCTCATTAGCTGTCTGCCTGCAAGCTGCTCATTGCAGGAATAGGGACCAAGGGCACATTTACACCTGCCGTTCCATGCAGATTTTGGCTCTGGGAATGAATTTGGAAGCCAAAACATGCGCTGGGTTTGTCCGGTGTGAAATCCCCCTCCTCAGCCCCACATTGCAGCTTTGCTGGATTTCTCTGCTCTGCATTCTCCTAAGTGATCTCCGGCAAAGCGACAGGCGTGGGATTTCACACTGGACAAACCCCACACATGTTTTGACTTCCAGATGAATTCCCGGAGCCAAAATCTGCTCCGCTCATCAGGTGTGAATTTGGTCTAAGACTGCACATGTTAGCATGCACAAGTAACTTTATTCATGCAAGCAGTTGCACTGAAAAGCTATTCATATTGGATCCAGCATTGATCCATCTGTGCAACAGAGTTATGCACACATTAGTTGCACATGGAAGGGACACACTAAATTTAAGTAGGTGCTGTACCCTCCACGGCGAGAGGCATCAATGTGTAGCACAACCAGCTATCCGACTGCTGCATGAAATGTGAGAGTGCAGATCTCTCCCTGGGCGCAAGCGATCAGACCCTGTTTAAGTGCTGACCAAGCAGAGAGGGCTGTTCTAGGCTGGGATCAGTGCAGGCCCTTCAACCTGTATTTTTCATAAGTGGCCTGGAAAAAATATACATAGGTGGAAACGTATTTTCACAAGTGGCTTGGAAAAATATACCTAAGGTGACAACCCTAGCTGGGAATGAGAGTGAGCAGTGGGCAATGATGCCTTGCTGTAAATGAGGATTCAATGCCCATTTAAGTTTGGCATGGTGATTGAGTACACTCAAAGCACTTGACTACATCCCTAAAGGCTGTGGGTTCAAGCTCTGATTGATCATGCACTGGATGGCTGCGTTCAATCCACTCAGCTGTAAATGGATACCTGATCTATTTGGCTGCAGATGTCCAATGTGATCAGAAGTAGCGCTTGCCACATCACTCCCTTGTGTCCTGTGGGCCACAGAAACTGGTGTGCCTTAACCATACCAGTCCCGTGGGCCACATGGCTTGAGATGGACTATGGTTTTTTGACTTTGGAGTGCAGCACACTGCCCAAATTACAGGGAGGCCTGGCCCCCCTACCTTTTTTGATGGCCCCCTTGCCTACTGCCTTTGGAAGGCTACAGGGTGGTCATCATTTCATTGAAGCCCCCTCCTACTTTTTTTCCTTATAATTCAAGCCCTACATGTGACCTCCCCTACTGCCCCTGGATGAATGAGGACTGCATCCATTGGCAGGATCAGGCCCCACCTTTGGCAGAAATGCAGTTGCAGCAGCAACTGGTGTAGAGCTCTTTCAGAACTTTGTTTGGGTCCCCCTCACCCTGCTTGGCAACATGGCTGAGTAGCCAACCTGTGAACTTGTACTGGGAGTTTCCAAGAGCCCAGGACCTGAAACTCAGTGAACTTTGCGGGCTCTTTATAAGTCCCAGTCAAACCAGCGCTTACCTTAGTCTCCCACCCTCACTGTGTGTGCGCCTTTTCATTCCCAGCATGCTGTAAACTGAAAAAAAAAAATAAAAAAAAATTTAAAAACCCCTTTTAATCCTACAGCTACACAAACTATGCAAGCAGTCAGATGTTGCACATCATGAATGTTTTTGCCTAATGCCTCTCTGAAGATCGGAAGTTGCTATAGAAATGGCATTTGACTGAAAGAACTTTTAAGCTGTCAACATCAGAGATTTCTAAAAATGTGCCTTAAAAGGGGGAGGGGAGACCTACCCACCCAAGTGAATAGCATCTAGCAGACATTTTACAGTGACACTGGGCTGGCATTTTCTGTTCCCATTTACTGGTTAAATCATACAAAACTTAAGAATGTTTAATAAAAAAAAAAAAAGACGAATCCTTTCCTCTCTCTTCATTAATTTGTTTAACCATGTGGTGCTCCCTCTGTATATATTTTTTCATGCTAATCACACCGGTTAAACTGAAACTTTTTTATTTGATGTGAGTTACTGGGCCGGTTGTTTCTCACTCGGGGGGGGGGGGGCGGAGCTGTTACAAACAAGGATGTCATTGAGAAGTCAAATCTGTTCATGAAACTTGGCATTTCGTGTTTCTCCATGCAGGGATTAATATTTGCTGAAATAGTTGTGCAAAATGACCGAAGCCTAGAACATGTAATGAAATGTAAAGTAACAGCTGATATCTATTGCCTTCAACATAGAAGTTTCTTGTTCAGGTCAGGATACTGGTCATAGGTCCTTCACTTGTCTTTCCACATACTTTCCATAGGGTTTTCCTTTGCACTTTTTGTCATTTGTAGTATTTGTCGATGTAAAACCCGGGATCCAATCTTTATCAATGTCAAATAAAATATTTTCAGTCTCTACTTTTAACAAGGTTACCGGAATAAACGTAATGGCTCTGTAATTTTTCCATTGCCTTTTAAATTAACTCTTTTTTAATGTCCACCACACCTGATTTACATTTTTAATGAATGTGCAGAGTTTGATGCGCCATGCCCTCTTTACTCAGTCATTAAACATTTCATTTAAACGGCCTCCAGGCAGCATCTCTTTTCCCTCCTGCTGCATAACAAAAAGCCGAGGGTGCAGTCCTAATTGCATTTGCAATTGTACAGTCCCACCAACTTCAGTGGGCCTCTGTGGGTGCAATTGCAGCTACATCGAAGTCCCTAGAAATAAACGTCATACCATACCGTAGAACACGGGTACCCTAATTTTTGCCTGCATGGCCCCTTTTTGAGACACAAATATAATTCCACAACCCCAGGCAACAACAGAAATGCAGTGTTAAATATCCAGTAGAATCATATCCTTATCCACAGCTGGTCAGAGCCTGGGCTAGCCATAAACACTCTCCAGAACAATTGCAGGCCAACAGTTGGTGGGGTGTGTTTATACGTGCCAGTGGGTCCTGCACCACAATGGACCAAAATCATGTCCGTTTTTATCCCATGTTGCCCAAAGATGGTCCCTGCCCCAGGGAATCTTTCAATCAAGTAGCCAAGCTACCCTGGAGAGCCCAAAGCCAAGGGCTGTTTTGTCTCATTGCAAATGTGGTTGTAATGAATATTCTAGATAAGAGGACAGATAGGCAATAAACTAAATAACAGATGACAAGTTTAGCCCTGCCTCATCCCTAGTTATACCGCCCAGTGCAGAGTAGTTCATGATACGTTTTAATTTAGGATAAGACCACCTGGTTTTTTCCTTTTCTTA
This sequence comes from Sphenodon punctatus, assembly GCA_003113815.1. NCBI lineage: Eukaryota > Metazoa > Chordata > Lepidosauria > Sphenodontia > Sphenodontidae > Sphenodon > Sphenodon punctatus. Next base: position 161,980 of record QEPC01008113.1, on the reverse strand, counting down.
AATGATGTTGGACATTCATGAATTGCTAGTAACCGTAACCATGGGGGATATGTTGCTTTCCAGACAAATTAAAGAGACAGGTCTTTACCGTAAGAAACTTAAACATTATTCCTCAAGCCCTTACTGCTGGGAGTATTTCTTACACACTCACTCAATGCCAATAGGGCAACTCCTACGAGTATGGAACTAAAGCCATTTTTACATGGGTGTACTGGGTGGGTGGGTGTCCTTTCCCACAGACAGACACCCACCTCCACCCACGGAGCCTCCTCTGTTTTTTCGGAGGGCTCCTTGGGTGGGTGATGGGTGGAGGTGGGTGTTGTTCGTCGCATGGATGAACACCGAGTGGACACCCATCCCCCCCACCCACTGTCAGCAGAACATCCTCCTGCACACCCAATGAGGGGGGGTTGTCTGTGTGAAAACAGCCAATGTGACCAAGTTCCACAGTGGGACATGGGGCTCTGTCCATACAGACCTCAGTACAGGATTGGGGCCTTCAAGGGCAGTAAGGAAGGCAGATGACAGTGAGATGTGAGGCTAGGCCAACTAGTACTACACGTTATGAGAGAGACTTTTGTTATGTGCAAATTGTAGCTTCTGTTTCAGAAGGGATTTTGTAAAATCTAGACTAGCAGCTTCCAAACTTTTCGAACCAAGGGCCTACTGCCAACTCTCTGTTTCTCATGGACTACTGTACTCCTGCTGGAGATAGCCAAAGCCTGGTGCATGCTTATTGTGCCATGGCTGTGGGTGCACCAGGTGGGCAACCTTGGCCTTTGTCAGTGCTGGCTCACCACCTTATGCTGGGGCCACCATAATGCACATGGGTTGGCTGTAGAGAAACTATCACCAGCATGCATGCATTATAGTAGACCCCTGGTCCTCAAGAGATGGCCATGAAGCCAGCAGAGACCAAAGCCTGCATTGCTGTAGCCACATCGGTGCCTCACAGACAACAGCTTGGAAACTACTGAGAAGGTAGTTTGTACATTAGCAGCAGTGACAGGACTATGAAGAGCACAAATGGCAGAGGCGACCTGGGCTGGCTAGAAAGAACAGCTGCACTAGGGACCACAAGCTTGGGGGCCCCATTCTTCCTAGTGCATCTGCATCCCCTTCAAGGGAGCATGGCAGGGGGCATTCCAACCTGCATACGCCCGTGTGTGTGTGGGGGTGATGGGAATTGTGAACATTTTATTTATTTATTAATGTTTATTTTACTACATTTATTTGCTGCCCACGGCATCTCGGGGCAGCTTACAACACCAATAAAAACAACTTAAACAGCAACACAATTTATAAACATCTAAAAAAACACCTAAAAACCCACCACCCTTCCCCCATGATTAACGCGCCCCCCCCCCCCGAAGGCCTGAGAGAACAGCCAAGTCTTACAGGCTCAGTGGAAGGCCAACAGACTTGGAGCCAGATGGGCTTCCTCTGGGAGGGAGTTCCATAACCACGGCCCGGCCACCGAGAACGCCCTCTCCATTGTGGCCCCCCCGCCTTACGCGGGGGACCTCCAAGAAGGTGCCCTCGGTGGACCGAAGGAGCTGTCCTAGGGTGCGGATGGTGAGGCGGTCCCTGAGGTATCCGGGGCCAAGACCGTGTAGGGCTTTATAGGCCAAAACCAATACCTTGAATCTGGCTCGGTACGTTATAGGCAACCAGTGCAGCGCGCTCAACAAAGAACTGAGTGGATTTCTTGCAAGGGTGGTGCTGTTACTCTTCCGCACTGCTAGGACCAGGACCCAGCATGCCATGTGTGGCTGAGGCAGAACAGCAGCTTAGTTACCTAATCAGCATGACGTGGCTTGCACAGATTTTTCCAGCATTAGCATGGAGAGGTTTAGGTTGTGTGGAGTGGGACAGGGTAAGGGGGGAATGATCTGCCTTTAGACATTGAATGATGTGAAAGCTATAAAGGGATTGCCAGAGCAAACAGCGGCAGCCTTGTTTGTCTAGTTGCACATGATGACAGTTTGCAGAATTTGAGGAACGTTGGCCCCTGAATCCACAAATCGGAGTTTGGGAGCAAGGTCTTGCTAATCACATTTTCCACCGGACAAACTGGCAGGGGAGAGTTTGGCCTCCCTGCCAGCTGCCTATATATCGAATCTGGCGAAGAGCTGTGTTTGTTAGCTGTTTGGCAGTGTCACAGGAACCTTTATCCAAAGAGTAAATGAGAACATATTGCAGGCTGATCAAAGGGCATTTTGCTAGCTTTCTTGGTCAGGAGTCATTTGTCAGTATGTCTCATTTTCCTTCCAGAGTCTCAGGAGTGTGCATGTTGGTCTGTCTATGTGAGTTCATCAGCTCTGTGCTGGATTAATGCAGGGGATTTACTGACTTCAGATTTTGAGAGTCCCCAAAATAATCCACCTATCTTCCTCTCCCTTTTTCATTGTCCAGAGTCCACGCTCTGTCTTTCATTGGCTGGAGGGACATGCATGATCAGTCTCTCTCTCTGCCCCTCCCCTTTATTCTGAGCTCATCGAGGGGTGAGGTGGAGGCTGTGTCATGTTTCCTCAGAGCATGCAGCAGGCCGTGATAGGGCTGCTGCTTTAGGAGGGGCAATGGCAGAGCATTCTGGAGCAGAAGAGACTGCCTGGGATTTCCTGTCTTGTCAATGAATGGTTGGAACCTTCACCTAGATCTAAGCTGACTGTTTCAAAGGGTAGAAAAATTTAAATGACCTCCCTGGTACAATCTAAGGTGTTTCATCCCCCCACTCTTGAAGCTTTGTAGGAAGCTCCCTACAACATTAAAATAACTCAACAAGCCTCTGTAGAAAACAGGTCAGTGGATACAACAGTCAAAGCCCCTTTGGTTCCCTCTTTGGTCATTCATCTCTTTTCCTCCAGGCAGTAACCAAGACACAGCACTGGGCCTTTTCTAAATGCCTGTCACCCACAGGATGTGCTGTACCTTTCTCAACCACAGTTCTGTTTGGTTACTACTCATTTTCTCTCAGTCACCAGTTGTAACCCACAGAATCTATTCCAACAAGTAGCTGACTGAGACGGACCCTTGTCAAGGGCACCACAAAAGCCCCTTCCAGTCTGCCAAAGGGAATCTTCCCACTCTTTACTCCCAAAATTAAGTGCACTCAGAGTCCATGACCTTTTCACAGATGGTGCCTCACCAACACCACACGGAACTAAGGCCGTTTTCAGACGAGCGCGGCAGCGCCCGCGCTTGTTTTTCAAAAGACCCGGCAGTCCGTTCTACACGTGACGCTGCTGCCAAATTCATGCATGTGCGGGCGATGCGCATCCATTTCCGGCTGCGAACTGACCGGGTCGGCGATCGAGGCCGGTCATATGCGGCCGGAAATGGATGCACATCGCCCACGCATGCGCGTATTCGGCGGCAGTGTCGTGTGTAGAACGGACTGCCGGGTCTTTTGAAAAACAAGCACGGGCGCCGCCGCGCTCGTCTAAACATGGCCTAAAGGTATACAATAACCCTGCCAACAGATAAGACTCTCTTCCTTCTCAGATAACTCCTATCTCTTGGGCCGTGCCCCATAAATTAATCAAATTTAGGTTAGAGTCTGAGGTTTGGCAGACAACATACAGGCACGAATGATGCAAATATATTTTTACTGGACTTGAGTTCAGACAGGGCAAGCTTTGCAGAATGGAACCATACCCTAATGAAGTAAAAGGGGTATTGTTGATTTCTGAACAGCCTAGTAAACAGGTATCCTTAAGCACAGGCAACAGGTTTAGATACACAGGACCCCCATTCCAAGAAGGGTCTCACTGAGGTCTCTGAGAACACGCGCTGAGAGCAATGGGTCCTGAGGAGGAGCACCACAAGGGTCTTTGAGTGCACTAATCTACAAGGAGTTCTATATTATACAGTAGGTGTCTTTAGAGGGACCCTGGGCTGGCCACCCCCAGACCTGTTCCAGGGGTGGTCAGCTCTGCATCTCCCCACCCCCTCCCCTGCCTGTGGTGGGTTTACACGGTCCTGGCAGCTGCTGCAGTCTGCCCACACAGCACCTCCCCCACACCACAGATCTACAGGCGGATCACCTGATGCTCTAGGCTGCCACCAGCAGCTCTGTAACATTGCCCAGGGAAAACCCCGGCTGAGAGCAGAGCTGCAGTGGCCATCCACCAAGTAAACAGACTGTGGTGCCGCCTATGGCCGTGCCCCAAATTTGGACGGCCCACTCTGCTGACAGTGCTCCAGAATGTTCCGGAGCACTGCAAGCAGGACTGGAGCTGCACACCTGGTAGCCTGCCTCTATACAGACAGACAGGCTGCCGCCCGCCTGCGTGTGAGGCAGAGCCGACCCGTGGGTGCCGTCCCTCTAAAAGCACCCATGGTTTCACCAGGGTCTCTTTGAGTGCACCAATCCACAATGGGCTCTACACTAGGATGGGCCCCACCAGGGTCTCTTACACAGGTCTTAGCAGGCCTATCATTCCCAAGGGCCCCTCTGCTAGTAAGGCTGTGTTCCTCAAACCACTTATTCCAGAATAGTCCCACAGAAGTCAATGACACCAGTCTTCAAAGCACTGTGCCAGCAGAAGCTCCACTGAAGTGAGTAGAACCTGTGCTGAGGCAGTAATTTGAAGATCGGGGCCAATGGGAGTACTCTGGAGTAAGTGTTTTCACTAGTATTGCAGCCTCCATGCCACCATCCCCCACAGACATGTCTAATGGCAGGCAGCACCAAGACCAAGGAGAGGTCCCAGACACGCATCAGGGTCCAGCTTGTGTTGCTCTCAGTAAAATAGCAACTTTCCTCAAGGCACCAGCCCCATTAGTCAGCGGCAAAACTTACATTAGCTTTGAGGGTAGAAGGAGGCGGCCCGGGGAAGGGAGGCCTAATATTGAGAAGGGAGAGAGGCCAACAGCCTGAGATGAGAGGGGAGTGTAAGTAGCAGAGATGGGCCCACATCACTCTGGTTTTGTCCCAAGCTGAACACCCTCACAATTTCAGCAAGTCAAAACAAAATGTGCAACATAGCATCTCTAATAAAGCAGCCATCTACCATCTGTATAGGTGAGTTTTCTTTTGGCTGTGTGGGGAGAATCCTCTCCCATGAAGGGGTAGGCTTGTGGGGGGGTTTGCCTGATACCCCAAGGAACGATGCAGCTATTAAAGTAAGCTCCTGAGCTGTTCAGCACTGAGCGGTATTTGGATTACACAAGCATGATGCTCCCAACCAGCCTCCTCTCCTCTCATCCAACTGTTTCTTGCTGGCACTGGCAGAAGAGGTGATGTTTGCAAATGTAAGCTACCCAGCATATGAAGTGGCCAAAGAGAGACATAAGCCCCACCCCTCACCCAATAAACCTTGCCTTCACACACACCCTTCCCCTCACACACACCCTGTCCAGTGGCTACCCTTCCTGGTGGGGAGGGGAGCGGCTCCAATAGCAGCAGTGGTCGCCCCAGCCAACCAGTGCTGTGCGGGCCCCAGCACTCTGGTGATCACTGCCTACAAAAGCAAGGTATTGCCTGTCATAGGCAGGAGCACAGGTTTTTCCTGAAAGAGCAGGGTGGTCTTGCCTACAATGCCTAAAGCATATCTCCCAACGGCCCTGTAAATGGGTCGGTTTGCATTGCGAAAGTCATATGATAAAAGGAGTTTTCAGACCGCACAAGCACTCCAAGCAAAAGCAGGCGCATTGGAAGTTCACACCCTCCCTAAGGGTCATTTCTTACCAGAAGTCAATCATGTTACAAGATAACAGCTCCATCCTCAAAACCCCACCGAAGTGAGTGGGGCTTGCACCAGTGTACCACCTTGAGGACTGGAGCCTAATTTGCTATGCTTCTGGCTCATTCTGTCCTCGCAGCATGTGTCTCACATGAGTCACACTCTTTAGAATGAAAGATAAAGCAAGAGCCAGCTGCCCAGATTCTCATGGGATGCGTCATCCCCCAGAGAACTGTTAACTGACTGGTGTTTAGCGAAGGCACAGCTACCAAAAAAAAAAAGAAGCTAAAAACTAACACCCCGCCCCCCTTTCCCTTCCTGGAGAAGAGAGCCTAGCCAGCTTGGACAGACGCCGGTTCCAGTTATGAACTGCTTTGGGAGCTCAGTCAAGGAAAAGGTTTGCTCTGGCCCAGAACAATTGGGTCCAGCTGGAGGAGTTTGGCTTGGGCACCGCACCAGCCTGGCAATCTCTTGTTTGGCTTGGACAAAGGTTTCAGCCAGTTCTGGTGGGTAGGGAGGGAAATTCTGCTTTAAAACTGGGAACTATATTACTATGAAATTGCCACAGGGATCTTTGCAGACTAGACTATTTCAGTTTCAAGGAGAAGCTAATACCAAGAATGGCATGTTTTTCTCTTCTATTTTTCATGCTTTTGAGAGTTTCCTGCCATTCTCCCCACCTCCCCCATTGTGGCATCTCACAGCCCATTCTAATAGGGGCTGGTGCAGATAGAGATTGGGGGGAATGATTTTCCTGTGTATAAGCCAGCCACAGTGTACTCAAGCTGGACTGCCATGACCTTCAAAAATATTCAGTGACTATTGTCATGGGGAATGTTAGGTTTTGGCCCATCTTCGATGTAAGGCTGCCACTTCTCACAGTTTGACCCCGAGACTCCCATTTTGGTCTCTGGGAGTCTGAGGTTCAAACCATGAGAGGTGGCAGCCCTACTTAGAGCACTTTCCCACATGACAAAATCTGCCTAATTTGCCTCTAGGAAAATTGCCTCCGCCGCCCGCCCCGGTACGGGGGATGCGGGCGGGAGGTCCCTTGTCACGCCCGCTTAGCAGGGAGCGGGACAGCTGGATTGTTTTTTCCCGCTGCTGGGGTTGCATCGGCCCCGGAGGCGGGAACAAAGGGCATGGCGCGTGCTCATTGAAAACCCCGGCCGGCAGTGACAGGTTGAGTCCAGCCACGTGGGCCCCGCTCGGAAGGTGGGGCTCACGCCCAGTATACTTCTCAGCTCCGGCCCCACTTGTTCACCTGAGCTGCAACGAACTGCGGCGCCAGCGCGGCGCTCCAGCAGGACGGAGCTGCAGGCTGCGCTTTCCCGCTGCACAGGACACCTGTTCAATTAGGGTTCGGCGAGCTAGGGCATGGGGAAGAATAAGAGGAATCCAGCCGCGGCAGCCCGAAAGTGGCGGCATGAGGCCACCGAGTCGACCCCTGTCAAGGATGGGGGAGGGCAGGGGAGAGAGGTGAGAGGCCACGTGAGGGGCTGGAGGGCTTCGCCCCCATCCTCCCGGTAGTGCAAGGGCCCCTGGTTGAGGGGCTGGAAATCCCCCCAGGGACCAGTACAGCCCCCATCCTCCTAGTAACTGAGCCCACAGGGGATGGGGGGGAAATCCCCCTGGGGATGCAGATGGCTAGCTGTAAAGCCCTGCTTCAGCAGCTAGTGGGTGGGGTAGCACCATACCCTGCGAGCGCGCCCCCCCCAGACATCCCCCTTGTTCCCCACAGTTGGGTGCCCCATCTCTGGGAGAACCCTCTCTGCGAAGAAGCGGGTGCCCAGTGAAACCACGCCCCCCACACCTGCTACACTGAGGAGGCAGGCAAGGTTCCAGTGAACCGGGTGCGTAGGGGCGTTAGGCCCACGCGCGCCTCTCCTGGGCCACCTGCTCCTTTGGAGGCACACACCCCTGTGCCACTTGGGGCTACCCCTGCAGTGGGTCAGTCTGGGCCACAAGGAGGACCTGTCGTGAGTTGCACCTGGCCTCCAACGGTGGGCCCCCTCAGTAGGCCAGCCTACCCAGTCCACTATGGACTTGGCCAGGCGATGGCCGGCCAGCCCCCGGCTATCCTAGCCATGCCCGCGCTGGGCTGGGGAGCCCCTTCCTCCCTTCTTACAGCCTAGGCCGGACCCAGCCGAGGTGGCAGACCAAGGCCAGGATGACGCCGACCTGCACCAGTGGCTTGACCAGATCGAGAGGGCACTCCAGTCACTGACCCAGCAACGTGCCCAGGCCGTAGTGGCCCAGCAGGGGCCAGGACCCCTAGTCCAGCATATTGCACCCCCAGTCCTGCCAGATAATCGTGCAGGTGAGGTTGAGATTTACCCGGAGGGGTATAATGCAGGGGGAGGGGGAGTGATGCTGCAGTCCCAGCAGGATCCAGCTACAGGGGGTGCTAGGATCGAGGGGGCAGCACCGCATCCCCACCAGTGTCAAGGGGTGGCCGGGGAACTGACCTATTTGGTATGGTGGGGCGGGACTTGGGTCCCTGTGACCCCCCTGCTCCCCCCTGCCATTGTGCCCGCTGGCCCAGTGGGGGCTCTGCCCCCGCCGAGTGCTACGGCGTTTTCATCATCCATTGCAGGGCAAGCAGCACTCCAGGTGTGGACTCCCATGGTTCCTCCCCCTCAGCCACCGGGCGGGGGGCAGGGGTGGAACGCCCCTGCGATGACCATCCCCCAGCAGCAGCCTCCCAAGGGTGGAGGCTACTCCACGGTATCTGACCCAGTTGGGGGTCACCTGCTCCCGGCCACCAAGGAGCGGATTTTGGGGGGGGAATACCTGGATTTGTTTGCCCTCCTGTTCAGTGATCCCATAATGGATCCCACTGAGCAACAGGACAAAAAAGAAAAAGAGCGTTTCAAGCGCCCCAAGGCTGATTGAAATTGGTCGAACTGGACCGCCGCCTTTTCTATTTACATGGGGGTCATGATCCAGGCTCATCCTGCCAGGGCTGCGAACTTGTTAAAGTATGCCGACATCGTGCGGCGGGCCTACAAGCCACGTATACCCCAGGCCTGAGGTGGGACTTGCACACACACGACCTCTGGCTTAACTGCATGAGCGGGATAGGGAATGTACCCCGATCTGACAGTGGCCATTTGTTGGCGAAAGGGGGGGGGCACCGTTGGCCACGGAGTCCTTTCGTGACGAAGGGAAAAAAGGGGCTGCCCCGTCCACCAGACAATGCTGGGAGTTCGGGCGTTTCGGGAGATGCTCCCGAGCAACCTGCAAACTCCACCATGCATGTTCCACGTGTTCAGGTCATCATGCGACCTCAGCATGTCTGCGCGGAAAACCCGCCTCAAAAGGGAAACCTTTCCCCAGTGGGGCTGGGAAAGGTGCCCCTGGTGGCAGTAGCTCGGGATCTGCAGGCAAGAGCCCCAATGCCAGTTATGGCTGCCCAGCTTGAGCAGGCCCTTCAAGGCCACCCAGACCAGACTGAGGTGACGTACATTGTGGCGGGGTTCCAACAGGGTTTTCATATCCCAGCATGTGAGGTTCAGCAGCACCAGGTGGTTCCAAACCTTAAGTCAGTCGTAGGAATGGAAGGAGTAGTCCGGGGAAAAATCTGAAAGGAGAGAGCTGAGGGTAGAGTGGCTTGCCCATTCCCGGCCCCCCCCTTTTCCCAACATGGTTACCTCTGCTTTGGGTGTGGTTCCCAAGAAGGCCCCCAGGGAGTTCCAACTAATCCACCATTTGTCTTACCCCTGGGGTGGCTCAGTCAACGACGCCATCCCCAAAGAGCTATCCTCAGTTAGGTACACGTCTTTTGACTCGGCCGTGTCCTTGGTCAGGTCTTTCGGCTCGGGTGCTATTCTGGGTAAATGTGACATCAAGTCCGTATTCCATTTGCTCCCGGTACACCCCGAGAGTTTTCCTCTGCTTGGTTTCCACTTTGACAGCATGTATTATTTTGACAAGGCAATGCCGATGGGGTGTTCGAGTTCCTGCTTGGCCTTCCCACGGTTCAGCATCCTGGTCGAATGGATCATCAAACAGAGGTCTGGTAGTGATAGAATCACCAAATATCTTGATGATTTCCTGTTCATCAGCCAAGCCGGCACAGAGGACTGCTCAAGCCTGATGCAGATTTTCCACACCGTGGGAGACAAACTGGGCATACCCCTGGCCCCCGAGAAGACAGAGGGACCAACCACCAGGCTGACCTACCTTGGCATCGAGCTTGATACGGAGACGGCTGTGTCCCGCCTGCCTCGGGATAAGTTGCTCTCCCTCCATGTCAAGGTTGAGGACTGTTTAAGGGCGGCAAAAGTTACTGTGCACCAATTACAGTCAGTCCTCGGGAGTCTTAATTTCGCATGTCGGGTGGTAGCACCGGGGCGGACCTTCTTGGCCTTTATGCTAAACTGGCTGGCAACCTGCCTCCTCACCACCATATTCGAGTCACCAAGGAGATGAAGGAAGACCTCCAGACATGGGCCACCTTTTCGGAACACTTTAATGGCACTAGTTTCTGGCGGGACCAGCTTTTGCTTGAAACTGATCTCCAGGTGCACTCTGATGCCGCTGGAGGTGCGTGATTCGGATTAATATTTAGAGACCATTGGGCAGCGGCCCCGTGGCCCCTGGAATGGATTCAGCAAGGTTTGACCAGGGATCTCACCTTCCTTGAGCTTTTTCCTATCGTGTTAGCTGTCCACCTATGGCCCAACGATTTGGCAAACCACTCCGTGTTGTTCTGGTGTGACAACCTGGCAGTGGTTCACATTATTAACACCCAGTCATCCAAGTCACCAAGGGTCATGAAGCTGGTGAGGGCATTGGTGCTCATCTGTCTGGAATTCAGCATCCTCTTTCAGGCCAGGCATGTACCTGGTTTGGACAATGATGTAGCCGATGCCCTCTCTCACTTCCAGATGGAGCGTTTTCGTACACTGGTACCTTTGGCCCGGGTGAATCCAGAGCCGCTGCCACTGTCGGTCTGGAACCTTGGGTGTTAGAGCTCCACACGACTGTTCTGGGATCCCTTGCACCTCGTATCAGGACTGCCTACGACAGGGCTTATCAGGAATTCCAACAGTACCGGTTGGCACAGGGCTGGCCCCTAGGTTTTCCGATCCCGGCGCCACGGATGCTCCAGTTTGCCATGCACCTGAGGCACAATGGGGCCGCCCCGAGTACTATCGCGGGGAAGCTGTCTGCCTTGCCTTTTGCGAGCAACCTCGCGGGTCACACACACACACACACACACACACACACACACCCCAGACCGGGGCTTTTTAGCTAGCCGCCTGTTGGAGAGCTGGTCTAGGGAGGCAGGAAGGAACCCTGACCAGTGGGCCCCCATTACCCCCCGTTTGCTGCTGGACTTATGTGAGAGCCTCCCACATATTTGTTTTGATTATTATGAAGTTTCGTTGTTTAACTCACTGTTTAAGTTAGCTTTCTTCGGAGCATTCCGAGTGAGTGAGATGGTAGCCGAAGGAGCCAGGGACACGTCAGGTAGGGCATTACGGCTCAATGACATCCGGATCAGTCCAGTGGCAATGGTACTGACCATTCGCCGATCTAAGACAGACCAGCGGGAAAGGGGGCAAGTTGTCACATTGCACAGGGCTGAGTCATCAGAGTTATGCCTTGTAAGGGCAATTGAAGCTTATCTCAGCCTACGTCAGGGGCCCCTGGCCCCCTTTTTAGACATGTTGGAGGTTCGCCCATTACCAGGTACCAGTTTACCGCTGTGTTAAGAATGGTGTTGTCCCATATGGGGATCCCTCCGTCAAGATACGGTACCCACTCGTTCTGTATTGGGGCTGTGACTTTCGCTGCTGAAAGTGGGATGTCTGAATGGGGTTTTGGGAAGTGGGCCAGTGGAGGTCAAAGGCATTCCGGACTTATGTGCGGGGTACCCTTTCCTCCTATTAGTATTAATTCCTTTTATCCCCCCAGGTTGCTACCTACAGTACAGGATGGAAACAGGTCTGGATCGTCGGCCACAGCCTGGTGCGTTGGACAGGCAAGGTGGTGGACCAGACCAGATGGGGAACCCAGGTGGGTTTATCGGCCCAGGTGCAGTTACAGTGGAAGGGTCGCGGTGGCATGAGGTGGCATCAACTACTGCCAGCCCTGCAGGTCCCCATCCAGCGTCATCCGCCCGATGTCCTTATCATCCATTTGGGTGAGAATGACATCCCCTGCCTGAAGGGCGTCCAGCTGATTAAGGACATTAAATTTGATCTATGGGAGATTAAAAACGTTTCCTGGCAGCTATACTCATATGGACCGACCTAGTTGAACGAATGTCATGGGGCAGCGGGGTACATCCCCGAAAGATTGATAGGACCCAAAAGACGATTAATCGGGACGTGGGTAGATGACTGACCCATTTGGGTGGTGAGCGAGTAGATACTCGAGCTTTGTCCCACAGACGCCCGGCCCTGTATAGGCGAGATGGCGTCCACCTATCACCACTGGGTAATGATCTGTACTTGGAAGCCCTGAAGAAGTCACTGGTTTCTGTTCTAGATAAGTTATAGGTAGGGGTGGGGGTCGGGCTTGCCCGGGTAGCCCCGGCGACCCCTTAGTGGCAGGGGTCCAGTACAGTAAGTTAGATTAGGTAGAATGATCATAAGTAAGAGTCATCTCCTTAAGAGATGGGGAGGCCCACCCGCCGGAAAAGCAGGGTATGGCAAGCAGCGGGGCTGCCTCCCTGGGAGGGGTGTTGAGCGAGGGCGGTAGGGACAAGTATGGTCCCCCGTCTGTAGGCACCTTTATCCGTACTCGCAATCAGATGATTGGGTCCCTCTCACCTGTGGCTTGGGCTACTGAGAGGGGGAAACGTGATTTTCATGGTTGGGGTGGTTATCAAGGGTACATCGAAACCACCCTTGTTTTTTGTTGCTTTACTGTTACACCATCAAGTTCAAGTACTGGACCTGCATCGCACTAGGCGATTTGCCCCCACCCATTGGTTAACTGTAATTCTGATCTGAATAAAGAGTGCGGCCGTTAAAACCCAGAACTTGTGTCCCGTCTCCCTTGGTGCATCGGCAAGCTCCAGGAGGAACAGTAGGCGTGGATTTCATCAGGC
>QEPC01008113.1:115093-134202 GCA_003113815.1 Sphenodon punctatus | reverse complement strand
GGTGGCACCACCTATTACTGTGCCTCAGGGCTGAATCGAATAGGCCTCCGTCTGATGTATTAGTCATTCATCTAGGGGAAAATGATCTGACAACAGTAAATGGGGTGCGGTTAATGATCAACATCAAGGGTGACATAATGGAAATTGAAAAGCTGTTTCCGGGGGTAAAAATTGTGTGGACCGATCTCGTGGCCCAGCGTAAGTGGGTAGGGGCTGTGCACCCCAGAAAAGTAGACAAAGCCCATTGTAACATCACCAGGGATGTTGGGAAGTGGGTTACCCGTCGAGGGGGAGAATGGGTGACACATGTGGGGATCACATATCACAATCCCCAGTTTTTCAGGGAGGACGAGGTCATCTGTCCCCAGCTGGAAATGACAGCTATCTCGCCACGCTGAAAGCAGAGTTGATTGTTTGTTTGGGGGAATGGTAGGAGTGATGGTGGGGGTCAGGCCAGTCCGAAGCAAACATCGGCTTTCCCTTAGTGGCGGGGGTCCAGTACGGGTTTAGATTTGTACATAGAAATTCAGTACTACTGGAGTCATCTCCTTAAGAGATGGGGAAGCATCACCGGGCGCATAGGCAGGACACGGCCAGCGCCAGGGGTAGCATCCCAAGGAGGGGTGTTATGCGATGGCGGGCAGGGACATGCACAGTCCCCAAGCTTGCAGCACCCAGAATCCTCACTCCTGTACAGAAAGGACACTGTCCCCTTTGGGTCCAAGGCCCAAGACAAGGGCAAAAGGGGAGACGATGGATGACACTGGGGAATGTAACTGGAGGGCATATCCAGGTCATGACCCCTGGATCTGGGTGGTGGTTTAACAATTAATGTGGGAAGTACTGGACCCTGAATTGCTGGAGGCAATTTTCCCCACCAGGTTAATTTGATTCGAATAAAGAGTGCGGCCGTTAAAACCCAAGAATTGCGTCCTTGTCTCATTCCAGATGCGCCGCCAAGTCACAGTTTCTGATGGCTTGCACCAGAAATCCCCTGCTTGGGACCTGAATCTGGTGGCAAGATTGCTAAGGGTTCACTCGAAGAGCGGTAAAGGACTTTTAAAGCTTGGCAAGGCTTTTGTAAAGGGACTTTAAACACAGGGCATTTTTAGACGAGCCTCATTTCTCCCAGACTTCAGAGTCTGGGAGAAACAAACTCATGGACGGGGGGCGCGTACGGGTAGACGTTCACCGCTGCTACTGGAAGTTGACTGGGCACCATTGGAAACAGCAGGCACCAGGGAAATCACACGTGCTTGAAGACTCAGACTTGTAAAAACTCGATATTGGGGTTTTACAAGTCCAGGTCTCGTGTGAGTTCCCAGGTGCCCGGCCGACTTCCAGTAGCAGGGGTGAACATCTAACACACACACACGTTTGTGTCTCCCACAGAAACAAGGGCTCATCTAAAAACGCCCATAGTGAGGGTGGGGTGAGGTGTTTGGCCATGGCTAGGGGTTAGTTTTGCTCAAGAATAGTTTAAAGTTAAAACTGCTTTTGGAAAGCCTTCTTTCTACAGTACCCTTCAGCTACCTTTCCCCCTGTCCTGCTTGGAACTCCTGCTACATCCTGACCCTTGCTGGTGATGTAAGGAGCAAGGTAGAGGAGGAATAGGCCCACACGGTCAGCTTCCCGTGCAGGCAGAATCTCTATACCAGAGGTTCCCAAACTTTTATTTATTCATATTTTATCCTGCCCTTCTCCTAAGGCTCAGGGACCAGGTGGGTTACAATCCATAAAAACAAAGGGCGTTTTTAAACGAGATGCGTCCACGCATGGGCCCTTACTGTCCATGTATCCATCCGTTCATTTGAAGTTGGTGCGTGGGGAGGCGCGCTCCCATGACCCATGCACCAGGCCCCACACAGAGCACTGCTGAAAAACCTGGAGTGCCCCATGTGGGTCAGGGTAGCTGCCTCCATGGACGGGGCAGCCATGACAGGAGCTGTCTGTGTGAAGCCTACCTCATACACCGACTACAGGCCACCCCCCTCCCATCGCTCTTGTTTAAAAACACCCATACAAAAATACACAAAATGAAACCAAATATTAAAATACCCAAATAATACCAAGTAATAACAGGTAAACTCCCTAACCCACAACACCCCAACCCTACCCTCACCTGGCCAGACAAGAAGGTCTTATGTTGCATCCAGAAGATGAGCAGGCTCTGGCTTAGATGAACCTCCAAGGGAAAGGAGTTCCATAATTGTGAGGCAGCCACTGCAAATGCCTTTTTGCATGTCCTGCAAATTTGATGGGCAGATGGTACCCACAAGAAGGTGCTCCTGGCTGACCTTGGAAACCACAATGGGACATGAGGGGAGAGGTGGTCTTTCAAATACAAGACCCAAGTCATGCCACTTGCCCTGACTGATATTTGATAAGCTACGTGTGTCCATGTTCTTGTTGTTTGGGGTCACAATGGGTGTTTTTACACACACATTTCTCCTGGATGTTTGCTGTTACATCCTGAACTTTCTGTGTGTCTAAATAATTCACCCAGATCTTAAACATCTGGTTCTTTGAACTTCTGCGTAGAACATCTCCCAGAACTTTTGTGTGTAAAAAGTTCTCCTGGTAAACTGCTTTGCTCCAGGCACCTGTGGTCACTTGGTTTCCATGGCAGCCTGTCACATCTACAGCTGCGGGTACTTTAGGCTGTCTCAGGGCAGTGTCTGTGTGAAGAATGCATCCAGAACTTACTTGTGGACTGGTGAGAGGTCTGGCTTGCCCCAGAAGGGAAGGGGAATTTGGGGAAAAGGAAGGAGTCCACAGTGCTGCTGATTGGAGCCATTACAACTGGGGATTTTGTTTCCCCTCCACCTTCAGTTAACCATTATAAAAGAGAGCTGCTGCCCAGAGGATGGTAGCCTCTGGGCAGTAGGCAAAGGGCGAAGAGCCGTTGGCAGGCCAGAGATGTTCCAAATATACCCTGGATTGTGGCGGCCAGTTTTCCTTCACATCTAGACAGAAGAGGAGGAGAATGAGTGTGTGTGTGTGTGCATGCATGCGTGTGTGTGGTGGGGATTTACAGTCTCCTTTAATGCTTGCTGGGACCTAGGCAAAGAAGAGTTACACCATGGACTGTAAGTGAAAGAAAGCTTCTGTGTGTATTTCTTGTAGAAGCTGAGGCTTTTTCCCAGCTGCATCCCAAAATGAAAGCGGTGCCTTAGTTTTAGTTTTGGTCTTAGTGTGCCTGGAAGGAGTTTGCCTGCCTTGTAAAGTTATTTGGGGAGTCGGTTAAAGCTTAATAAACCTTGAAGTAATTGCCAGCCTGGAGTAGGACAAGGCAGCACATACACAGAGGCCAAGCAATTGCCAGTTGTAAGCCCCGAGAAGGGCTTGGCATTTATTATATCTTCGCTATAAGTCGTATTTAACTATAATGCCGGCAATCACCAGTACAACTAAGAAATTTGCAGCTTGGTTTCCTGACGTACAAGTCCACATGAATTCCTCAATTCAACCTAGGATTACCAAATTCTTTGCCAGCAAACAGGAATCAGTGGAAGCAGCAGTTTGTGAAACCAAGGTCAAAGATTCCACTGGTGACTGGGAACCGGACACACAGCAGTTGGCTAATACATCTGCTGAACTAGAAGGAGGGGGCCCCTTTGTGCAGCATTATGAGAGAGCTTCACTTCTTCAACCCCAGGGACCTTTAGAGGATCTAGACCTGCTCCTTAAAGCAAGTACCCTGGAGGAAGTGGGGCAATCCTCCTTGGGTTTTGTGGAAAAATCCCCAAGGGCTTCTCATATTAAGGACCTATGGGAGTTGTTGAGCAACTATTGTATGCTGACTCGTAAATCACTTGAGGAAATCTTTAAGAATTTGAGTTCATCTCAGTCCTTCCTTGCGGAAGTTAAAGAGCTGCTGCAGATCCTGGTCAAGTTGGTGATAGTGCAGGATTCTCCAGTAGAGGGACTAGTTGAGGGGCAGGTACTGGGGTTAGGCTCCTTAAAAGCAGAACATTTGCTAACAGAACTGCATCCAGCTATGGAGATGGATAGAGAATGGCCATGGACAGTCCCCCCCTCCCCCCCCAGGTGTTAAGAAGTAAAAGGTCAGCTAGGAAGCCCCACTCAAAGAAAAAGAGCAAGAATATAAAAACACGCAGGAAGGGTCAGCGAACCAATCATGGTATGAATTTTGGAAAGTTGATTAAATTGTTAAAGGAAGTGCTAAATACTATAGCCCTGGAAGTAATATCAGGAATAAACAAAGTAGAGGTGCCAGAAGAGGTGAATAGAAAATCTATTACCTGTAGTGGATGAGTTGAAAGAGGGGCAAGATAATGATAGGTGGAAATATGTTCTTCAAAAGGAGGACTTGGATGTTCTGGAATCACAGGCTTGGGCCCCTCCACTCGTCCAACTCCCTGGGTGTAATACAGATTTATTAAATAATGGGGGGCTGAGAACACAGGCATCCAACACTGAGACTGCCAGTGAATTTTATATTTTGTTCCTCTTAACGGTTAAACCATAACGTAGAACCTGTGATCAAGTCCTCTCTGAAGAGGGATGTTGTGAGCTCTAAACGGAAGCTTCAATTGGATTGCAAGCAATTGGCCCTCATCAATTATCCTAAACCCAAGGGATTATTAAACCAAAATGAGTGTCTTGATCACTTGCCGAAACTTATTAGCAAGGTTTCATCTGTACACTTACTAGCAAGAGGTGGTTAGCATACGGTATTTGTTTTATAACTATCACAAAGCTAGAGCTATTGTGACCTTTAGCTCTGGCCATGTGGCAGGAAGAATTTATAAACTTACACCTCAGATTAAACATCTTGGTATATCTGTGACTAGGTGTTTTATTAATCAGACAGTATCCCCACTTTCTTCACATAAGGAGAGTCTATCTGCAATGAGATCTATTGACCCTAATCGGGTAGCAGATCTGATTGCATTTGAAGATGACCACAAAGGTGGAAATGCCCTAGAGTCAACTTTGTCTATGCATCATTTAGAGGTAGGGTAAAACTGGTAGATTATAGGGTTGCCAAAGTGGATTTACAACCAAGTGAAGTTCCTGTGATGTCTGATGGATGTTCTGGGGATGTGAACGTTGAGCAATGGGAAACAGCCCTTATTACAGTATTTGATCTCCTTCCACTGGAGGAGCAGAGTGACATTATAGAACGATTAGGGATGCTAAAAAAGACATTAATAGGAATAAAGGAAGCGGCTCCTATATGCCCACTAGAACCTGTGGTCCAAGTATTAAGTAAATTGATGGAAGATATAAATGAGCCTATAGTAGTAGAAGGGCCCCCAGCCCCTCCCTGGGTTCCATCAGTGGGGTACGTTACAAGGACAGTAAATTATAGGTCCTTGTCCCCCAAGGAACATCATTGCTTAAAAATAAAAATTGTCAGGAATGTAGAGAGCCTAGAAATACAGGAGGAACTATTGTTGGAAAGTTATCCAATGTAGTTGTGATCACAACAATAGTTGACGAATTGAATGAGATTTCAGTGCTGTGTGGTGAGGATATTATTAGGATGAGGGGAAGGCCAGTTTATTCAGAAGGGTTTAAGCAAAATTCAGGGACTCAATTACTAGATAAGCATAACTTAGATGAATATCAGATTGTCTCAGTACTCACGTGGAATGTGAGAGAATTGGTCAACAAAATAGGTGTTGAGGACTGGGTTGCATTTATTAATAAACACGAGGTCATTCTTTTTCAGGAAACTTGGTGCCTTACTTCCTTTTATATGAAGCGTTATAGATGCTTCAATCTTGTAGCTAGGAATCCAAGATCAAGAGACTGGCCTTTGGCGGGTCTTTTAACAATGGTTGTCAATTGCAGTTCATGGACGGTGAGTCAGATCCATTCAGAAAGTGACATTTGTCTAACGATAAGATTAAGCCCTATTAAAAGGCCTTCATGGATCATAGTAAACATATATATGCCCTTCATGTCTTTTAAAATGTTGACACAGGAAAAGTGGAATCAGCTTTCACTGTTTATAGAAAAGCTCAAACAAGAATTTAAGGACGATAAGATACTAATAGGCAGCGATCTGAATGCAAGAGAAGGGGAAATTTGTTGGGAAGATGATTTCCTTGCCTTAAATGAGATATGTGGTATTCCCCCCCACCCACCCACAATTTAAAGATAGGGGTGTGAATATGGCAGAACAGGAACTTTATAAGATCTTGATGCACTATAATTTATGTATGGTAAATTGATCTTTTCCCAGCCCCAGTTCAGGGGATTTTTCCTTTTATGCAGGAGATAGGTTAAGTACGATTGATTATTTGATAATCGAGGCCCCCGACTGACACCATATTGAGAACCTCCAAATTGGTCAATGACTGGAGAGTGATCACTTCCCCCTGGTTTTTCAGTTTCATACAGAGGCTTTCTTAAAGCGGACCGAGCAAGTTAAAGGGTGGGATGGGCAGAGGAATAGTGCCTCCCCAATTATTATCAACAAGAGATCGCGTTGGGATGAGAAATTGGCTGATGATATTAATCTCTGGCTAAGGGAAAATGATTTGGAGGAGCTACGCAATCAAATTATAACTTGCAAGAGTGTGCAGGAGACTACCCTGGGAATGCAAAGTATAACTATTAACTAAGCTAATGAATCCTTGTTTAATGAAGAAAATTTGTTTACCTATGGCTCAGCAGAGTAGAAATAGGGCTAGTTGGTTTGACCTCGAGTGTAGAAGGCAGCTCAATAGGAATTAAAGAAAAGGCAGGGATATGAATAACTATTCAAATAATTTCCAAAGTTTAAGAAATCAATATAAAGTCCTACTTATAAGAAAGTAACATGAGTTTGATGACTCCCAAGGCAGAAAGCTTAGATTGGCTGTAGACAAGAAAAATACTAAGGCTTTCTGGCAATTGGTAGCAAAGGGAACCAATCAGTTCCAGTCCAACCTGGATTGTAAGCTACAGCGTAGAATCAAAGAGTTTGAAGGAGGGAGGTGAACACAGAAGAGACATAGTATGGCATGGCAGAGAGGAAGGACGACTGCTCAGCTGCCGACGTTTTGACTGTAGGATTAGGATTTCTACTGGGAAAAGGAGACATGGGAAAGCACATAGAGACAGAATGTCTGCTCCCATTTTGCAAAGGCAAAACACTCACAAGCAGAGTTTTAGGTATCATCACAGCCAAAAGCTCATCAGCTGGGCACAGTGGCTTGTGCCTGTAATCCCAGCTTCTTGGAAGGTTGAGACTGTAGACTCATATGAGTTTTGGGGTTCTGGGCTGCAGTGGGCCATGCTGATCAGGTGTCCATACTAAGGTCAGAAGCAATATGGTGACCTGTGGGAAGCTGTAGGTTACCAGGTTGTTTAAGTAGGGATGAACCTGTGAGTAGTTCCTGTAGCCCAGCCTGAGTGAGACACAGTCTCTTTTGAATCTTATAGCTGGAAGGAACTTCAGAGGTCATCCCTGTGCTCACTGCAGGAAACCCACAGCTACAGCGTAGAAATTACTAATATTTCAAGGGAGAATTCCGTTGAGGGGGTCCAGCAATCTAATGAAGCAGAACAGGATCCAAGAAGTATTGAGTTCTCAATACTCCATTCTTCAGCTGTGGAAACAATATTTGAAATTAAACCTATATGTCAATTGGGGGAAGAGGTAGTGAACATAGGGGCAAGTGTAAATCTTTTGGGTGCAGGTAACTCTCCCAGTAAGGAGCAAGGGGCTGCCCGTCCAGAGGAGAAACAGGGAGTCTCCACAAGACCAAAAGCTATGAAATTAAGGGTGCAGGAGAGATCAGAGTCACCAGTGGATGCTTCGCAAATAAGCAATTGACTCATGTGTAGTCAGCCGCACGCTTGGGAGTTCTTAAGCTGGAACATCGCAGGATGGCGCCAGCGTGCAAGGGATCCGGATTTCCTATGATTTATTACTAAATATGACATAATTATGCTCCAGGAAACCTGGATGATTGAACCATTTTTTTGCCCAGGGTATAGCGTTTACTGTATAAATGCACTACCTTCTACCAAAGCAGGGAGACCTAGTGGGGGTTTGGCCCTTCTAGTTAAGACAAGTGGAGGATCTAGTGACCTTGCTTAATTCATATTTGGCATTTTTTGCTATTTGGTACATTTCTTTACCGAGTCATTTTGCTTTTTTGCTTATTACCATTTATCTCCCTCCCGATTCTTCTCCTTATTATGTTGAAGATAGTTGGGAGGTAATGAATAGATATGTGTCCAAGGCTACAGACGAATTTCCTGTGGCTCCTATTCTGATGGGTGGCGACCTTAATGCGAGGATGGGGAATCCGAGCAGTGAGTTCTCTTTTGACCTTTCTAGATCATTGCTGGTCCCCTCGTTTAATAATATAAAGTGCTCTAGAGACAATAAAATTAACGGTAGAGCACCTAGAGTAAACACAATGGTCGAGCACTGGAATCTTGTAATATTGAACAGGGGGATATGGAGGGCAATTTTATGTACCACTCTCCATTGGGGTCCAGTGTGCTGGATTATTTCATAATCTCTACCTCATTGTTGTTCTCCATAGTCGAGCTTCAGGTAGTACCCAATTATATGACTGAGCACCCTTGGTATTATTGTTCTATGACCCCAATGCCAAGAGAATGGCAATGAGTGGAAGCAAAAGAGGTGTGTCAGCTGGTGATAGTGGGGTGCAGGTTGAAACGCGGAAAAAATGGTCCAAGGAAATAAAGAAGGCCTTTCTGAGCTTGATTGAACTAGAGCCTGTTATTGATCTTTGCCAGGCTATTTCTCACCCGCAGGCTGACACAATAGTCCTTTATGAGAAAATCATACGTCTATTGTCGCCATTGTTGGTGACAGTAAGACGGGACGACAGGGCTGTTAAACTCTCTTGCAGATGGTTTGACGGGGAATGTTGCCACTTGAGAGCTCTTCTGCGCAAATTAGTGAAAGAAGTTAAATTTATCCTACACAAGAGGCTAGAGAAGGTTTATCAGCCACTAGGAGGATTTATAGAGCCACCCTTATTTTTAAAAAAGCTGGAATTCCAGAAATTAACATGGGATCACTTATTACAGGCTGCTAAAAAGAAAGACTCTAGGACATTTTGGAAATTAATCAAAGAGGCAAAATTAGGAAAGAAGGTGCAGACATCCCCTAGTCTATCTCCAACTCTGTGGGAAGAACATTTTAGGCAGCTCTTTGCTAGGACAACTTACTTGGACAAGGGGTTGTTCAATCCTCCATGTGAAAGTTTGCAGGGCTGACCTCCAGTCTCGCACAATGAAATTATAGACTTGATAGGCGAGTTGAAAAATGGGAAGACCCTGGGAGTTGACTTTATTCCCCACGAACTTTTGAAAGTTGCACCCGAATGGTGGGCTAAGGTTCTAGCTCCACTGTTCACGTCCATTAATAGTACAGGACCATTCCCTAGTAATTGGCACAACTGTGGTGGTCCCAATTTTCAAGAAAGGCAACCCGAACATTCCACAGAATTATAGGCCCATAAGTCTTTGCATAATTTCCAAAATTATTTACTGATTAAGTTATTGAAATGGCAGGCTGCGCAGAATTTAATAGTGTCGGAGCAAGCGAGCTTTAGAGAGGGACAATCTACAGTGGACCAGATCTTTATTACTACCCAACTGATCCATAAATACACTAAACAGGCAAAGAGCTCCTCACTCTACATGTGTTTTGTGGACCTCCAGACGGCTTTTGATTCCATCAATACGGATAGATTGTGGTGGAAACTGAGCGACACCACAATAGACCGTCGACTTTTGTATTTGATAATAAGATTATATTCAAATAACACTCTTCAAGTCCGCTATTCTCAAGACCAGAAACTAACGGGGAAAATAGAAGTAAACATAGGAGTATGCCAGGGGTGTATTTTAGCCCCCGCTCTATTTAATTTATATCTAAGTGACATGGTACCGACTATAAAAAAGGAAGAACATCACCCCCCCAAATTGGGGGATAGGCATTTACCTATTCTTCTATTTGCTGATGATACCATTTTGATTTCAATAACGCAGGTGGGCTTGAGGGGGTTGATGGAGGATTTTGCTCATTTTTGTGCTAAAGAAAGCCTGTTGATTAACTACTCTAAGACTAAAATCTTGGTTGCTGGGGCTAAAAGGAAAACATTTCGCTGGTCTATGAACCAACATAATATTGAGGAAATTAACACCTTTAAATATATGGGTGTGATTATTGCCACGTCCATGAGTTGGAAATACCATTTTGACCTCATAGCCAATCAAGTAGCTGCTAGTGAAAGGGCCATTGTAAGTTATTACCACTCGGAAGTAGGTAGGTTGATTGTTCCAGCACTTCGCCTTTTGGGGGCAAAAGTTGTGCCAAAAATCCTCTATGCATTTCCAATTTGGGGGATTAAGTTCCTAGAGCAATTGGAGAGGTTTTAGAATAAATTTCTACGCTCCACCTTGGGGGTCCCCAAGAGTACCCCGCAAGTGCTGTTAAGGGCCAAAACATCTTCTAAATCACTGAAATCTCAGTGATGGCGATCTTAAATTTTTGGTTAAAGCTAACACTGGACCATACAGGAAAAGAGACATTAGTTAAGGGGACTTGGAAAAAGGAACCATTTACCTTTTGGGGAGCGCGAGTTGAAAACGAACTCCATAAGTTAGGTTTCTCTAAAGAGTTCTTGCTACAGTATGGGTTAAAAGTAGCTAGGAAAATGATCAAACAATGGGTCTTAGACCAAGCGGTCCAGATGGAGGTGGCTCTGCTTTTTGTCCCCAAATTAGCTCTAGACTATGTTAAAATCAAACCCCCAAATAACCTACCAAATTTTTTAATGAATTGGCCAGACTGGAAGGCGAGACATGTTCTTACCTTATGTCGACTTAATGTCTTCCCCTCAGCAGTCCTTGAGGGAAGATTCAGAGGTTGTCCGTACAGTGCACGTTTGTGCCAATCCTGTGACAGCAGAGAAATTGAGACTCTTTTGCATATCATTTTTGAGTGTCCAGCTTACGTGAAATGGAGAAGGAGGTACTTTAGTAGCACTGTTCAAAGCTGCACCTTGTGACTACGTAACAGTATGCTCATGAAACTACTTGAGGGAGGAGATATGGATTTATCTAAACAGGTTGCTAAATATTGTATCCATGTTTTGGGCCATAAAAATATCTTATTAAGCTGTCATAATCCAGCTGTACTGGATAGGGTGGAATCCGGCTAGGATACTATATGCCCACGTAAGATGCATTCTGCTATGCTGTTTGTTTTAATGTGTTTTTGTAGAGTATTAAGTAAAATTTTCGAATGTTGAAACACAGAAATTTTGTATGATGGATATTGTATTTCCTTTATGTGATTTTTTATTTACGTTAAATTACCCTCGGGTCACAACGACAGATAAACTTGACTTGACTTGAATCCTAGAGTTGGAAGGGACTTCAGAGGTCATCTAGTACATCGCTGTGCTCACTGTAGGAAACCCACAGCTACAGCGTAGAATCATAGAGTTTGAAGGAGGGGGGTGAACACAGAAGGGACATAGTATGGTATGGCAGAAAGGAAGTATGGGTGCTCAGCGGGCAGACGTTTTGACTGCAGGGTGAGGATTTCTACTGGGAAAAGGGGACATGGGAAGGCACAGAGAGTCAGAATGTAGAGACATTTTACTCTCTACTGCTTCCATTTTGCCAAGGCAGAAAACTCAAAAGCAGAATTTATTTATTGATTGCATTTATTAGCCACCCCCTCATGCCTATGGCATCTCGGGGCGGCTTACAACACCCGATAACAACCATTTAAAACAACAATCAGCACAAAAATTTAAGAACTAAAAGTCACCTAAAAGACCCCCACCCACTTTTATCGCACCCCCCTGTGACAAAACACAGTAGGGGGCGCTGTACAGCGAAGCCACCCACCTTACTGGGTTAGGTCTAAAGATCGCTGCCACCACTGGGAACCAGGAAACTAGAGGGATTCACACCTTCCTGGATATGTTAACCCCCAACAAAACTCTGGCTCTTCGCCCACAGCTCCCCTGGCACCCCTTTTGTTGAGGTCAGCCGCCCTAGGGTCGCTCTCCATAGGCAAAGCTTCAGAAAACTGTGTGTCTTGGAAGGACTCCCCCAAAAGGGGGGGGGGCGGTGTTGTACAAATCCTTCTAACCCTAAGGGTGTCAGAGCCTTTTCTTTCCAGCTGCTGGTCCTTAAACTCAGGCATAGACAAATCTGTTTTACAAAACAAAAGAGGTGCTTTATTTGACAAACGCAGAAAAACAGGTTTGGCAACAAGGGTAAGGGGAAAGGCTTAGAACAAAGGTAGAAGCAAACTCAAATCTTGGGGATTCTGGTGTCCCCTGGTTTGAGTAATCGCCTCCTAGGACTGAAGGTAGAAAGGCAGTTGCTGGTACTTACAGGCCCCTTCTCATCACTCGTGCAGGTAGCAGCAAATGAGGCACATGTCTTAGCTGGCTCTCTGCCAGCAGCGTGGTCTAGTTTCAAAAGAGAGTCAGAGAGAGAGAGAGGAAGGGGTGTGTCCTGGCTTTTCAAGCTCAACCCCTCCTCCCCTTTGGGTATCGACCCCAGGTAGAGGTTTCTCCAATCCAGGTGAACTGCCTGAGCCCTCTGACCTGTGATGTCACTTAGGTGAGACATCACGGTGTTCCCCCTGAGATACTGATCCCTGTCCTTGGCTTTTGGAGCATGCCCAGAACGCTTGTCCTGTGACCTTGCATTTGTCCAGGCCCTGGGGTGTGTGTGTGTGTGTGTGTGTGTTGTTGATAGGGTGTAGCAGAGTGTTTGTCTAGGGTACTCTGGTAGGGAAAACAGGGACATTTTGCCACATTCCCGCCCCCCTCCTCTAAAGCTGGGACACGTAGATTTCCAGAGCTGTGAGTCCCCAGCATACCAATATTTCATACAGCCCCTGCTACAGAATAAAAAGACGTGTGTGTCAGAACGTAATACAGACAAACCATTCCCAGCAGGTGCATTCCCATACACACGCACCCAAAAGAAAGAGAAGTAAATACAGTCAGTCACACTCTTTTCTAGAAAGAGTGTCTTACGGTCAGGTGCCCTTACCACAGGTTGGGAGAACACTACTCCAGAATCTTTCAAGGTTCTTTTCAGTTTCTCCTTATCTTGGGGCAAAATCTCCTCAGGCTGAGAGAGATCCTCAAACCCAGTTTCCCCTGAGCCTAAAACTAAAAGGTCTGTTTTCTCATCATCCCTTTCCAAGCTGTCAGCAGGGGAGATCTTGAATACCAGTCCAACCCTGTCCCAATGTGATTTTAACCGGCTTACACAGACTACTTTGGGGTTCCTCCCAGACTGAATCAAGGCCATTACATGAGTCACAAGGGGTCCCGTAGCTCTCCTCTTGAACATCAGCTCAATAGGCGAGAAGCCCTTGGACTCCAGAGGTACTTCTCTGTAAGCAGAGGACAGATCCAGGAACTCCTCATCCCAATTGTCAGGATGAGAGTCCCCATAAGCCCTTTGCATGCCCTTCAGGGTCCCAATAAATATGGCCACCAGCCCATTAGTCTGTGGAATATAGGCTGTGGTTTTCATATGTTTAACCCCACAACACTCCCATAGGCATTTCATTATTTCTGATAGTGAATTTCCTCTTGTGTCATTCCATTACTTCTGCTAGGGAATTTCCACCCTTGTCATTCCATATCTCTGAAGGAAGACCTGGATGAAAAAAAAATCTTTATCAGGCCATCAGCAACCACAGTGGCCCCTGTAGAAGCTAGAGCAATGGCCTCAGGGTATCTAGTTGCAGAATCTACTAAGGTCAGAATAGAGCACTCCCCCCTTATCTTCTGCTCTGGGGTTCCCCCTGTATCTATACCCACCCTCTCAAAAGGCTGTCCTATGATTGGGAGTGACTGCAGAATCACTTTTTCCTCATTCCAGATTACTTGTTCCCCACAGTCAGGAATGAATTCCACCTCCTGTTCCTGAGCTGACTGCGTGAGCTGCTCCAAGCTGGGGTCTTCTAGAACCTCCAGCTCAAAATCCTCTGAGCTTGCTAGGCTGGGGTATGCAAAAGCCTCCAGCTTAACCTTCTCTACCACACCCAGGGGTACACCATCCCTTTCTGGGGTTCCTTCATCTGTTCCCCCATTGGGCTCTACACTTTCCATTCTAGGGTTGCTCTCCAGGCCCATCCCTAGGATTACTGTTCCCTCTTTGGGCTCTATGTTCTTCCTTCCAGGGCTGCCCTCCAGGCCCACCCCTAGCATTACTGTTCCCTCTTTGGGCCCTATGTTCTCCCGTCTGGGGCTGCCCACTAGGCTCACCCCCAAGGTCTCTATTCCTTCTGCACCCCAACCTCATCCTCTGGCTGGTGGTGCTGCTCCTTTGGAGAATTACTCCTGAGCTCAGCCCCACTCTGCAGCTGGTTACACAGGCTAGGGGTAGCTTCTGCATTTGACTCACCCTCCGGCCCCGAGTGACTTCCCATTTCCCTGGGAATACCCCGTGGGGAGCTTTCACTGTAGCTGCTTCTATTTTCCTGGTTTGACTCCTGGTCATGACCCTTGAAATCCTACAGGGCCCCATAACATCTCTGCCTATCAGTATGGGAACCGTGAGATTGTCCATCACCCCGATATCCAGACACACTGCAGTGTCCCTCCGTTGTATGGGCAGGTGGGCCACAGGGACTGGAAGAGATATCCCATGTACCCCTTGGACGTGACGTGTTTTCCCTGGTAGTATGTCTGTGGGAGAAACCAAATTGGCACTGATCACAGACATCGTTGCCCCCTTTCCCCAATAATGGTTCTACCCTTTATAATCACCTCCTCCCTGAGGTATCCAGTCGGTTCTTCAAGATTCGTGATCCTAAAGACTTGTACATGGTCCTCTGACGGGCTCTTAGCTGGCTCCCCCGTTCGTACCATTGCTGCCCTGTGGACCGGTTTGGGGGTGCTTTGCAACTGTGGGCAGCTGGCTTTCCAGTGGCCCAATGCCCCACAATTGAAGCATCCCTTCGCATCCTGATTTGGGGGTATTTCCAAATTGGGGGTCCCCTTTTTCTCCCTTGGTGGGGACCCAGTTTCCCATTTAGGGGATACCTCCCCCTTTCCCCCTTTTTGGTGCCCTTTCCAATCCTTCCCAAAGTGGATAGGTTTTTTGTCCATCCCCTCCCTGTTGAGCAACAGTTGATCAGCAACCTCTGCTGCCTCACTGAGATTTTTGGGATTTTTATCCTTCACTAAGTGTTTGATTTCCCTGGGGCAATGATAATAAAATTGGTCTAATCGCATTATTTCTACTACCTTGTCCCTAGTATCTGCTTTTGCTCCCTCCAACCACTTGAGAGAGGCCTCCCTCAACTGGGCCCCAAACTCAACCATAGATTGCCCTTGCTGGGGTGCCAGTGTGTGAAATCACTTTCTGAAATGGTCTGGCCCCAGCTTATAGTGCTTGAGCACGGCCTCTTTAAAAGCAGGGTAATCGTTAGCAGATTCAATGGGCAAATCATCTAACACAGCAGACATCGTTCCCGTTACCAACCCAGCCATATATCTCATAAAATCCCTCTCCCCCAGTTCCCATCTATGAGCCTGTTTCTCTAAGATGCTCAGGAACACCTCTGGGTCCTCCCCCTCTTTGAAGGGGGTGAAGTCCTTGGGGGTCAGTTTTTGGGGGACTCTGTGTTTCATACGTAACATCTCCGCCTCACGTATGCGCTGGGCTTCCTGGGCCTCTCTCTCCTTCCATCTTTCCTCTCCCTCCTTACATTTGTGTCTGCGTCGTTCCTCTCGCTCCTCACGTTCGTGCTTGCATTGTTCTGCCTGGTTCTCCAGCTCCCTCTCCCTGAGGCGGTTCTGCTCACGGATCAGCTCCTACTGCTCTTGGGTCCACCTGGAGGGGCTTGAGGGGCAGACAGCCTCAGCATCTTCACCCAGGCCACTTGAGCTTGCCGGCACGAGATCCTGAGTTCCATCCCATTCTACTAAGGCCTTGACTATAGCAGCCTTATTCATGCCAGGGAAGTCAATCTTTCTCCTCTTGCACTCCTTCTCTCTCTCCTCCTTAGTCATCTTGTTGTAGCACTCTGCCATTTCTCTAAGCCCTGTCACATTGACCTACAGCCAAATTAAAAGGACTCAGTTGCTTCTATTTTATCTTTGAAAAAACCCCTTTGCCTTGTGTGCCATACAAAAAAACCTGCTTGGGGAATGCAGATTCCCTATCTGTGCGTGTTAAGCCTGGCCGTTCGTGGGTTTGACCACTGCTGCCACCATGGGTGACGAAACACAATAGGGGGGGTGCTGTACAGCAAAGCCATCTGCCTTACTGGGTTAGGTCTAAAGATCGCTGCCACCACCGGGAACCAGGAAACTAGAGGGATTCACATCTTCCCGGATATGTGAACCCCCAACACAACTCTGGCTCTTCGCACACAGCTCCCTGGAACCCCTCTTGTTGAGGCCAGTCGCCCTAGGGTCACTCTCCATAGGCAGAGCTCCAGAAAACTGTGTGTCTTGCAAGGACTCCCCCCCAAAAAGGGGGGGGGGAATCCTTCTAACCCTTAAAGGTGCCAGAGGCTTTTCTTTCCAGCTGCTGGTCCTTAAACTCAGGTATAGACACATCTGTTTTACAAAACAAAAGAGGTGCTTTATTTGACAAACGCAGAAAAACAGGTTTGGCAACAAGGGTAAGGGGAAAAGGCTTAGGATAAAGGTAGAAGTAAACTTAAAATAGGGTCTCAAATCTTGGGAATTCTGGTGTCCCGTGGTGGTTTGAGTAACCGCCTCCTAGGACTGAAAGTAGAAAGGCAGTTGCTGGTACTTACAGGCCCCTTCTCATCACTCATGCAGGTAGCAGCAAGTGAGGCACATGTCTTAGCTGGCCCCTTGCCAGCAGCGTGGTCCAGTTTCAAAAGAGAAAGTCAGAGAGAGAGAGAGAGAGAGGAAGGGGTGTGTCCTGGCTTTTTAAGCTCGACCCCTCCTCGCTTTTGGGAATCGTCCCCAGGTAGGGGTTTCTCCAATCCAGGTGAACTGCCTGAGCCCTCTGACCTGTGAGGTCACTTAGATGAGACATCACGGCGTTCCCCCTGAGATACTGATCCCTGTCCTTGGCTTTTGGAGCATACCCAGAACACTTGTCCTGTGACCTTGCATTTGTCCAGGCCCTGGGGGGAGGGGTGATAAGGTGTAGCAGAGTGTTTGTCTAGGGTACTCTGGTAGGGAAAACAGGGGCATTTTACCACACACCCCTCCCCTCCTCCGAAGGCTTGGGAGAACAGCCAAGTCTTGCAGGCCCAGCGGAAGGCCAACAGACTTGGGGCCAGATGGGCTTCCTCCAGGAGGGAGTTCCATAATCGTGGCCTGGGCACTGAGAACGCCCTCTCCATTGTGGCCCCCTGCTTTACACAGGGGACCTCCAAGAAGGTGCCCCCGGTGGACCGAAGGGACCGCTCTGGGGCACAGAAGGTGACGCAATCCCTGAGATATCCGGGGCCAAGACCGTGTAGGGCTTTATAGACCAAAACCAACACCTTGAATCTGGCTCGGTATGTTATAGGCAGCCAGCCAGTTTAAGGTATCATCACAGCCAAAAGTTCATCAGCTGGGTACAAGTGGCTTGTGCCTGTAATCCCAGCTCCTTGGGTACCTGAGACTGTAGAATCATACGAGCTCAGGGGTTCTGGGCTGCAGTGGGCCATGCTGATCAGGTGTCCATACTAAGGTCTGCATCAATATGGTGACCTGTGGTTTATCTTTTAAATATGGATTGATGGGCTCCCATTTTGGCCCTGTGGTTTAATAAGATCTTGGAGACAGGGCTGGAAGGGTCATATCATTTTTCCTATTTACAAGAAGGGTTGTAAAGAGTCATATCGCCCTATTAGCCTGTTGAACATTTCTTGCAAAATTTTGGGGCGTCATTTGCCCCAACATTTGCCACAGTGGGTGCAGGATATGAGTCTATTCTCTGAAGCACAGGCAGGATTCAGAGATGGCTCATTTATTCACCTTTCAATATTTGCGATATAAATATACTATAGCATCTAGGGGTGCCCTTTACGTAGCTTTCATAGACTTCAAGGCTGCGTTTGATACAACTGATAGGGGTCTCCTTTGGGTTAAGCTTTACAGGCTGGGGATAGATCCTCCTCTTCTAAAACTGCTTATGGCTTTCTATCAGAATACTTGGGCCCAGGTTCGATATAGAATTAAGGGGGAATTAACAGAGATGTTTCCAATCCAGAGAGTAGTGTGTCAGAACTGTGTCCTGGCACCAATCTTATTTAATATTTATGTAAATGACATCATAGTGCCGACTATCACCCTCCCCATTTATTGACTACTCTAGTAGGAATTTTGATGTTTTCAGATGATGCCGCTGATGACAACGCTAATATACCCCAAAATAAGTTTCTTAGGAGCTTACTTAGGCTTCCGCCTTCAACTCCAGATGTTCTATTAAGAATGGAGTCGGGCTTAATTAATTTGACAACTCTAATAACAACAAAAGTGCTCGGGTACTGGTTTAAAGTAATGGCAGCTCCTGCTACATGTTATATAAAACGGTGTGTCCTAGAGGATAGTATTAGTAGTCCGTCCCAGCAGTCACCCTGGATGAGGTTTGTTAACGGTACCTTCCATAAAATTGGTCTAGGAGATTATGGGGTTAGCGATAATAGGCTATTCTCTACCATGGAAAGATCTTTAGCTATGCAGCGGATAAGGGATATCTCATGGCAAGAGGACTTTGCTGCCATTTGGTTTTCATGGGTGGTCCTACTATATCCACTTTGGAAGGCAGAGCGGGGTATGGAGAGTTATCTCAATCTGGACATGGGTTGGCACTATGTTAAAGCCCTATGCAGTAGGGGCTGGAAAACCGGTGAATCCGAAAATGCCGGTACTGGGCGTACTGGCATTATTGGATTCAACCCGGTAATCCAGTCCGGTTACCGGATTCCGGGTACCGGATTTTTTTACATTGCAGCCATTTAAATGAATGGCTGCAATGTAAGCAATGAAAGCCCCATCAAAAAGTAAAAAAAACAAAAAACCCTCCCCGAGTCCAGGCTGCGCGGGTGGAAGGGGGGACACCCCCCACCCACCCTGCCCAGCCTGGATTTTTGTTTAAAAAAAGAGCCCACCCCCCAGCACCAGCGGCCGCGG
>QEPC01008113.1:78750-107730 GCA_003113815.1 Sphenodon punctatus | reverse complement strand
GGGGGGGGGGGGGGGGGGGGGGGGGGGGGGCGCAGGAGCCAAGTCAGGGGTTGGAAAGGTGTGGGGAGTGAGTGAGGAGGAGGAGCATGGGTGTGGAGTCAGGATGAGGAGCATGGGTGAGAGGGTCGGGGGGAGTCAGGAGGAGGGGTGGGGGTGCAGGGGTCAGGTAGGAAGTTGGAGGGATCGAGGGGAGGGGCAGGGGTTCTTACCTGTGGGGAAGCACAGCCTGCCCATGCGGCAATCGGAGAGGTGCAGCAGCCAGACAGGCAGCAGTGCTCTGGCCGGCAGCAGCCCGGGGCTCCCAGTGGCGGCGTAGCTGCTGGCTGGGCAGGAACACAGAAGGGAGAGTACACTGGAGGCAGCGCCGGTTCCTGGGCCCCAAGAGCGGAGAAGCCGGGCGGACAGCCCAGTCATGGGGCAGCAAGAACTACCACGGGCAGGGAGGGAGAAGGGGAGCAGCCTGCAGAGCAGGGCTAGTGGCGGCGGCAACCTCCACTGGCAGCAGAGTGAGTGGGAGGGAGGTGGCTTTCTCCCTTCTCCTCCACAGTGCTGCTCAAGGCTCCTCCCCCGAACCTGGCAGCATGGGTAGCTTTGGGGGAAGCAGGGGAATTACTGCGCATGCACACCCCTGGCAGAACTGATGTTTTCATCAGATATATTTCATTTTTTGCCATACCAAACACCCTGAGGCTTCAAAAGCACTTAATTGACATCTCTGACTATGAGGCTGTGACGTCTCAGGGTTGAACTCAATCGGGGTAGGGAGATATCAGTCAGAACAAATTATTGGGAAACCTGCATTTTGACCAAAGGCAATTAACCTATATATTGTTATAACTTTCAATTTCCTTGCTCAATCTTATTATAAATCTGCCTAGATGCTGCTCTCGAGGGTTGCTTGTCACAGTGTTAAATTTTCAGAACTGCAGCTCAAGCAGCACCTAGATAACAGGGGCACAAAGCCACATTCTGAGAGGGGTGTGGAATCTGTACTACGTCTGGTGCTCTTTGATAATCCCTGGTTTGTTTTTTTAACCACTTGAGGATGCATGGGGTAAGTTACAGAAATGCAGGGAGACATACCTCTCAACTTCTGAACTCTGAAATGAAGGACAATAACTCTCAAAATGTGGGACAATGCGAGACATGATTTGCATATGTATGTATTATGCAAGTTCAAAGTAGTCCACTGTCAAAATATGAGGCTGGTCTAAACAATAGCGATCTTAAAAAGTTAAAGGACTTGCATATCCATACAATGACCTCGCTCATCCTGCCACTTTTTATGTCCAGTTCTATCACAGCGCTTCCCTCAACTGCTCGGCATCCACACCCCCATGCCAAGTGAACGTTACAGTTTACGCAGCTCTCCTTCTACTTCCCCCCCAACTCCTATAGTCTCTCTGACAGATGAATTGCTGTGTGGATTTTTTTCATGGGCATGTGTTAGGCAATAGCCCAACAGAGAGGCTGGTCTGAATTTTTATTTTTTATCTTTTTTAAAGGATACTTATTGAAAGAAATCACAATAGCAGCCCCTTACCAGGTCCTGGTGTTTACCTGCTGATTTTTTTCCAAAATAAATGGTTAGAAACTAGAGATTCACCCAAGACAGTTTTAAAAAAATTAAAAATCCAAAGACTACAAGGAGAATAGTCACTAACAACAAACTCCACAACCAAGCTCCCCCTTACCTCTCGGACCTAATCTCCCTACACACTCCTGCACGCGCTCTCCGCTCTTCCTCTGTCCCCTCCCTCACTCTCCCTCGTTTCTCCTGCTCACCTAACCGCCTTCGACCCTTCTCCCTCGCTGCCCCCCATGCCTGGAACTCCCTCCCTACTCACATCCGCCTTGCCCCCTCCCTCTGCTCCTTCAAATCCCTCCTCAAGACCCACTTTTTCCTCGCCGCCTTTCCCAATGCCTGCTAGTCATTCCCCATATACTTACTGTCTGCCCTCCTCTGCAGACTGCTGCAACCAACCTGATTGTAACCAAGCTAAGCACACGCACCTGAGACTTCGCATCCGCCTGAATGTTTGTTTGTCTTCTCCCCTGTCTCTCCCACTGTCCCCTCTCCCTGTCTCCCCCTTCATGTCTTTTAGATTGTAAGCCACAGGCAGGGACCGCGTCTATTTCTATGTTCTGTGCAGTGCCAGGTACATGGCTGGTGCTATATAAATGTTTATAATAATTATAATAATAATAATA
Source organism: Sphenodon punctatus (assembly GCA_003113815.1). Lineage (NCBI taxonomy): Eukaryota > Metazoa > Chordata > Lepidosauria > Sphenodontia > Sphenodontidae > Sphenodon > Sphenodon punctatus. The sequence goes on along the minus strand of QEPC01008113.1, from coordinate 105,519 downwards.
ATAATTAATACCTGAACTACAGTATGTACAGGTGTTAAATCAGGGATGTCTCAGAAAAATTAGGGACACTTGAGAGGATGCAGGGAGATCAGCAGCTGTGTGAATGCTAATGAGTTGTAGATAAAGCAAACATGGCTTAAGGAACAAGGGGCAAGCTAGTAAAGGGGGGCGGGCGGGGGAGAGGAGGTTGATGTAAATTGAGTCCTTACAGTTCCATCTTACATGCTGCCCAACATCCGCAACCTATTCCAGCTGAATGAGGCACATGCATAGGACATGCAGAGAGTCTCTTGTCTGTGTAGATGTTCGTATACTGGGATGAGGAACCTTTTCCCTCCCAGGGGCCACTCTGAAATGTGTACTAATGTACATGTTCTGAGGCTGCTTAGAAGTTGGGAATAGAGGTGCTTGAGGGGTGCACTCAGGGTGGGGGAAGGAAGAAGAAGGTCCAGATCATGGATCCAAGCCATTGAGTCATCCATTCTTCTTGTGTGTATGTCCTCATATCTGCTCCCTTCCCCTGAGCTCCGTCGGGCCAGATCCATAAACTGGAAAGGAACCAAATAAAAAACAGAAGCAGGCTGAATTTCGCAACCACTGTCATACACAATGCTCATATTTTCTGTGTAATAGAACAAAGGAGGGAGCCAGTGTGGTTCAGAGGATAAGATAATGGATTTGGAACTGGCCTTGATGGATAGTCGTGGGCAAGTGCCAAGTGTCTGGGTTTGGCCTGGAGACTCTGGGTTTTTAAAACTGGAGTCTCCAGGCCAAACTCAGAGACTTGGCAACCCTATCAGCAAGTTGCATTCTTCCAGCCTGCCAAGGAATCCTAGTTCTCAACATTTTAGTGGGTGAAACCCAACATTTAAAAAAAACTTGAATAAATCGTGGGCCCACCTGCACTGAGCTCACAAGGAATGGGAGGGATCAGTGATTCTCAGGATTGGAGCTGTGGGAGCAAACTGCTCGGCCCAGATGCAACAGGTTGTGCAGGGCCAAGAGAGACACTGAAATAGGTAGGCGGAGGTAAGTAGGAGCCCTGGTCCCCAATCAGAGAGAGGGAAAGGGGACCTAAATAGGCCCAGGCCCCAGGGAGATTTTTGGAATAATCCAGAGGGCTGCTGAGGAAGAGCCAAGATGAGGCATCCTCTAAGCCAGAGTGAGAGCCCAGCTAGGTAGCCCAGCCAGGGACTAGAATACCAGCAGGGGACCAGGGAGAGGGGTCTTAGGAATCCTCGGGAGGAGGAGAGCGTAGGAAGGTAAACTCAGGATCTTAGGCTATCCAAGAGCCTGAAGCAGCCTAATTTCTTGCAATTTTCAGAGTCCAGAAGAAAAATAACTAGTGCAGGGCTCCCTGCCAGTGCCACTACCAGAAGTCGGGCGGCTGCCATTTGAAACAGCGGCTGCTGGCAAACTAGCGCTTCTTGGAGATGCTGCCTTGTAAAAGCCACTTAATCGAGGTTTTACAAGGCAGCATCTACAAGAAGTGCCAGTTTGCCGGCGGCTGCTGTTTCAAATGGTGACCACTGACCACCCAACTTCTGGTAGCAGCGGGGGAGTGTCTAAACCCCCCTGCGATAGCTTCTTTTTTCCTGGACTCTGAAAACTGCGAGAAATGAGGCTGTTTCAGGCTCCTCTAAAACCAGCCCTAGTTTCTGTACCCATGGCCTAATAACTCACATGGGTACAGAAACAAAAAGTTATCTTTGGGAGGGCGAGGGTCAGAGACCCTTGAGGCACCAGGGTGGTGGCAAGCACTGCAGCATGTCCAAGAGAGTAAGGCCTCTGGAAGAGCAGGTGTTTTTACACATGCACTGGGGTGCTAACTCCAGAGTAAGTCTGGGAGTGCACCCCCACATGTGCCCACTTGCAGTCACACCTGAGTCAATTTTAAATGGGCCCAGTGGCTGCCACAGCCCATGGTCCACCCACGCGGCGCTCCCCTTCCCCACACCATAGAGCTGCAGGCAGATTGCCTGATGCTCTTGGCTGGTGCCTGCAGCTCTATGGCATTTCCCAGGGCAACCCCTGACTGCGAGCAGAGCTGAAGTGGTTGTCCACCAAGTAGATGGACCACAGCACAGCCTCTGGCCAGTGCCACAGGTCTGGACGACCCACTCTGCTGGCAGTGCTCTGTGATGTTCCAGAGCACCACTAGTGGGACGACCCGCCTTTACACGAATGGGCCACCCAGCTGTGAGGCAGAGCAGAGACATGGGTGCCATCTGTGTAAAAGCACCCAGGGTGAGATCTTGATAGGGAGAACCACCCAGGAGAAGAGCTGGCCAAAGACTATGGGACAGAGGAGAAAAGACCACCCTTCCAGATGCAGGACACCAGACTATACTCCTTAGGTAGAGGCTTATTGGGATCCTGCCAACTAGAGCAACATCTGTAATGGCAACTGGCAGAACAAAGTGAGGACTGCCAACACAAACAACATCAGTGTATTAAAGAGGACTGAAACACCTCTTTGGAACAGAAAAAAAAAACCCCAGCCTGAATGACAGAGAAGATTGCAAACAATTAGTTGATCTGAGTCCTGTAGCCAATTACAGTCAGGGTAGTCCATCATTCCTCATAGGGTTGGGCTACGTGACTCTTCAAACCCTACACTCAGGGACGTAGCTACCATAGAGTGAGGTGGATCAACAGAGCCCTTGACTCTAAGGGGTGCTTTTTGTAAGAGGCTGGAACACCGCTAGGAAGGTTTCAGGGATCAGGACCAACACTCTGCCTCCACCCACTCTGAAAACTTTCTAGTGGACTTAGGCCTTGACAGGGTCCTTTGCAAGTGGAGGAAAGGCCAGTACCTTTCCAACTGGGCAGGGCGAAGCACTGGCTCTGCTGACTCTTAAAATTTCCTGCCTGGTGGGGTTGCTGTCACACCCAGGGGGAGGGGGTGGGCTCAGTGTGAGCCAGGGTGGCATCACAACCTTGGTCAGCAGAAGAGGTTGGCTGGGAGCCTTGGGAGAGCCGCAGCTTAGGAAACCCCTACCCTTGCCTGGGGGGCGGGGGGGGGGGGCATACTTGGGACAGGAACCCAGGCCTGCCACAGCCTTGCTACATCACTGCCTGCAATCCTATTATTGATTCTGTCCAGAGACATCGCAAAGTTTGATGTCCACATTGCTCATTGCAGGTTCTTCCAAGTCCCTCTAACTCACTGCAGGTATTAGCCTTTGCTTCGTTTCCAACCAACGGTAGCTTTTTCTAGCCACGTAGGAACTGCAATTGCCAAAAGTCTCCTTCCACTACTAGCAAAGATTTTCCAAGCTGTAAATAACCAGATGAAGAGGTGAATCCTCTTCTGAGCATTCCCTTTGCCTTTCAGTGCCTCAATTCCCAGAGCCAGATAATCTAGCAAGGGAAGCAAGGGAGAGGACGTAGGGGTCAGTGGGTTGGCAAGGAAATCAGTGTGTTCCAGGTGACATGCTTGCTATAGTGAGCTGATGCCAGGATATGCCTATTTATTTATTTTTATTTATTTATTTAATATGCTTCTATCCCACCTCCTCCTGCTCACAGAGCAGCTCATGGCAGCTCACAAAAACACAACCAACAATAATAATGATAAAGCAAACATAATATACAGTTTAAAAATTCATTAAAATACTAAAAATACTAAAAGGGCAGCACCACCTCCCATAGGCCCATTAAGAACAGCTCACTGCTCCCATGCCCATCTGAAGCAGAAGAGGATGATGCTGAATGTGAATAAAAGGCCTGAGCTAAGCACTCAAGGAAGGGGCTTAGCTCACAGGTGGGCTGAGAGGTGGCATTCCTGCACCAACTAAGGTTCTTCTTTGAGTGGCTCCGTGCATTCTCACAAATGGGTTGTGCATGCACGCCCTTCACTTGCCAGCATATATCTAGCTCACTGGATTTGAAAAGACCATGTCATGGTCTCGAGTCCCCACCATATATTAGACACTCTCTCACCCAAACCCAACAGTTTCTTCCAACCACTTTCACAGCTTGCTGGTGTTTGCTCCGGTCACTAAGTTTCTGTACTTCAGAGATGGCAGCTCCGATAAAGCACAGTTTCAAACAGTGTTTTTCTTGCGGCTGCAAGATTACTACAAAAGACCTGCTGTCAGGGCTCAGTGCTGACCCCACGCAGGAGGGCTTCCCAGGCGTCAGGCCTCCGCTCCTCGACAAGCCTCTCCGCCCAAAGTAAGCCCCGCTGCCGCAGCACTAAGGCTGCTTTTAAACGAGACAAGAAACGCGGCTGATCAAAGGATCAGCCGCGTTTCTTTGCGCTCGTTTAAATTGCCAACTCACAATTAAGCCGGCTCTTCCCCACGTCAGACCGGGCAGGCGATCCTGCCCCGTCCAACGCGGATCGCCGCTGTGCCGGCTTCACGGCACACTTCTGGGGTATGTAGCTGAGTGCGCATGCGCAGAAGGGCGCACTGAGTCTCTACGCCGGGTCTGATGCTCTTCTGAGCATCAGACCTGGCGTAGAGAGAAAGGCGGGTGCCCAATCCTGCCTCTGAACGATTCCGCTTGTCACAGGGATCGTCTAAAAGCAGCCTAAGAGCTCCAGGGGCAGCACAGTCACAACGGGAGGTTGCCACGGCAACCTCCAAGGGGCTCTTCCCTGCCGCAACGCAGGACGCTGGGGCAGAACTACCAGCACCGTGCCATTCAGCGCGCCTCCAGGCACGTCAGGGGGGGCGTGGCAAGCTCTTGAAACGCCGGCACTGGAGAACACACAGCGCCGGTGATCGAATAGACTGGCCCCCTTGCTGTGTGTTGCTATTGAAGTGCTCCTGTCCTGCCTCCCATTGTCTACCCTGCCCCCCCCCCGCCCCCCCCCCCGCCACTGTCGCTGTCTGTGCCTCCGTTCTCTTCCGCCTCCCTCCTCGCTCCATCCCACCACGCTTGCTTGCTGCCGAGTTCGCCCCGCGACTGAGGGTGCGACAGGGGACTGCTTGCCTTGAACCCNCCCCCCCCCCCGGCCTCTGTGGAATTCCTGTGCTGAACGCTGTGTGCTGAGCAGCGTGGAAGGTGAGTGATTGTGCCCGTGTCCCTTCATTCCCAGGGTGTAGTGTGTGAGTGAAAGACGTACGAGTGGGTGTGAGTTCTTCTTCTCTCCCTAGGGGGGACACCCCCGGGGTTTGTAGTGTGGCTGTAATTCCTGTCATCCCTCTCACCGTCTGGGGCCCCTTTGCCTCCCGCTTCTCACTACCAGCATGCTCCTTCCCTGACCTTGTGAGTCGTGCTAGCGGAGTGTGTCTGGTGTGGGATACTGGGGAGAGATGTAGTAATATCTGCTCGGCGCTCTATGATGATAGAGGCCTAGGCTCATGCAGCCATTTTGGTCATAACTCTAACCTGAAGGGCATTCTTAGTACTCCTGCGGATTCTTGCTGTTTCCCTGAGTCATCCCCGCGACTGAGGGTGCGACAGGGGACTGCTTGCCTTGAACCCTCTTCCTCTCCCCCCCCCCGCTAACAGAATCACCAGCCTGATCTTCTCCCTTAACCTAACCGGACCCATCCATGATGGATGTAGCCCAGGAACTTGCGGAGTTGGTCCGAGCCGTGCAGGATTTGGCCCTTGGGATGCACGATGTCAACATAAAGCAAATGGAATTGGAGGCTGCAGTGCGGGCTGGAGCAGGGCCCCCAGCACCTGTGGCAACTCCACCGCCCATACCTGCACCCCAAGAAAGTCCAGCCCCCTTGGGGGCTGCTGCTGCCCTTCCATGGGAACCTACGGGTCCAAAGATTGAGAAGTTCCTGGGGGATCATCGCTTATTCCAAAGCTTTCTTGCTTTATGCGAGCTGACCTTTACCATGCAGCCATCCACCTACACCACGGATGAATTGAAGGTTGCCTTTATCATTGGGCACCTGGGAGGTATTGCCTTGGACTGGGTAACTACCCTCCTAAAGGGTAAAAGCCCTTTACTTTCCCATTATGGGGACTTCATCAAGGACTTTGCTTTCCGGTTTGACCACCCTCATCATGTGAGAGATGCTGAAGCCCTCATTATGTCCCTAAAACAAGGAAGGGGACCTCTACTTGAATACATTACACATTTCCAGCAACTAGCCCTGGAATTAGGCTGGCCCACAGATGTCCTCAAGGTATTGTTCTGGAGAGGCCTGAGCGATGACTTGAAGGACCAGTTGGCCTTCACGGCCTTACCTGAGACCTGGGAGCAACTTGCGGATCTCGCCCTCCAAATAGACAATCGACTAACAGAGTGATGGTGAGAACGCAGACAAGAAAATCAGGTACCGATGTCCCAGCCCCTAGGTGTCTCTACCCCCAGTCCTGGTGCATCTTTGATGCCGGACCCTGAGACAATGAAAATTGGGGCAGCCCAAGGACTCCTTACAACAGAGGAGAGGGAGCGTCGGCACAAGGCCCAGGCGTGTTTCAAGTGCAGTGATACTACACACTTTATACACGCTTGTCCTTCCCTGGCCAAACCATGAGCAGGGGCGGGAAAAGCCACGGGCCGAGACGGGCAGAGGCCGTCTCAGTCCTGAAACGCACCCCCTCAGAATGCTTGCCCTGTCAGTCGCACCATCTCCAGATCCCTGTAATGATACAGATATCCCCAGAACGTTCTCTTATAGTCTGGACCCTGGTGGACTCTGGAGTGCCGAGCAACTTTGTGGACGCCAACTTTGTTAGGGCCCAGAAGCTCCCAACTGAACGAAAACGACAACCAGAACCTGTGCATACTATTGATGGCTCTCCCCTGATCTTGGGTCCTATTGTAACGCAGACCACTCTGCTACAGTGCCAAATAGGGAGCCATCAAGAAGCCCTTGTCTTTGATGTGGTGTGCACCCCCTCGTTTGTCATGGTTCTAGGCCTCCCGTGGCTTCGAAGGCACAACCCACATATTATCTGGTCCAACAACCAGATTTTCTTTCTGTCAGTGTAAATGCCAACGCCCGCCACCTAGGCAGTGGGTAGCAGGGACTACCCCTACATCCAACCTGCAGAGTTTTTCAGGCATTCCCCAAGAATATCAAGACTACCAGGACGTCTTTGAGAAGCAGGCAGCAACAACTCTTCCACCCCATCGGCCATATGATTGTCCAATCGATCTCCAACTGAGCCTCCATTCGGTCGAATTTATGCCCTATCCAACCCTGAACTCGAAACCCTTCGCCTATACCTCGATGAAGCCCTGAAGAATGAGTTCAGTCATCACTCATTCTCCCCTGTGGGGGCTCCCATCTTCTTCATACCAAAGAAGGATGGAGGCCTCCGTCCTTGCATAGACTATCGTGGGCTTAATAGCATTACCATCAAAAACCAGTATCCACTCCCCCTGATTCCTGAATTATTATTATTATTATTATTATTATTATTATTATTATTATCAAACATTTATATAGCGCCAGCAGTGTACCTGGCACTTTACAAAGTAATAAAATAGACATGGTCCCTGCCCCTAGGGCTTACAATCTGAGAGACAGGAGCTGGGGGAGAGACTTAGGAAGGGGAACAGAGGGAGAGACAAGGGGTCTAACATTCATGAAGATGCGAGGTCTCAAGTGCACGTACTTGGCTTGGTTACGATGAGAATGACAGCAGGCAGGTCCATGTTGCAAGGATAAGGGTAAACCGATCGTAGGTATAGGAATAGTGGCTCAGCAGGATAAAGAGTCAGACAGAGCAGAGCGAAAGAGGTGAGTTTTAAGGAGAGATTTGAAGGTATGAAGGGAGGGGGCAAGGCGGATGTGGACAGGGAGGGAGTTCCAGGCATGGGGGGCAGCAAGTGAGAAGGGACGAAGGCGCTTAGGGGAGCAGGGAAGGCGTGGAAGGGTGAGAGAAGGGACAGAGGAGGAGCGAAGTGCACGGGCTGGAGTATGGAGGGCGATAAGTGCAGAGAGGTAGGGGGGAGCAAGGTTGTGAAGAGCTTTATAGGTGAAGACTAGGAGCTTGTGCAGGATTCGTTCAGGAAGGGGAAGCCAGTGAAGCGAAGAGAGGAGGGGCTGCACATGGTCGAAGCGACTGGCGAGGTAGATGACCCTGGCAGCAGAGTTTTGGACAGAGATGAGGGGAGAAAGGTGAGACCGGGGAAGGCCAGTGAGAAGGAGGTTACAGTAATCGAGGCGAGAGATGACCAGAGCATGAACAAGAGTTTTGGCAGACGAGACAGAGAGAAAAGGGCGAATCTTAGCAATGTTATGGAGGGAGAAGCGACAGGATTTAGCAACAGAGTCAATGTAGGGTTTAAAAGAAAGGGGTGAGTCAAAGATGAAGCCTAGGCTACGGGCTTGGGGGACAGGCAGGATGGTGACTCCATCAATAGTTATTGACAGTGAGGAAGGAGAGGAAGGATGAGGGGGGAAGATAAGGAGTTCAGTTTTAGCCATGTTGAGTTTGAGTTGGCGTTGAGACATCCAGGTAGAGATGTCAGAGAGACAGTTGATGAGACGAGCTTGAATTACTAAACCGCTTGCAAGGGGCTACCATTTTCACAAAATTGGACCTTCAGGGAGCCTATAATTTGGTCAGGGTATGGGAGGGCGATGAGTGGAAAACGGCCTTCCGAACCTGATATGGACATTTTGAATATCTCGTAATGCCCTTTGGTCTCGCAAATGCTCCGGCCACATTCCAGCATCTTATAAATGACATTCTCCGCAATCTTCTAGATGTCTTCATTATTGCATATCTGGATGATATCTTAATTTACTCTGCTACCATGCAGCAACATGTTGGACATGTCCAGAGAGTCCTTCAACGGCTTAGTGCGCATCAGTTATATTGCAAACTGGAGAAATGTGTTTTTCACCTTACCACCGTTGCCTTTTTAGGATTTATTTTGACCCCCACTGGAACACAAATGGATCCCCACAAGCTGGAAGCCATCCAATGGTGGCCAACCCCAAAGGCTGTGAAACCCTTGCAGCGTTTTTTAGGCAGTATCAACTACTATCGCCAGTATGTGCCCCATTGCGCAGAACTCACCACACCATTGACCTGCCTTTTAAGGAAAAACCAAGAGTACATATGGGGCCCAGAACAACAACTAAGCTTCCAAAGCCTAAAGGAAGCCTTTCTGACCGCTCCACTCCTTGTCCATCCCAATTTCCAACAGCCGTTCCAAGTGGAAGCCGATGCCTCCAGCTACGCCTTAGGAGCTGTTCTCTCACAGCATTCTCCGAAGGAGGAACAAATGCGGCCTTTTGCCTATTACTCGCGTCAACTTACCCCGGCGGAACGAAACAACTCCATTTTTGACATGGAGTTGCTTGCCATTAAAGCTGCATTTGAAACCTGGCAACATTACTTAGAAGGGGCAAAACACCCAGTAACAGTAGTGACGGACCACAAGAATCTCATCTATTTGCAGACGGCACAGATCACCAATGCCCGGCATGCACGTTGGGCCCTCTTTTTTGCATGGTTTACCTTTGTCATTCGCTATCACCCGGGTAAACTTAATATATTAGCAGACGCCTTATCCCATTACCACAATGAAGAACCCGAAGAGAAGGCTCAGCAAGGCCCAATTCTGCCCCGAACCATTTTTGCCGCCACATATCTATCCCAGGATCAATTGGTTAAAGCTACCTCCCAGGAACTCCTATCTGACTCATCCTACCTCCTGGAGAAGGGGTTGTTACGAAAGGACAGGCGCATAGTGGTTCCACCCTCCTGTTACCCCTCAAGTCCTATGGGCCCATCATGACGCACCCCTAGCAGGACATCCAGGACGAGACTGCACCTGTCAACTGATACAACGGACCTTCTGGTGGCCCTCACTGTTCCAAGATGTACAACAATGTCACCAACTGCGTCGCGTGTGCTAGGACTAAGATTCCTTGCCAAGCCCCACAGGGTCTCTTAAAACTCATGGAACCCCCACAGAGACCCTGGCAACGAGTTGGTATTGATTTCATAGTAGATCTTTCCCCCCCCCGGGGGGTATACAACCGTCTGTGTAGTGGTAGATCACTTCTCCAAAATGGCACACTTTATTGCTTGCAAGGGACTTCCAATGGCGCATTGCACGGCCCTCCTGTTTGTCCGTCATGTCTTCAAGTTACATGGGTGGCCCCTCAAGATTATCAGCGACCATGGATCCCAGTTCGTGTCACGTTTTTGGAAGGCCCTATTTACAGCTCTGCACGTACAATTGAAACCAACGACAGCGTATCACCCCCAAGCTAATGGCCACATGGAAAGAGTGAACCAGGATTTTGAACAGTACTTGTGTTATTATATCAATTATTTACAAGATGACTGGTATACCTGGTTGCCACTTGCGGAATTCGCTCACAACAATGCACCCAATGCCTCATTGTGGGATTCGCCTTTCTATGTTACTTATGGGTTCCATCCCAGATGAGTATCCCAGACCTTCCGGCACTCCAAGTACCCGCCGCTGGTAGCCTGCTGCAACACCTTCACCGAGCACACACCCTCGCCAAAACCATCTTGATACAATCCCGGCAGTGTTATAAAAAATACACCGATGCCCACCATCGTGAGCTGCCCCCTCTACAACTGGGTCACTATGTCTGGATAGACAAACGTAATTATAACTCCACACGGCCATCCAAAAAATTGGATGACAAATTCTTTGGACCATATCCGATTATACAGAAACTTAATGATGTCACTTACAAGGTACAGTTGCCTCCGCAGGTCCATCTCCACCCAACCTTCCATGTCTCTTTATTAAAAAAGGCTACTGCCCTGAAAACGCCGGTTGAACCATCACCAGCACCCACCCCCCCACCCCTCTGATGGTATGGATTATGAAGTTCGAGCGATCCTAGATTCCTGCGGGCACCACGGGCACCTCCAATACTTGATTGACTGGGTAGGATACGGCCCTGATGACCGCTTCTGGGAGCTCACGACCCAGGTGACAGCCCCTCGCCTCCTACATCTATTCCACCATCGCCATCCGGAGAAGCCTGGTCCCCGCGGGCCCTTTTTCCGGGGGGCTCGAGGGGGGGGGGTACTGTTAGGGCTCGGGTCCGGGTCTTTGAAAAGACCATGTGATGGTCTCGAGTTCCCACCATATATTAGACACTCTCTCGCGCAAACCCCCCATAATTATGGTCTATGTAGAATACACAAATCTCATTGTGAGACACATGAAACACTGAATAAATAAAAAAAATCAACTTTATGCTAGTTGCAGACCAGGGTTCCCCCCGCAGTTTTTTAGACCAATGGACTCTCAACCCTCAAAATGTCTTACAGATCACCATCCACGACAGACAGCCATGACCCTGTCCAAGACAGATGTTTTTGGTCCTCCTCATGTTGGTGGGGATTGAAACTCACTTTGCAGGGTGACTGCATAGACCAGCTGCAGGTCATTTACCATGAACTCTTCAACTATTAGCGGTCATAAGAACATAAGTAGTGCCATACTGGGTCAGACCAATGGTCCATCAAGTCCAGCATCCTGTCTCCAACAGTGGCCAATCTCTTTCTCCTGAGAGAAGTACCGAACAGGTCACAATGGGCAATCCGTTCCCTGTTGTTCCAGCCCCTAACAGTAAGTGGATACATTCCCAAAATCTACTTGGCTAATAAAACATAAAATTAATTTTCCTGTGAGGTTAGTGGTACCGTTATTTACCCTAGTAGTAAGATTGATTTGATAAGAGCCTTCACCTGGCCCCAAAATTCTGTTTCTCTTTCCTACTGAAAAGCAGGGAGCTGCTTGCTGACTTTTTTAAAAAAAATACTCAGATTTATGTGTTCTGTTTTACATACTAGGTAAAATAAAAGCTCTGGAAAGAGCAAACAGATGTGTTTGGCTGAGATTTTTATTAACTGAATTTATATGCAGTCTCTGCGGTTCCCCTCCTCTCCTCTACACAATGATTTCTGGAGAAACATTGTCCCACTGAATGATATGAGTTATGGGCTCTGACAGCACTTGAAGTCACGGACTGGTACACTGATAATAAAGCATTTTTGTTGGCCTCCTGTAATGGATCCCCCACACCTCCCACAAGTCCTTGAAGGCCAGGCCCATGGAGGCTGAAGTAAGTTGCTGTGGGCTATGGTCCTTCTAGCAGAGTATTCAAGGAATATCAACTTTGGCAAATAGGCCCATTAAGAACAGCTCATTGCTCCTATGCCCATCTGAAGCAGAAGAGGATGATGCTGAATGTGAATAAAAGGCCTGAGCTAAGCACTCAAGGAAGGGGCTTAGCTCACAGGTGGGCTGAGAGGTGGCATTCCTGCACCAACTAAGGTTCTTCTTTGAGTGGCTCCGTGCATTCTCACAAATGGGTTGTGCACGCGCGCCCTTCACTTGCCAGCATATATCTGTCATGGGCCGCCGAGGGGGGCAGGGCCGACCACGGCGCAGGGGCTCGGCTCCGGTGCCGGCGGCACAAGCGGAGCAGGAGGCGCCACCTCCGCCGCCCCCCCGGCAGGAGGAAGGGTTAACCCCGCCCGTACAACGCATGCGGGCGGGGCTCCAGGGCGAGGCACAAGCAAGCGGCCGAAAACAGAAGGAGGCCACGCCCCCTCTGCGGCGCTCCGCACGCCTGCGGGGGCACGCAGAGGGGCGGGGCTAGGCATATAAAAGCCAGCGCCGAGAGACACTCGGCGCTGGTGATTGAGTGGAAACCGGCCCATTGACAGAGCTAAGTATCGAGCGTGTGCCTTTGACCTCAGACTTAGAGATAATTATAGAGTGTGCGAGTGCGTGTGTGTCTTCCTATTCCCCCTTCCCTTGTGACCAGTGAGCGAGTGAGTGCTAGAGTGTGTCGCCTTGTCCTTGATCCTTCCACCCTCCCTGGGCTACCTTGCCATTATCCCTTGTTGTATCTGACTGCGTCCCCGTCCACCATTTTGTCTTCCTGGGCCCTATCCCCTCCTACCCGGGCACGTCCTCCTCACGTATTCCCTTCCCGTTCCCCTGGAGTGTGGGAGCCGTGTGTGGTGACAGACTGGGTTCCAGTGGCTCAGGCCCCTGCTCCTCATCAAGCGCCCTATGATGATAGGGGCCTAAGTTCCAGGTGCGCAAGCCCACGGAACGGCCCACATACTATCCTGACGGGCTTGGATTCCCAGATAGATTCTTGCCAGAGAGGGTGCCTGAGCGTGTGCGTGGAGAGACTCGAGCGGTGGGTGTGTGGGGGGTTAGGCCCTTCCCGGGCCATCCAGGGCCACGCCCTTTTCCCCTGCCCCACTGACAATATCTAGCTCACTAGATTTGAAAAGACCATGTCATGGTCTCGAGTTCCCACCGTATATTAGACACTCTCTCGCCCAAACCCAACAGTTTCTTCCAACCACTTTCACAGCTTGCTGGTGTTTGCTCCAGTCACTAAGTTCCTGTACTTCAGAGATGGCAGCTCTGATAAAGCACAGTTTCAAACAGTGTTTTTCTTGCGGCTGCAAGATTACTACAAAGGACCCGCACAATCAATGCTTATTGTGCTTGGGTTCCTCACACCATCTGGAGGACTGCCCACATTGTTTTAAATTGAAACAAAAAACTATTTGAGAGAGATCTCTCAGACTTCCAGCATTCCTGACAAAAATAGACGGTAAACAAAAAAGTCTAGAAAAATCTAAAAGGAAAATTATGAGGCATTCAGCTTCAACACCCACCTCACCCGGCTCATTGGCGTTGAAGAAACTGTCTCGGTAGTTTCAACTCATGAGGTAAATTCTCCTGTAATTTAAGAGACTGAGGGCGCTACAACTTCTAAAGAGCCTACTTCACCTCGGGCTACAATAAAATTATATAAGGGGAAAGAGCCTGCCTCTAGAGCAGTTCACTCTCCCTCCCCTAGATCCTCATACGAGGATGAGGCTGTGGTGATGGGGTCCTTATCTCCTCCAGTCTCACAGTTATCATTTACCTCAATGAGCTTACCTACCTAATATGCTCAGGAGGAGGTAGAACCATGGTATGAGGGGTCCCTGTGCCAGCCACCAAAGTTGAATTGGATCACGGCTCCAAAACTTGAAAAGAGAAAGGAGACTTATTTTTAAGCCAGACAAAATAAAAGTTATTCTATCTTTCTTTGGGACTTCTAGAGAGCCCACAAAGAGTGCCATAGAACGAACACAATGATCCTGAGCTGCCTACAAGAGCTCTTAAAATCAAAACAGCCACTGGGTAATTCCAGATGTTACGAGATCACAGTCAACCACAGTGAACCACAGTCAATCCCCCAACGTGGCCAATGAGCCAAGAATATCTGTTCGGCGGCATCCAGATGTTCACTAGTCAATCACCGGTAGGGGCCAAGGCCAACCATGGTTCTCGATCTCAGGATGGGAACAGGTCCAGAACCATGGTCAATGCAATCCCCACCAGGAAATGGCCAAAAGTAACATCTGAACGGCAACTGCCAGGCGTGATCACACAGAACTACTCCATGCCGTGGCGACTGCACACAGCATCGCTGCCGGGCAACGGGCAACAAACGGAACAAGGAAGGATATTTAAAGGGTACACTGCACCACAGGGATGAGGTGGCAAGACAGGAAGAGAGAGTGGAGAGACAGGAGAGCAATGGAGTGCAAGCAGCAGCAGCAGCAGCAGCAGCAGCAGCAGCAGCAGCAGGAGTCGGAGCAACCCACCCCACAGGGGGATACTGAAGAAGGGACGGAAGCCCCCCACAAATGGGTAGGGAGACCACAACAGGATGGCCAGGGGGGGCGGGCAGGGGTGCAAAGGTAATGGACAGCCACAGCGGGAGGGCGGGGGCCGAGGGCAGGAATGGCACAACCACAGTACCCAATCCCCCATGTCCACCCAACAGACCAGGAAACGTGCCCGAGGCTCAGAACCCTCAGAGACACCAGCAGGAAGGAGCCAGAGGAGGTGGAGGAGGCGGAGGAGGAGGAGGCGGCACAGGAGCCAGAGGGGCCAGCACAGAGATGGAGGTACCAGCGAGGGGGACAGTGGGGAGTCCAGGAGATCCAGGACTTCATCAGGATCTGGGGGTCCCTGGAAAACGAGTTGGAGCTCGCCGTAAACAAGCGGAACGAGCACGTGTTCAACCTGATAGTGAGGGACAAGGGGGAGACCGGATACCAAAGGTCTGCAGTACAGTGCCGGTTCAAGGCCAAGGAGCCCAAGAGGGGCTACAAACACATTAAGGACAATAACCAGCGATCCGGTCATGCAGCGCAGACCGCGCCCTATTATGATGCCCTAGACAGGATCCTCCATATGAAGAGGTCCATCATGGTCCCCTGGCTGGTAGGGAGCGCTGTGGCACATGGCCGGACATGGGAGGATGTCCCACCCCCCCATGGCAGCACCGGGTGCACCCACAGGCACCACCAGACCCGCACCCCAAGAGGAACGGCCCGGGACCTTGGGGACCAGTAGGCCGCCATCACGGTCAGGCACAGGAAACCCTGTACTGCAATCGGGGTTGGGCTCCAATGACAATACGTTGGTCACCCTGAGCCAGTGGACATGAGGGGAGCACTCAGAGCAGAGCCCTATAGAGCAGCCTCCCACGGAGGGCTCGGAGACAGACATAGGAGGTAGGCACAGGGCGGGGAATGGCACAGGGGCCTGCACAGACCCAGCGATGGAGCGGGGTGGTGGTGGTGTGTACAACAGGCAGGGAACCATACCAATCAACCCCCTCCCCCTTCCTTACCGCAGGAATGACCGAGGGAGAGGAGGAGGCAACGGAGGGGGAACATACTTGAGTTCTCGCATCCTCATGAATGTCGCATCCCCTGTCTTTCCCTCTGTTCCCCCTTCCCTGTCTCCCCTCCTCCTGTCTTTAGATTGTAATGTGTCGGGCAGGGACCGTGTCTATTTTGTTTTGTTTTTTTAAAGCACCAGGTACATTGCTAGGGCTATATAAATGCTTATAAAATAATAAATAATAATAATAATAATAACGGGCACCGGGAGTGATAGAACATGTGGCGGAAGGTAAGTGGAAGGGACGGGGCCCACCAGAGGCCAGGGTGGCGGGCGGGACATAGGGGCAGGGAGCGGTGCACCCCAATGCCACACCGCCATGCCTGGTCCCGCACAGGACCAATACCATTGCCATGGGAGGCGGAGGGGGGGGCAGCACCAGCAGCAGCAGGGGGCCGAGGGTGCCCATGAGGGAACAGGGGAGGGGTAGCGGGACACAGGTGCATGGAGGGAGGGGAGGGGACCCGACCACGGAAGGGGAAGGGGGAGCGATGGGCAGGCAGCCCAGGCCCTGCCCAAGCACCATTCCGGGGGGGTACATGTGCAGCCACCAGCTGCCAGACCAAGCTAACCAAACCCATATCCCACAGATCCGCTACCCTGCCAGCTGGTTCAGCCCTGAGAGTGACCAGTGCCGCTGGCCCAGAGGATGCAGGAGCACAGGACACTTGTGCGCTGCTGGTGGGAGGACCTGGCAGAGGAAATGATGAAGACCAGCATGGAGCAGAAGGAAGTGATGGTCACCGTCATTGACAGGATGGGGGCAGCCACCGGCAGGGCTTTGGAGCAGGCGGAGGGATGGGACAGGCACCTCGTAGCTGAGATGCGACAGGAGAGGCAGCTGCAGCGCCGGGACTACACACGTCAGATGGAGGCGATACAGCGGTTGACAGTCACCATCAACCGCTGGGCCGCTGAGCACTCCCGGAAGCTGGACCGGTTCCTCGAGATTGGCACCTCGCTGCTGCTACATGCGGGCATGATGAGTGCCTACATCATGGCAGCAGCACCCCCGGGCGCCATATCGGCTGCAGCCCCACACCCACCTGCCATCCCACTGCTGGTGCCCATCCCTCAGCAGCAGCAGCATCCCCGACCAGAGGCCCACACATCAGCCTCCCCATCCTGTTGGAGCTGAGATGGCAACAGTCACCCTGCCAGGTGCAGCAGCAGGAGGCAGTCCCGGGCCCAGACCAGCCTCCGGCAGCGGCCACAGAGGTGAGCCAGGGAGCCGCGTAGAGCCAGAAAGCTACGGAGGGGGACACCAGTGTGGGCGAGGGTGGCTTGCACTGCAGAGCAGTCCACACAGCAACAGAGAGGTCGCCCCAGGAGCTGGAGGGTCCGGGGAGCAGGGGTAAGGGGAGGGGAAAGTAGGGCACAGGAGGGAGCACAGTAAATACAATAAAGGCACCTTTATTCACTGTAACCATCATGTCTGTTGTTCATTGATACACACGCCAGGGACCCCGACCTCAGCGGTTGCGGCTCGGGAACTCCCAGGCACAGGCATGGCAGGGGTCCTGCCCCACAGAGCCCGGGAGTCTCAGGCCTGGGGCAACCATGCTATGTGCCTCATAAGTGCTGCTCAGATCAGCTTAGCATAACGGTACTCCCTGGGGTTCGCTACATTCACCTATAGTGGAACGGGGTCAGCTGGCCACTGTGGCCTGGGATACCCAAGGGCCGCTCCATTGGTCTCACAGATGTTGTGCAACATGCAGCAGGTGCCGATTACCAGGGTGGAGGTCTCCACCGAGTAGTTCAGGTGCCCAGCCAGGCACCTCCATCTCTGCTTGAGGGCACTGAAGGCCCTCTTGACCACGGTCCTCGCGGTGCACAGCCAGGTGTTGTACAGGGCCTCCATCTGGTTCCAGGCCACTGGATGGGCCGTTATGAGCCAGCAGATAGGCCAGGTCACCGATGATGCAGGGGGGTACCAACACCCCCTCGATCCGGGTCATCCGCATGCTGACAAAGTCCCCCCATACATCCGTGCAAAGAGGAGGGAGATGATGAGGATCTGGGCATCATGGCTGCAGCCGGAGCGGTCAGTGAAGATGTCAGTGAACCGGCCTCAGTGGTCGATGATGGCCTGGAGCTGCAACGAGTGGTAACCGTGCCTGTTGATGTACTTGGCTGCATCATCATGGGGGGGGGGGGCAGAGGATCTCCACATGGGTGCCATTGCGTCCAGGCAGTTGCAGAACCCGGTAACCTTGAAGTCGGCCATCACAGCCCCCTGATCCACGAGTTGGATCACGTGGTTGAGGAGGACCACCTCCATAGCCTCACAGAACTCGCGGATGATGGCCGTGACAGTTGTGAGGCTCACTCCAAAGTGTTAAGACACAGAATGGCAGGAATCTGGGGTGGCCAGGGCCCAGACAGCTATGCCGACCCGCTGGGCGACCGGGATAGAGGAGTGCATGGGGGTGTGCAGATGCTCCAGCCAGGGCCGCAGGAGCTCTGCCAGTCGCAGGAGGGTACGCCAGTCTATCTGGAAGTGTACCTTCCAAGCAGCAGCATCCCATCATGTCAGGACCCCCTCCCACCATTGCTGGGCCCGGGGCACGGTCCAGAGGTGCCTGTTGATGGGCATGGTGAGCATGACAGCACTGAAGAGGGCCGCCCTCCGCCGGTAGTGGCTTGCATCTGCTTGCCTGAGGGCAGCCGGATGGGTGCGTGCACTCAGCAGGGCCCTGCGGTACGTCCCGGAAAGCTGGCATACCGTGCGTATAGCCTGGATGTGGTGGAATCTGTGGTGGGCGAGCAGGCTGGTTGCAGTGACCCGGGCCAGGCATTCCTGCACCCCAGTGTACATGTCCAGCAGCTCCATGGTGGCCCGTAGGAGCTCAGTGTGCTGGTGGTACCACTCCAGTATGATCTCCTGTAGGAGGCAACTGGCACCCCACTGGTTCACATCCATGGCAGGTACCTGCAAGGACCTGTTCTGGGAGGTGCCCCAGGAGTGCTGGGCAGTGTCAGGCACTGTGATTGGGGGCTTGCTCCTGCCTCTGTGTTGCAGGTGGGGCTCGCTATATGGGGCCTGTGCGAAGCTCCTGCCCACATGTCACGGGCTGTCCGTTGGGCCCTCCAACCAGGTGCTGCGCCAATTGGTTGTGGACTATGCATTACCGAGTGGACATGGAGGCACGGGGTCAGCCACCAGTACCGGGGGGCTCCACCTGTAGGTCCCGTGCCCCCTGGTGCTGCTCACTACCAGCTATTGGGGTGTTGGGTGCTTGGGTGCGTGGGTGATGGTTGGCTGTGGCTCTGGCCTGTGGCTACCTGTGGCTACCAGCGGTCCCGTGGGTCCTCGTATTACCGCCTGTTGGAGCTCGGAGAGCTGTTGTGGCCCCCTGCAGCTGACTATGCCTTGCCCGATCCAACTGGACCCAAGCTGCTAGCGCTGTCCGAAGTGTGGTCCCATGCTGATGTTCAGGTTGGGCTCACCAGTCCCGATCTGTTTGAGGCCTACTATCTCGTTGCCCACCACATGACATGGATGGGCTATAGCCGGGGCATGTTGCAGTGGCCCCACTACATTCATCTGTTGGGCCAGTCTGTCCCACCCCCCTTTGGGACCCCATGCAGCTGGCCCTGCACCTCCCTGGCCCTTCCATTCTGTGACCCGCTCCATCGTTCCCATTGTGGACCCGCTGCTGTCCTGCCTCCATTTGCTCCCCCCCTTCCATTCAGCCATGCCAGTTCGCCTGCACCCCGGGGCCGTCTGTGTGCCACCGCTATACCATCTGTATCCTTGGGGTTCATTTCCGTGACCCGCCCCCCGGTTAACTGTTAGCTGCTATCTGACACCTGTACTGGGGATCCCCGTGGACCTCTGCACCCCTTGCTCGGCTGGCTCCCTGCCAGTGTCCATGCTCAGCCCCCACCTCCACCCCCCATGATGCCTCCATGACTGTTTGTGACTGGGGTTCCCTTGCTCGTGCCACCCGGCATCCCCGTGTTGGGGGTGGGTGGGCAGCACCACCAGCTGGCCGTGACTTGGGGCTCGCTTTCCTCACTGGCTATGTAGTACCATCTGGGACCGGTTGTCTTGCTGTTGGGACCTGCCTCTGCCCTCCCCACTGTCTTCCTTAGATTGGTGGCCCATTCCCGTGACCCTGCTCTCTCACCGTGTGCAGCGGATTGCGTTGCTGTTGGGTGCCCCATGCTGTCTGTGCTGTCCCTGGGGTGTTGGGTGCCTGCTCCCATGTCCTGCTCTGTTCCGGCCCCAGCCCCCTCTTGTTTTGTTGCCCGTTGTTGGCCTCAGCGCCCCCCCCCGTGTCCTTGCCACTGTCTCTTGGGCTGCCCGGTGTGGTATTCCCCATTCCCCCCCTTGTGTGCCCCTGTGTGCCTCCCCCTTTCTCCCTTTCCCATTCGCCTGTGCTCGCCAGCATGTGTGTGGTTTGTGTTCAGCTCTGTCCGTGGCTTCCTTCTCCCTGTTGTGTGTGTGCGGTTCGGCTGCTCCCCTCCCTCCTCCCCCTCCCTTCCCATTTCCCTTGTATGGGCGGTGCCTTATGGCTCTTTTGGCTTCCTTTGCCCTTGGTTGGCCATGTCTGTGTCCCACCCTGCCCTGGTGGCTTCTGGGCATTCTTGCCATGGTCCAGGATCGGTGTCACATCTATTGCGCTATCCCAGATCATGGCCTGGCTCTCTGTTTCCTTGCCGTGGTCCCGCTCCGGTCATGTCTGTTTGGGACCTGTTGGAACCATTGGTCGAGGTTGGGTGACTAGCCATGGTTGGGAATCCACTGTGGTGACCCAGGAGCGCCTAACGTCTGAAATTACCCACTGCCTCCTGACGTTGAGGACTCTTGATGTTGAGGGACCCTCATGGCATTGACAACTCTTCAACATCAACTCTACCAGCATCTTGACATCGAGAGCACATGATGTCACAGGACAGTGCTGCCACAATGTCAAGACCTACAATGTTACAGAGGAAGCTGACATCCAAGAGCCTCAACATTGTCAGTGACTGCATCACCGTCAATGACTCCTCACTCAGTGTTTATGGAGGAAGAGAAGGAGAAGGTACAACGTCAGCATCAAAAACTAGCTCACAAACCAGATTTAAGGAAAAAGATAAAAAAAACAAATACTGAAGTCGCAAAACTTACCTGTCTTTCTGCAACCGGAACCATCCCTGGAGCCGGATCAACCCAGATCCCCTGAAACAGTACAGGAACAAGAACAGGTCACAAGGGAACAACCTGAAATAGTATCAGAGAGACAAGACACAGAATCATTGTCATCGTTTCCATCTGACGAGGTAGATGGTACATCCTTGTCAATCTCATTCCAGGAGCACCAGGATTTTCAAAGCTTGCTGAAACAATTCTGAACAGCACTAAAACTAGAGATCATACCTATAACGAAGCAAGAATCCAATCCAGCCTGTAAGGTCACAGAAAGACCATCTCAGTCAAAGCTGGCAATACTCCTGTTTAAAAAGCATACCAAAGAAGCAGAGACATTGTGGAAAACACTGACCATTATTCAGCCTGTATGCTCCAGAAATAGTTCCTTTTACTTGTTCCCCCCAACCCAAGAATCTATTTTCATCCGGCATCCTCTGCCCAACTCTCTGGTTGTCTCTGCTTCAGCAGAACGTTACCAATGGTCCACTCAAGACACCTCCCCTGACCTGCTGACAGAGAAAGCCAACAAAGAGACTTTTGGTAGGCACACTTTTGCCTTCTCAACAATGATCAAGAGAGCTGCAAATTATGTGGCGGGAATAGTGTCCTACCAGAATCAACTCTGGGATGGTATGCAAGAATTTTTACCACCTGCCCAAAGACAAACAGAAGGAGGCAAATAAGATATGTGTTATCAAATAAGATAACAACAGCTCAATTCCAACTGCAAATGGCCAAACACACCCCGAAGCTGTTGCCAGAGGAATAGCCAATGTGATAGTTACACATAGATTTGCATGGCTGCAGGGAACTAAGCTTGAACTACGTCGCCAGGCGAGGATTGACAACCTCCCCTTCGATCAGACTGGCTTATTTGCAAAGGAGACTGATGAGATTCTTGAGAAGATTGAAAAATCGAGAGCAACAGCAATAAAATGAAAATCATACAAAGAGATCAAGGATCTTCATATTCTCAGCCAAGACATTACACTTCGCATCATTCCTACAATAAGCCAGTAAAACAATACATGACAGCTAAATTCCAGAAGAGGTACTATTCCTCCAACTTCCAGTATTCAGGGAAACAAAAACCTAATTACCAGCCCTTTAAATTACATGCCTTCCTGGAAGTCCCGCGTTACCGGCGAGGTCGGATGGACAGGAGGGCATTATTGGCGGTTGCACCATCGCTCTGGAATTCCCTCCTGGTGGAGGTTCGCCTCAGCATGAATCTTCTCACCTTTGGACGAAACTGCAAGACCTGGCACTTCCGCCAGGTGTTTGGCAGGGGAGGAGGGGAGGGTGGGATGGGTATTGGGTTAGGGTGAGGGTATTTTTATACACCTGAGGGGTACTTTTATGTTTTCTATGCACATTATTGGAGTTTTAACGTGGTTTTATATCGTTATTTTTTGGTAGGTTGTATTTATATTTTATACTGTGATTTGATTATTGTTTTTATTTGTGAATTTGTAAGCCACCCCAAGTCACTTTTAGGGAGAGGGGCAAGGTAAAAAAATGAAATATAAATAAATAAATAAATAAATAAATACCCTGGAACCAGCCAAGGCAGCCTTTCCAAGGACATGAAGGAAAAGGCAGGCGCGGACAACTAGAGAAACTCCCTCGGAACGATGTACTCAAGATGGAGGGAGGATTATTATTTTATTTCCTAATGTTTAATTGTTTCTCCTATTGGACCAATATCACAAAAGATGCCTGGGTTCTCCAGATTGTAGCATCTTGTTACCGGGTGAGGTTCTCAGAGCAACCCCCTAATTCTAAACTAGTTGAATTTAAAGCTGCTGCTACAAGAACTCGTTATCCGATGTTGTTTTTAAATAAGGATAGGTCTTAGTCTTTGTGAAATTATATTGTATTTGTTATGTTTTTTATATGTTTTTTATAGCTTATATTTTAAATGTTTATTGCTGTTTTGTGTTTTTATATCTTCTGTTGATTTTGTAGATTGTTGATTTTGAATGTTTATATTATTTGTTATGGGGCTAACGCTCATGCCTCTAAAATAAATAAATAATAAACCAGTTGAAAATGTAAAGTTTTCTGAGGAGCAGTTTCAAGCTCTCAAAGAGGTATTAGAACTTTACTCAAAAAGAGGGTATTTTCAGACGTTACGAGATCACGCTCAACCACGGTCAATCCCGTGGCGGAGCCAAAGCGCCCTGAACGTCTGTTCGGCGGCTGCCAGATGTGCACCACAGTCAATGCCCACATGGGGTCAAAAATAACCATGCTTCCGGAGCTCCCCCCCCGGACCATCTCCGAAAGCGTGGTCAAAGAGATTCCCAACGGGAAACAACAAAAAGTAATGTCTGGATGGCAACCACGGGCCGGAATCAAAGGAAATTATTCCCAGCCAGGGACAAAGCATGCAGGGTTGCTGCCAGGCAACCAGCAACAACACAGGCACCAGAGGGAGATTTAAAGGGCAATCAGCAACAGGGAAACGTGGTGGGATGGGGCGAGGAGGGAGGTAGAGAAGGAGAGCAGTGGGCGAGAGAGTGAGGCGGAAGGAGGTGGAGGAGGAGGTAGAGGAAGCACAGGTGGAGGAAGAGAAGGAGGAGGAGGAGGAGGTGGTCGTGCTGCAGATGGAGGAGGCGGAGGGACAACCGCAGCAGCCGCAGCCACAGCAGCAGCTGGGGCAGGCCACCCCGAGGACCTCGGCCGGACCGGGGGAGGAGGAGGCACTCGGGAAATGGATAAGGGGGACCAAGGGGAGGGGAACAGGTGGCACAGGGGCACCAGAGGGGGGAGGGGGCCCAGCCGGGCACCCAGCACGCGGGGGGGGGCACAGGACAGGGGCACAATGGGACTGGACCGTAACACCACCACCCCATGTCCCGCAGACATGGAAATGGGCCTGGGAGGCTGAGCCCCCGGAGGAGACAGGCCCAGCATGGGTGGAGGAGGAGGAGGAGGTGGAGGAGGATGAGGAGGACCCACAGGGGCAAAGGGGGAGATGGCCCTACCACGGGGGGGGGCAGTGGGGGTTCCAGGAGACCTGGGACTTCATCAGGATCTGGGGGACCCTGGAGCACCAGCTGGAGCTCACCCTAAACCAGAGAAACGAGCACTTGTTCCAGGACATAGTGTGGGACATGGGGGCGGCGGGACATCACCGGACCATGGCCCAGTGCCTCTCCAAGGCCAAGGAGCTAAAGAGGGGGCACAAGGCCATCAGGGACAACAATAGGCGGTCCGCTCATGGAGCCCAGACCGCCCCCTACTACGATGCCCTGGACCACATCCTTCATATGAAGGGGTCCATCGTGGCCCCACACCTCGTGGGGAGCGCCGTGGTCCAGGGCAGGGAACAGGCCAAGGTACCCCCTCCACTCGCCACCCCCCAGGAAGGCACACACTCCAGGGCCCCAGACCCCCAGGAGGTATGCCCTGGGACCTCTGGCACCAGCAGCCCCCCCTGGACAGCAGCCTGGAAAGTCCCCCACCCCAGGCCGGAGAAGCAGAGTCTGAGGCCAGCACCCTCATCACCCTCAGCCAGTGGTCCCAGGGGAACCCCACCCACACTAAGGGGCCGGCTTCGGAGGGGTCTGAGACCAACATAGAGGGTAAGTGAGCAGCCACGAGGGGAGGCGCACCCGGGGCTGGGGGAAGGGGGGGTGATGGAGGGTGGGGGAAGCACAACCCTGGGGGGTCCCAGGCCCCCCAGGCATGCCAGAGGGAGAGAGGGGTGGCTGGGGCCACACCCGGCCCCCCAGACCACCCACCACCAACTCCCCCCGGAAACCCCCTACAGGGCACAGGACAGCACAGCAGCAGGGGCAGGTGGATGAGGAGGCCAGAGCAGAGGTGCCCAGCCAGCGGGCAGAGGACCCAGGTGAGGCATATGGAAAGAGGGGGCACACCCGTGGACCAGGGAGGGGGACCCGGGACACAGGGAGTGGGAGGGAGGGGGCCGGGTGGGGGGGGCAAGGCCCCAGGGCTGACCCAGGGGGGACACGAGCCCTGGGGGCCCATGCCCTGCCTCAAGGCGGGTGCCCTGGATCCCACATCACCCATCTCCATTTACCCTACAGAGCAACTCGAGCACCCGCAGCCACCCGGGCCTGTGCCCCCGGCACAGAGCATGAGGGAGTACCAGGTGTGGGCCCAGCACCAGAGGGAGGAGCAGGCAGAGGTCATAGTCCAGACATCAGCAGAGCAAGGGGAGCCAATGATCGCGGCCGTGGACCGCATGGAGGCGGCCATCAAGCGCTCCCTGGAACGGGCAGAGGCTCGGGACATGAGGCTCCAGACAGAGGTGTACCTGGAGTGGAGGCAGGAGCACCAGGAACATAGCAGGCAGATGGAAGCCCTAGGGCAGCTGGAACAGACCATCACAACGATGGTGCAGGAGCACTCAGCAAAGCTCGACAGGTCCCATGCCATTGGGACCTCCCTGCTCCTGCACACGGGCACCATGTGTGTCTATGTGATGGCAGCCACCTCCCCCAGGCACCCTGCCTGCCCCGGGCTTGGTGCCCGGCCCCTCGGCTCCTCCTCCCCCACCCCAACCGCCCCAGCCGCCTCCACCCCAGCTGAGGCCACGCATTCGACCTCCTGTCCCCCCAGGCCTCAGGGAGGTCCAGCCACCATGGGGGGCCCCTCTGGCCCCTGCTCCTCCAGGCTACGAGACCGCCCAGGACACAGCTGGGGACAGTGACAGTGAGGGGGAAGAGAGCTCCCAGAGCTCGGCGGTGCTCACCGGGTGACCGAGGGGCTGGCCCCAGATACACGGGGGCTGGAGGGGATGAGGGGGAAGGGGGAGGGCCATGTGACAGAAGGGACACCATGCACGGGTGGTGGTGGTGGAGGGTGGTGGGGATGTGTGGGACAGTTGTTGTCACGGGTGTCTTAATAAAAGTGTTGCACGTGGTCCGGTCTCCTAGTGTCCTTTAAAGGGCCCCGGGAGGGGGGGCCTGTTCCGGGCATGGCCCGGGACTCCGGGGAGGGGGGGGAGGGGCGCACCCTCACGCCTCGGCCTACCCGGCTTATATGCCTGGCCAGGGCAGCCCAGATGCGCTTAGCATAATGGTACTCCCTCGGGTTGTCTGCATTCATGTAAAGGGGCACTGGGCCAGGGGCCGATGTAGCTCAGGGTACTCCAGGGCTTCCCCCTCAGTCTCGCACATGTTGTGCAGCACACAGCATGCACCTATCACCAGGGCAGAGGTCTCCATAGTGTAGTCCAGTCTGCTGGTGAGGCTCCTCCAGCGCTGCTTGAGGGCCCCGAACGCCTGCTCCACCACAGTCTGGCTCCAACACAGGCGGGAATTGTACAGCACCTCCACAGTGTTGCGGGTGACCCGGTACACCTTCATCAGCCACCGGGTGAGGGGATAGGCTGGGTCCCCCAGGATACAGGGGGCATGAGCACCCCCTCAATCCTGGTCATCCCCATGTCTGCAAAGTCACCCCGGAACATCCGGGCATAGAAGCGGGAGATGGTCATGATCCAGGCATCGTGACTGCAGCTGGAGTGGCCCATGAAGATGTCTATGAATATGCCCCGGTGGTCCACAACCGCCTGCAGCTGCAGGGAGTGATACCCATGCCTGTTGACATACTCTGTGGCCTCCCCGGCGGAGGAGCGGAGGATCTCTATGTGGGTGCTGTCCACGGCGTCCATGCAGTTGTGGAAGCCTCTGGCCGCGAAGCCGGCCATCATGGCCCTCTGATTGACCAGCTGGATTGCCCTGTCCAGGAGCACG
This sequence comes from Sphenodon punctatus, assembly GCA_003113815.1. Classification (NCBI taxonomy): domain Eukaryota; kingdom Metazoa; phylum Chordata; class Lepidosauria; order Sphenodontia; family Sphenodontidae; genus Sphenodon; species Sphenodon punctatus. Next base: position 78,989 of record QEPC01008113.1, on the reverse strand, counting down.
CCCTCCACAGCCTCACAGACATCCCAGAGGATGCAGGCAACGGTGCTCAGCCCGACCCCGAAGTGCTGGGAGACACACCGGCAGGAGTCAGGCGTTGCAAGGGCCCAGACCCCAATGGCCACCCACTGGACCATGGGGATGGGGGTCCTCATGGGGGTGTTCTGGCGCTCCAGCCAGGGCGTGAGGAACTCCATGAGCCGCAGGAGGGTGAGCTTGTCCATCCTAAAGTGGGCCCTCCA
>QEPC01008113.1:44153-78650 GCA_003113815.1 Sphenodon punctatus | reverse complement strand
ACCTGTGTTGCTGTGTGGACTGTTCTGCTATGGGGGTTGTGTTTGCCGGTGTCTGTGTCCTTCCCTGTCCCTGTGTTGTGTCCCCCCGCTTCCCTATTCCACCCCCCCTGTGCCCGATGTGCCTTGTGTGGTGCCCGGGCGCCCGGGCGCACCCCCCTTCCCTTCCATTCCCTTCCCTCCCTTTCCCGTCTGTGTGTGTGCGTGTGCTCAGGTGTGTGTTTGTGGTGTGTATTCCACTGTGCCCCCATTGTCTGTGTGCCTGTTGTGTGTGGTACCTGGACGGCTATTCTCCATCTCCCCCCTCCCTTCCCGTTTCCCTTGTGTGGGTGTTCCCTTTTGTGCCTTCTGGCTTCGTTTGCCCTCAGGCGGTCTTGTCTGTGTCCCGCCCCTGCCCGGTGCCTTGTGGGTGTTTTGACCACGGCTGGGAATCGGTGTCACGTCTGTTGCGCTGCCCCAGCCCGTGATCCGGCGGCCCAATTCCCTACCGTGGTCCCACTCCCGTCACGTCTGTTTGGGGCTTTTCTTGACCACAGGGGGTGGTTGTTCAGTTCATTCCCACCGGGAATCCACTGTGGTGAACCGGCCTCCTGTAACATCTGAAATCACCCAGAGTAATTGAATTAGTTCCCACTGATGAAATGGGAAGAGGCTTTTATTCCAGGTACTTTGTGATTGATTAAAAAAGGGGGAGGTCAATGACCCATCTTAGACCTCAGAAAATTGAATGCATATGTTAAATATGAAAAATTCAAAATGTTGGCGCTAGTCCATATGAGAAGACATTTAAAACCAGGTCCATGGTATACATCTATTGACCTGAAGGTGCCTATTTTCATGTCCGCCTGCATATCTCCTGCAGGAAATATTTTAGATTCATATTTAACAACATTGTTAAATATTAATCTAAAGTATATTTTCTTACAAGTGGACTGCTATTGGGTTGATATTTGACATATGCTTAGATTATTATGTATCATTTAGATTATGTATTATTATATTATGTACTGTTTATATTATGTATTTATATTGTATTTCATTTGTGAGTGTAAGCCGCTACGAGACACCTATGGTATAGTCTGAAGGGTATAAAAATTAAACTGAAATTGAAAAATATGCACTTCCAGTATTGTTCCCTCCCTTTAGGACTGCCATCAGGTCCTTGTGTTTTCACTAATGTGATTCCTGGTTAATAATAATTTGCAATCCACACTAACTATATGTGAAAGACTGGGTTTAACAGTTAACAAAGAAAAGTCAGTATTTGTGTCAACCCAGACTATATCCTACATAGGAGCCATAATTGACTCCATAAAAGGAGTCATAAAAGGTAATCCATAAATTCAGTTTCCATAAAAGGTAAACTGTTTGCCCCAGAAGACCGTTTTCAAACTCTTAAAGTTTCAGTAAGGTCTTTGAAAAGTCATAGATTTCAAAAGGTGAAGGTGTACCAAAGACGTCTAGGGCTAATGGCTTCTACCACTGGCCAGACTACATATGCGACCCACCCACCTGGCAGGAAGTCATCAGAGGCAACTTCCTGGTGGGAACTGAGAACACAGCAGCAGCGTTTGATCAGCAGAGGAGGAAGAGGCGAGGAGCAGTGCAGGACCCAGTGACCAATGAGAGAGACAAGGGAAGAGGCACTCCAGGGTCTCAGGCTGGGTGGGAAGGAGAGGCAAGGAGAAAGGTGCTCCTGGGCCACATGGGGGATGGGGGGGACAGGTGTGGCAGGGTCTTCCAGGGTCCCAGTCTGGGCAGGAGGGAGAGAGATGCATGGATGGTGTGTGCACTCCAGGGCCCTGGGCTGAGCAGGAGGAAGAGAGGCAAGAGGGGCCCCCACATTTTATCTTCACCCTTGACCCCGCAATTTCTAAGGTCAGCCCTGAGCATAATCTTGTCCTTTACAGAATGTCATGTCATCACAATGCTTCAAAATGGGCAGGGCCACGTTGAGAGGGAGTAGAAGGGACTTTTTGGCCTCTCCTTTTTTTGGTGGGGTCACTTCCCTTTTTGGGTCAAAGCATCCCCAAAAGTGGCAACCCTAGCAGCATCAGGAATGGCAAGGACCAGGAAAGAGGGAAGGAGTGTGAGCAGAGGAGCTACCTCAGACTTTGCAGCTGGCTTAGCCAAGGCAAGAAGCTAGGCTAGACACCTGGACTGGAGAGATCCTAGGAGAGAGAATCAAGCAAAGGAGCATGAGATTTAATGAAGGTACCAATTAACTTTCTATACAAAACAAAATTTTAATATTACAAAATACTTAAAACAACAATTTGTGTATGTCACAAGATGCTAAGACACAATAATATGGAACTTAACACAATGTTCCTTCTATTGTACACAAATAACCCTAAAATACATGTCATGAAAATAACGCCACAATTGTCATGGGAATATAAATCATATACACGTGTCCCTTGAAAGGAATGCACTGTTGGCAAAGTCAACATATAAACATGCTTATCATATAGATACCACCCCTATACAATCGTGTCCTTTCAGAGACACTCACTGTTGATGAATACAGTTGTATTGTATTGTACAACAATATGCCATTTATTGTATGGCATATTGTATTATATGCCATCACAAAACAGTAATATAATACAAGATGAACTATAAAAGGACAAAGAAGTGAAACTGGAAAAATAAATAAATTACAAAACTAAAATCCCCCCCAAAAGCAAATCCCTGGGTATTTTCAGACGTTACGAGATCACGCTCAACCACAGTGAACCACGGTCAATCCTGCGGCGGGGCCAAAGAGCCCTGAACGTCTGTTCGGCGGCCGCCAGATGTTCACCATGGTCAATACCCACATGGGGTCAATTTCAATCACACTTCCAGAGCTCCCCACCGGACAAGCTCCGAAAGCGTGGTCAAAGAGATTCCCAGCGGAAAACAACAAAAAGTAACATCTGGACAGCAACCACCGGCCAGAATCAAAGAAAATGATTCCCAGCGGGGACAAAGCATGCAGCGTCGCTGCCAGGCAACCAGCAACAACACAGCCACTGGAGTGAGATTTAAAGGGCAATCCGCAGCAGGCATGTGTGGCAGGCTGGAGCGAGGAGGGAGGCAGAGGAGAGCAGTGGGAGAGAGAGTGAGGGAGGAGGAGGAGGAGGCAGCGGCAGTGGGGGGGGAAGCGCAGGTGGAGGAGGGGGAGGCGGGGGTCGTACTGCAGATGGAGGAGGTGGAGGGCCAAAAACAGCAGTAGCAACAGCAGCCGGGACAGGCTGCCCCGGGGACAGCAGCGAGACCAGGGGAGGAGGCACCCCGGAAACGGGTAAGGGGAACCAAGAGGAGGAGAACAGGTGGCACAGGGGCACCAAGGGGGGGCAGGGGGCCTGCCCGGGCACCTGGCAGGGAGGGGGGGAAAGGGGGTGGGCCGCAAGAGGGGGCGGAACCGCACCCAACCATAACCCCCCCTCCCCTGCATCCCGCAGACACGGAAAGAGGGCCCAGGTGGACAATCCCCCGGAGGACACCAGTCCAGCCCAGGAGGAGGAGGCGGTGGAAGAAGTGGTGGAGGAGGAGGAGGAGGACCCACAGGGGAGATGGGGGAGAAGGCCCTACCACCGAGGGGGCCAGTGGGGGTTGCAGGAGACCCAGAACTTCATAAGGATCTGGGGGACCCTGGAGTACCAGCTGGAACTTGCGCTCAATCAGTGCAACGAGCATGTCTACAAGGACATAGTGCAGGAAATTGAGGTGGCAGGGCACCATCGGACCGTGGCACAGTGCCGCTCCAAGGCCAAAGAGCTGAAGAGGGGGTACAAGGCCATCAGGGACAACAATCGGTGGTCCGGACACGGAACCCGGACCGCCCCCTTCTATGATGCCCTGGACCGCATCCTTCATATGAAGGACTCGATAGTCGCCCCACATCTCGTAGGGAGCGCTGTGGTCCAGGGCAGGGAACGAGCCGAGGTACCCCCTCCCCTCGCCACCCCCCAAGTAGGCACATGCTCCAGGGCCCTGGACCCCCAGGAGGAATGCCACAGGACCTCCAGCACCTGAAGGCCCCCCTGGACAGCAGCCTGGACAGCCCCCACCCCCAGGCTGTACAGGCGGAGTCCGAGGCCGGCACCCTCATCACCCTCAGTCAGTGGTCCCTGGGGGAGCCATCCCACACTGAGGGACCAGCCTTGGAAGGATTGGAGACGGACATTGAGGGTAGGTGACCAACCAGGTGGGGAAGGGGACATGGGGGGAAGGGGGGATGCAGGGGATGGGGCCAGTCCCAGCCCCCACAGACAAGGTGGGAAGGGGGCTCGGGCACCACCCGGGCACCCGGACACCCCTACACCAACAATCCCCCCTCATCGCCCACAGGGCACAGAACACCCCGGCACCAGACCCAGGTGGCCGAGGAGGCCAGCGCCGAGGAGCCCAGGCAGCAGGCGGAGGAACCATGTGAGGCATGCAGTCCGGGTGGGGGGGGCCCACGGGCGCACTGCGAGGGGGACCCTGGACACATGTAGCCATTGAGAGGGGCTGGGGAGGGGGTTGAGAAGGGGCCAGGCAACACCCCTGGGGGGCCATGGAACCCCAGGCCCATCCCAGGGTTGGGGGTGGGCTCCCGGGGTGGCAGGCAACTCACCTTCCTGTACCCTACAGGGTATCCCCAACACCCACAGCATCCCGGGCCCGGGCCCCCCGGCACAGTGCATGTGGGAGCACTGGGCACGAGTCCGCCACTGGAGGGAGGACCAGGCGGAGGAAATCATTCACACCTCGGCTGAACGGGGAGAGAGGATGATAGCAGCCGTGGACCGGATGGAGGCGGCCATCGAGTGGTCCCTGGAGAGGGTGGAGGTGCGGGACATGCGGCTCCAGGTAGAGGTGCACCTGGAGTGGAGGCGGGAGCGCCGGGAGCACAGCAGGCAGGTGGAGGCACTCGGGCAGCTGGAGGAGGCCATCGCAGGGATGGTGCGGGAGCACTCAGCAAAACTTGACAGGTCCCACGATATAGGGACCTCCCTACTCCTGCACGTGGGCACCATGTGCGCCTATGTGATGGCAGCCACCCTTTCAGGCACCCTGCCTGCCCAGGGCCCCATGCCAGGCCCCTCAATGCCCCCCTCCTCCCCAGCCGCCCCCACATCCCCAGGGACCGTGCATCTGCCTCCCAGTCCCCCCAGCCCTCTGGGGGGTGCAGCTGCTCAGGGGCCCTCCCGGGTCCCAAGCCCTCCCTCCCCGCAACTGCCGGCCAGCCCGCTGGCCCAGGAGGCATCCCAGGACACTGCTGGGGACACTGACATCAGGGGGGAGGGGAGCTCACAGAGCTCAGTGGCAACCACTGGGCGCTCGAGGGGGCATCCCTGGAAACGTGGGAGAAGGTGGGGATGGGGTGGATGAGGGAGGGCAGTCTGAGGCGGGGTCACTGTAGGGGGCTGGGGCAGGTGGGGGTGGAGGGAGAGGGTTTGGGTGCACATGTACACAGGGGGTGAAATAAATGTTCCAACCATGAGATTGCCTCCCGTGCCTGTTACTGGGCGACAGGGGTGGGTGGTGGGTTATGCTGGGCCGGTAATGGCCTGGGTGGGTCACGGCCCCGCCCCCAGCTGCCTGGGCCTCCCACTGCGAAGCTAGTGTCCGTGGGTGTGCTGTTGGGTGCACCTGCTGTCCTAGCATGGGGCCTGGCACACACACGGGCACGCGCGGCTGTGCGTTCCTTTAGCAGTTGCATGCCTTCTGCAAGCACCCCCCCTCCCTGTTTGGAACACCGTGTCCTTGCCGGGCAGATTAGCGGTCCTGTCTGGGTGCCCGTTTCCTGCAGCTGTGCCGGGTCCGCACCCCACGCCTCTCACTTTTGCTATACAATGTTGTGACCTGTGACCACCTAGCTTGTCCTTGGGACCCCTAGGGACACCAACACCCCCGGCCCTGGAGGGACATGTGTGCCCCCCTGTCTGTGGTGTTATTCTCCCTGTCTAACTGGACCATGGCTGGTTGTGCTTCTACCGGACTCCCGCTTCCCGGCCCCCATGGGGCCCCTCATAGCTGGACCTTCCGCGAGACCATGGCCCCGTGTGACCTGTGGTATACCCTGGCCATGAAGCTGCTCCTGGGATGCCCAGACAGCCAGTTGGGTGCTTATGCGAGTCTGAGCTCTGATCTTCGCTACTTCGGCTATGAGGCGAGTGCTCGGGATTGCCGGCTGCATGCTGAGATGCTGGGGCTGGTTCCCTTCCCCGATGGGCGCATCCCAAATATGCGGTGCGCTCATGTGGCCTGGTCAGCGGCTGAGACGGTGTCTGCGCTGTCTGTGTACAGCCTGGCCGCCTACATGCTCTGCCTTGCAGAGGGGGGCCCTGCCTTGGCCGTGTCCTACTTTGGCTGTGTTCACAGGGCCCTTGGGTACCAGCGCTCTCGTGGGACAGTGTATCACTGGCTGTTGGAGCTGGGTCAGCCTCCGTGGCCCCCTGCTGCTGACTGCTGTGTGTCTGAGCCTACCGCGGCGGAGCTGTCAGTGCTGTCGGGCATATGGTCCCGTTCAGATGTGCAGTTGGGGCTGTCCATGCAGGATCCTTTCGAGGCCTACTACCTGATCACCCACCACATGTTCTTGCTGGGGTACCGCCGGGGCATGATCCATTGGCCCCCACCTTGTTCACTGGGCGGGGCACCCAGCCCCTGGGCCCATTGTGGCCCCCAGCAGCTGACTGTGAGTCCCGGCGTGCCTCCTGGCCACCCGGTTGCCTGCCCCCATGTGGGCTCCCACCCTTGCCCAGGGGCCGGATTCCACTGGCAGCTCCCTCCCTGATGTCTCTGCCATGCTGCTGTGCTGCCTGCTTCCCGGGGTGCCTATGCCCCTGGCTGTGGCTCCGGGCCCCTCTGCCACCACCCCCCGTCTGCCTCTGCACCTGGTGTTCCCCTCCGTGGTTGGCTTCCCCGGTGCCCTGGTCCGCTCTCTGCATGGCCTCACCGACTCGCCTGTGTCCAGCGGACTGTCTGCACCCGCCTGTGCTCCTTCCTGCGGCCCCAGACCCCCCCCCTTGGGTGCCTGTGTGACCTCGAGGTTCTGGGGCCCCTGGACTGGCCCTGCTGGCATCCTCTGGGGGGGGATCTGCACCTTTGGAACTGCTGCACTGCACTGGCTCTCCTGCCTGCCCTCCATTGCCCCCTCTCCAGGGTGTGGGGTCCGAGTGTGCCTCTTGGACAGTTCCCAGACCGCTCCCTGTGCCATGTGTGCTCCCGCTGTGCCTTGGTCCCGGGCTCCTGGGGCCCCCCATTCTGGGACTGCCTGTGTTGCTGTGGGGGTGCCCATGCGGGCGGTTCTGCTTTGGGGGTTGTGTTTGCCATTGCCTGTGTCCTGCCCTGCCCCTGTGCCATTTTCCCACCTCTTCCCTGTTCCGCACCCCCCACCCATGCCCAGTGTGCCCTGTGTGTTGTCCAGGCACCCGTGTCCCCCCTTCCCTTCCTTTCCCCTCTGTGTGTGTGTGTGTGCCCGGGCGTGTGCTTGTGCTGTGTGTTCTACTGTGCCACTGTTGTCTGTGTGCCTGTCGTGTGCGGTACCTGGCCGGCTCTTCTCCCTCTTCCCCCTCCCTTCCCTTGTGTGGGCGTTTCCTTTTGTGCCTTCTGGATTCGTTTGCCCTCAGGCGGCCATGTCTGTGTCCTGCCCCCGCCCCGTTCCTTGTGGGTGTTTTGACAATGGCCGGGAATTGATGTCACATCTGTTGTGCTGCCCTGGCCTGTGATCTGCCGACCCGATTCCCTGCCATGGTCCCGGTCCCGTCATGTCTGTTTAGGGCTTTTATTGACCACAGGGGGTGGTTGTTCAGTTCACCCCCACCGGGAATCCTCTGTGGTGAACCGGGGGCCCGTAACATCTGAAATCACCCTCTATTAACCATTCAGCAATTTCCTCCTTCTGAGAGCATTATGGAGGAAAAACCCACCAGCTTAATAACTGAAGCGGAGTTATTATTCAGCAAAAAAATCACATAAAATGGTAATCCCCTAACAAGATACTGATTCAACAAACCAATTAAAATTTTTGCTCTGAGATCACTATAATAAGAGCAGTGTAATAAAAAATGAGAGACTGTTTCCACTACATTCAGATCGCAAGAGCACAGCCGATCCTCTTACGGGAAAGCGTCCCTCTAATACCCTTAAGGGAAGGCAATTGAGTCTTGCCCTTAAGTAAGTTTTCCAGGTATATGGAGAAGTTAAAACCTCAAAATAAAAGGGTGGATAAAAAGCCTCATTTTTGAGAGTATTGTAAAACACCATAGAGGCACTAGAAGACAAAGCAGAGTTTTCTTCCTGTAGAGTGGTATCTAACAATCTCTGCCGTGACAATTTCCTAGCTGCTTAAACCCTAAATTTTGAAAATAATCTGCTGAAAATCCCAACTCCCGAACTTTTACCTCTATCTGGTTCATCCAAACATTCCTTCCATTGGCCTGGATAATAAGCAGGACTAATGGTGATACCATATTAAATTTAATCTTGAGCCAATAAGAGAAAGACAACATCCAACCTCTGGCAGAGATGGGAATCAACCCAGCTTCCCTTCTCAATATTACACTGGCAACACAAGAGGGAATAGAAAGAATAGATCGAATAAATTGAGATTGTATTTTCTCAAGCACTACAAAATACCAGCTGGCACCATACAAAAGTTGAGAAATACTTTTAGCTTTAAACACTTTCAGGGCAGGTAAAACCAAAGAACCCTCCACAACTTTATAAAAATGAACTGTCGCCCTTGAACTTCTAGTGACCTTATCCATTGCACATTCTTTCTGAGCAGACCAACTGGAGTTATAGGAAAAATTAATACCCCCAAATAATTAAATAATTTTACTTGTTCAATCTCATAAACACCCATAAACCAAGTATGTCTAGACCAGTTCTTTGAGAATACCATGACTTTGGTTTTCTCATAATTAATAGTTAATAAATTATCCCTGCAGTACTGGTCAAAGGAATCCATCAGTCTTCTGAGACCTACTTGAGTAGTTGATACCGGCACCGGCCCTGTTGGCACCAGCCCTGTTTAACCTTTTCCTAAACGACTTAATTCCCTTCCTTAAAACCTATGATACCCATGCTCCCAAAATTGGCACTAGGGGAATTCCAGCTCTGTTGTATGCAGACGATACGGTGCTTATTTCCCAGACCCTGGTAGGCCTAAGGAGGGTGATGCTGAAGTTTGGGGAATACTGTAATAGGGAGGGGTTGAAGATTAATTTCCCTAAAACCAAGGTCATGGTGATGGGAAGGCAGGCAAGAAGGAAGATCCATCATTGGGACATTGGGGGGAACCCCATCGCTCAGGTGAATGAATTTAGGTATTTGGGGGTGATCTTGTCCCCTTCCTTGAGTTGGGAGCCTCATTATAGAGCGATGGTGCTGCAGGCTAAAAATACTCTTAGAGCAGTTCTGGGGTTCTTCCATACCCAGGGGGGGAGATTAGCATTACCAGCCCTGCGGCTCTTCAGGGCCAAGGTTATTGCACAATGTTTGTATGCCTTTCCTATTTGGGGTGTATCCTTTTTTGCAAGTTTAGAGCCTATTCAGAATCAGGCTCTGTGATCCATTCTGGGGATACCAAGGGGCACCCCGCAGACAATTCTTAGGCATGAAACAGGAAGCTTAACTATGCGATCTCGTGCTCTCCAAGTAATGATAGGGTACTGGATCAAGGTTATTCTTTCCCCTGCCAGGACCACTCACTCTTGGCGTTGACTGTGGGGACAGGGTTGGTCGATGCCTGGGGTGGACGGATAGAAGCCGAGGTTAGGTTGTTGGGGCTTTCAAGAGAAGCCCTGGAGCCCCTCGGTCCCAGACAAGCTTTGTCCCTTATTAGGCGGAGGATCCAGGACCAAGAGTTACAGACTGAAAGATCCAGGTTGTCCGTCCAGAGGGTTGCACCTGATTACCCTTTAGGGGACCCTTTGAACATCTGGACCAGTTATCTTTTCAGGTGGCAGGACTTTAACCAATGTAGGGTCCTTGCATGTTTTCGCTGTGGTGTTTACCCTTCTGCGCTCTTGGAGGGCCGTTATAGAGGGGTATCGAGGGCCGGAAGATTCTGTCGGTTATGTGATCTATCAGAGGTGGACTCCCATGATCACATCTTCTTTCGATGCCCAGCCTTGAAGGGGCCTAGAGACGCCCTATTGGGTAAATTTATTCAGGACCCCTTTGACTATAGGGTCACGGTGAGGGAATTTCTTGGAGGGGTGGACTCGGCCTTATCTAGGACGGTCGCAATGTACTGCCAAATCTTCCTGTGTTTATGGTCTATACAGTCTGTTCAGGATGAGGGAGAAGGATAGGAGCATGTCGATGGAATGTGTATGATTGACCTTTTTGGTTGTTGGGGAGGGGGAGGGATTTGGGTATGATACGGGTCTGTATTAATTTTTATGTTTATGTCTCGTATCATGTATTATGTATATGTGTGTGTTAAAAACCTATAGTTAAACAATAAAGTATAACGACCAATGAACGAACGAGTAGTTGATAATAATACTAAGTCATCTGCATATAACAAGGTTGTTAAGATTCTATCCCCAAATTTAGGCCCATGAAAACCATCACAAGTAAGCCACTGGATGACGTCATTCAGAGAAAAATTAAACAACGTAGGGGCCAGGAGGACACATCCTTGCCTGATGACCACATATGTTCTAATCAAATCTGAGAGATGACCTAACTGACCAAGTCTTACCCTCAGGGATGTATTTTGATACAAAGCCCAAATCAAGAACAGAAAACGAGTGTCAATGCCCATACCCCTTAACTTAACCCACAATTTTTCATTTGGAATCAAGTCAAAGGCGGATTTCAAGTCAACAAAAGCAGCGTACAAACGCTGTCCCTTAGCTTGGACCATTTCAATAACTTGTGCCAAAATAAAGACTTGATCTAAAGTAGATCATCCAGATTGAAAGTCTGCCTGTTCACCGCACAAGATATCTTTTCTCAATATCCAATCCTCAAGTTTTATTAACAAATGTCTTGCATATAATTTGCCAATTACACCAAGTAAACTAATGGGCCTATAATTACCAGGAGATGACCTCAGACCTTTTATAAATTGGGATAATTATGGCCGTTGCCCAGTCTTTCGGGAAAATACCAGTTTTATCAAGAAACAAAAACAAAATTGCTAGCACAGGGGCCCACCAATCAGCGAGGTCTTTCAATAATTCAGGAGGGACATAATCATAGCCGGGAGCCCTTCCTGCTTTAAGAGTTTTAATCAAATCAATAATCAATAATCTCCTCCTCTGTAACTGGAGGCCATTCAGGCAGCTCTGCAATTCTTAATGAGAGGACTGGTTTGCAATACAACCAAGAAAAATAATAGGGGTGGGAAGTTCGGATCTCCCGATATCCGATACTGCCGGTATTTGGCAGTATCGGGGATGTCGGATAGATCCGAGAATTCCCCGAACTGGAGCCGGTTCCGGCACCAGATTTTTTTTACATTGCGGCCATTGAAATCAATGGCCTCAATGTAAAAAAAACAACCCAAAACCACTTTCCCTCCCCCTCCCAGTCTGCGTGTGTGGGTGGAAGGGGGGACCCTCCCACCCACCCTGCCAGACCAGCCTGGATTTATTTTTTTAAAAACCAGCACCGAACCGCTGGATCTGCGGGCTCTGGGCTGCTGCCGCACCGCCAGCTGCCTAGCATCAGCTATTGCTGAAGGAGGCAGCTCTCCTCCGGGAGCCCTCCAGATGATATCAGGCACTGTGGCACTCTTTAAATCCCTCCCCCCCATCACCTTTTACCTGTGCTGTGGGTGGTGGCGGCGGCAGCAGCGCAGCGCAGGTTCGGTTTCAGCGCTGGCTTGTGGCTTCAGCGCTTCACTAGGCCTTCCGGGGAACTTCCGGGTTTCTTACAGAAGGCTGTAAGACCAGCCTTATTCATGCCAATGTCTCTTGAGGACCTAGGAGGTAAATCTACTCCTTCCTTGTCAATCCAAAAATCCCCATAAGAGAATAAAGCTTTATCGTTCTTACCCAAACAGGCATTGAAATCCCCAGCCACTATAAGAAAGGCTGATGAGTAGATATTATTCAAATGACTCAGAAAAACCACTAACTCAGGCCACATAGTTTCCTGGTATTGCTAAGAAGATTTAGGGTGTGTGTGTGTGTGGAATATAAATATTAACAATAATCAGAACCGTGCCCTCTACATTAAGGCCTGAACTGCAAACAAACGAGGGACAATCAGGGATAGCGAAAACACTGAGTCGTAACTCCTGAGAGAAAAAATTGACCAAGCCTGCCAAATTCCTACCTCTTCTCTCACTAGGCTTTGCTTCAGTAAACTGGGACCAAAAACCACTCAAAAACGGAGATGCCGTCATCCAAGTTTCCTGAAGCAAAATAATATCATATAGGGAGATAATATTCAGAAATTCCTTATAAGCCAATTTGGAAAACAATCCAGCCACATTCCAGGACAAAAACCAGATGCCCTCACCATTCTCCCTCTCAATTTGTCAATTATCTAGTGGTTCTACAGTTGTAATAATTTCTTCCAGTCCCATCTGCGATTTATTCCTCTCAGAAAACAGATAGGACCCTGGCAGAGCTTTACAAGACAACTTCTTATACTTGACTAATTCCATCTCTGGAGCCAACACTAACTTAGAACAAGGCTCTACTGCTGCAGAAGTAACTACAGGGGGGTCGATAATTAAGGGTTCTGTTGAAGTTTCTGGTACTATTTCAGAAAAAGGGGTCTGGGCCAAATGATCCAATACTTTCCCCAGACTTGCTTTAATAGATACTAGCTGTTGTAACTCCAATGGGGACTTCAAAACTACTACATTTGAAGCCTTAGATATTATGACTTCTTTACCTAAAATCCCTTCCATCCTATCAACAGAACCCAGTTCTTCCTGGGCCAGAAATCTGGTCACCTGCCATTCTTCTGTGGTCGTCAGAGAATATGGTGGACATTGCAATGGGGAAGGAACCTTTGACCCTTCAACTAAAATAAACCCTGTAGTTCCGGCTAGTTGTGGGGACTTGACCTGCACTATAGGTTCTAAGGGTATTTTCAGACTTTACGAGATCATGCTCAAGCACAGTGAACCACGGTCAATCCCACGGCGGGGCCAAAGAGCCCTGAATATCTGTAACGTGACTGCCAGATGTTCACCACAGTCAATACCCACATGGGGTCAAATTCAACCACGCTTCTGGACCTCCAGCCCAGACTATCTCTGAAAGCACGGTCAAAGAGATTTCCAGTGGGAAACAAAAAAAGGTAACATCTGGATGGCAATCACCGGCCGGAATCAAAGATGTTACTTTTTGTTGTTTCCCGCTGGGAATCTCCCTCCGTGGCCTGTGTTATTGCTCGTTGCCTGGCAGCAATGCTGCGTGCTTTGTCCCCATCTGGGAATCATTTGTAACATCTGGATGGCAATCACCGGCCGGAATCAATCAAAATGATTTCCAGCCGGGGACAAAGCACACAGCATCACTGCCAGGCAACCAGCAATAACACAGGTCACAGAGGGAGATTTAAAGGGCACACAGCAGCAGGAGAATGTGGCGGGATGGAGTGAGGAAGAGGCAGAGGAGAGCGGAGGACGAAAGAGCAAGGGAGGAGGAGGAGGAGGAGGAGGTGGAGGCGCAGGTGGGGGAGAAGGTGGTCATGCTGCATATGCAGGAGGTGGAGGGAGAGCAGCAGCAGAAGCAGCAGCAGCAGCAGCAACAGCTGGGACAGGCCGCCCCAGGGACATCGACCAGACCAGGGGAGGAGGCACCCCGGAAACGGGTAATGGGAACGAAGGGGAGCAGACCTGGCAGCACAGGGGCACCAAGGGGGGGGGCAGTGGAGTGGCTGGCCAGCCGGCTGGCAGATGGGGGGAAGGGGCAGGGATGCGGGGCCGGGGCAGACCAGCAACCAAACACCCTCCCCCTTGTGTCCCACAGACACGCAAAGGGGCCTGGGAGTCCGAGCCCCCGGAGGACATGGGCCCTGCCCAAGCAGAGGAGGAGGAGCAGGAGAAGGAGGAGGAGGAAGAGAAAGAGGAGGAGGAGGAACCAGAGGGGAGAAGGGAGAGAAGGCCGTACCACCGAGGGGGGCAGTGGGGGCTCCGGGAGACCTGGGACTTCATCCGCATCTGGGGGACCCTGGAGCATCAGCTGGAGCTCGTGCTCAATCAGAGAAATGAGCATGTGTTCTGGGAAATGGAGGCAGCGGGGCATCACCGGGCCATCGCACAGTGCCGCTCCAAGGACAAAGAGCTGAAGAGGGGGTACAAGGCAATACGGGACAACAACCAGCGGTCCGGATATGGAGCCTGGACCGCTTCCTTCTATGATGACCTGGACTGCATACTCCATATGAAGGAATCAATTGTCACCCCATGGCTCGTGGGGAGCGCCGTGGTCCAGGGCAGGGAATGGGCTGAGGTACCCCCTCTGCTCACCACCCCCCTAAGAAGGCACCTGCCCCAGGACCCCAGACCCCCAGGAGGAACACCCCAGGACCTCGTAGAACAGCAGCCCCCCCCCCACGGACAGCAGCCCGGAGAGCCCCCACCCCCTGGCCGGACAGCCGGACTCTGAGGCCGGCACCCTCATCACCCTCAGCCAGTGGTCGCAGGGGGAGCACAGCAACATGGAGGGGCTGGCCTCGGAGGGATTGGAGATGGACATCGAGTGTAAGCATGCAGATGGGATGGGGGGATGGCCCTGGGCCAAGGGGGGGTTGGGGATGGCCCAGCCAGGGGACAGGCCCCCTCCAGCCCTGACAGCCCACCACATGGGGCCGGGGCTGGGGGGGGCCACCCAGCCAACCTGACGGTCCACCAACCACCCCCACATACCCCCACAGGGCATGGCATGCCCCCGTACAAGAGGTAGGCAGCTGAGGAGGCCGGCGCAGAGCAGCCCAGGCAGTGGCCCGAGGACCCAGGTGAGGTACGCAGGCAGGGTGGGGGGGTCAGGGAGGCCAGGAGAGGGACCCAGGGCATGCATGGTGGGATGGGGGCCCAGGGGGGCAGGAAGGGGGTGGTGGTACCGGGTGCCAAGGGGAGCGGCTGCCTGGGGCAACAAACCACTAACCACTGTGTACTCTACAGGACAGCTGGAGGGACCACAGCAACCTGGGCCCATGCCCCCAGCCCAGCAGATGATGGAGGACCAGGCACAGGTATGGTGCTGGAGGGAGGACCAGGTGGGGGACATCGTCTGGACCACCACAGAACAGGGGGAGCGGATGATTGCGGCCATGGACCGCATGGAGGTGGCCATAGAGCACTCCCTGGAGTGGGTGGAGGCATGGGACCAGAGGCTCCAAGCAGAGGTGTGCCTGGAGTGGAGGCAGGAGCACTGGGCACACAGCAGGTAGGTTGAGGCATTTGGGCAGCTGGAACAGGCCATCTTAGGGATGGTGCAGGAGCATTCCGCCAAGATGGACAGGTCCCATGACATTGGGACCTCCCTGCTCCTGCACGTGGGCACTATGTGTGCCTATGTGATGACAGCTGCCCTGCTGGGCAATCTGCCTGCCCAGGGCACCATGCCAGGCCCCTCGGTGCCCCCACTGCCCCCCCCCAGCCACCCCAGCCCTCTCCACACCAGCAGGGGCCCTGAATCCACCTCCCAGTCCCTATAGGCCTCCGGAGGGAACAGCCACCCAGGGGGGACCCTCGGGTCCCGGGTCCTCCCTCCCTCCCACCGCCACCTGCCCCTCTGGACACCGAGGCCTCCCAGGACACCGTTGAGGACACGGACAGCAGAGGGGAGGGGAGCTCCCAGAGCTCTGTGCCACCCACAGGGCACTTGAGGGACCCCCCCCCAGAAACACAGGGGTTGAGGGGGATGCGGGAGAAGGAGGAGGGGGGTATGAGGGAGGGGGGCACCATGCGCCGGGGGGGCAGTGGTGGTGGTGGCACGTGTCAGCAGGTGAGATAATAAATGTACGGATCACAGTACCGCCTCCTGTGGTCTGTTCATGTGCCCAGGGGCTAGACCAGGGAACCCCCCGGGACCCCAAGTGGGTGGGTCTGGTGGTGTGCGGCCTCATGCCTCAGTCTCTTGGCTGATGTGCCTAGCTAGGGTGACATGGATGCACTTGGCATAACGGTACTCCCTCGGGTTGTCTGCGTTCACGTACAGAGGCACGGGGCTGGGATGGTGGGTAGGCATGTGGTATTTGAGGGCAGCCCCATCGGTCTCGCACATGTTGTGCAACACACAGCAGGCACCTATCGCCAAGGTTGAGGTCTCCACTATGTCATCTAGCTGGCCAGTGAGGCTCCTCCAGCACTGCTTGAGGGCCCTGAACGCCCACTCGACCACGGTCCTGTTAGCACACAGGCGGGAATTGTACAGTGCCTCCGCCGGGGTCCAGGCAACTGGGTATAACTTTGTCAGACACCAGGTGAGGGGGTAGGCCAGGTCCCCCAGAATACAAGGGGGCATCAGCACCCCCTCAATCCAGGCTATTCCCATGTCTACAAAGTCCCTGCGGTACATTCGGGCATAGAAGGGGGAGATGGTCATGTTCTGGGCATCGTGGCTGTGCCTGGAGTTGCCTGTGAAGATGTCTATGAACTGCCCCCAGTGGTCCACCAGAGCCTGCAGCTTCAGGGAGTGATACCAGTGCCTGTTAACATACTCCGCTTCCTCCCCCACAGAGGCTTTGTCGGCCGGCCTTGGTGCCCCTCCTGAACCTCCTCCCGCCCCTGGAGGGAATGTGGGCCCCCCTGTCTGTGGTGTTATTCTCCCTGGCATGCTGGACCATGGCTGGCTGTGCTTCCACTGGGCTCCCGGCCCCCATGGGGCCTCCCAACCATGGGCCTTCCGCGAGACCATGGCCCTGCGTGACCTGAGACATCTCATGTGAAAAGGGCCCTTTTGAAGGGCTGCAGTGTTGCCCTGTACCATGTATAATAAAATGTAACACCCATTTTATCGGCGTTAGAGTGTCTGTGTAAAAAGGGCCCATGTAAAAACGGCCAAACACTGATAAAATGGGTGTTACATTTTGTTATACATGTTGCAGGGCTATAGGTGTGCTCTATGGATGCCCTGAAACATGTATAATAAAATGTAACACCCATTTTGTCAGTGTTAGAGTGTCTGTGTGAAAAGGGCCCTGTGTGAAAAGGAGGTTAGGTGGGTGTAGGTGGGTGGGTGTCCGTTTACACGGACACCCACCCACCGTGGCTAAACACCCATCCCCCCACCCACCTCAGTCCATGTAAAAAGGACCCTTGTCTCCTACAGATATCCCCTTAATCTGTACATCTTGTCGTATAGAAATGGCCAAAAATTCCAATATTAAATTAAAAAGCAAAGGCAAGAGGGGGCATCCCTGTCATGTCCCCCTTTTCAATTAAAACCTTTGTGTTATTATACCATACACCAATATTTGTGCCTTAGGTTCCTTATATATAGCATGGATCCATTTAATAAAGTTTCCGTTCATTCCCATGGTGTCCAAAGTTTCATATAAACATTGTTTTTATACTCTATCAAATGTTTTCTTGGCATCCATCGATATTACCAGAGTCGGAATCTTTCTTTGAGTAATAACCTGTATTATATTCATTGTTTTTCTTACATTATCTGCCGCTTGACATCATATTATAAATCCAACCTAATCAGGATGAATTAAGATTTTTATTATTTGAGCCAATCTATCTGCTAAAGTTTTTGTAAAGATTTTATAATCTACATTAAATAGCGATATAGGTCTGTAACTAGCACATTCTGTCAGATCTTTTCCTTGTATGGGACATAAAATTATAGTGGCCAGATTAAACGAATCTGTCATATTACCTCATTGAAGAATATTATTTAATGTTTCAGTCAAAAATGGAACTATTTCAGTACCAAATAGTTGATAATATTCTACTGAGAATCCATTGGGTCCCGATGCTTTATTTCATGCCAAAGTCTTAATAGTATCATTAATTTCATTACATGTAAATGGAGCATTAAGAAATCCAGCCTGTTCTTTATTCAATTTAGGAATCTTTAATTCACTTAAATATATTCTAATCTGTTGAGGTGCATAAAGATCTTGAAAACACTGATAAAACATCTCCTGAATTTTCCCTCTCTGTGTAACTCTTTCCGCATTCATTGCCTTAAGCACCAAAACGTATGTCTTCCTTTGCTTTATTTTTACTAATCTAGCTTAGACTTTATCAGTCTGGTTATTTTTTTCAAACTAAAAACACTTAATTTTCCTAAGCTGGTGAGTAATCTTATCTGTTTCCATTGCATTAATTTCTCCTTTTATTTTAATTAATAATTTATAATAATCCCCTGCAGGACACTCCTTTTGCAATTTTTCTACTTTACACAATTGTCGATAAAGTTCCCTCCCCCCCCCATTTTTTCTTTTATGAATCCGAGCTGAGAGTTCTATAAATTTACCTCTGATCACAGCCTTACTGGCCTCCCGAAGTATATGTATGGGGGTTTCTGGCTTTTTATTATTAATTATATAATCTTTAATAGTTACGGGAATTTCCTCCTTTACCTCAGGTTCATAAAGCAACTTTTTATCTAACATCATTTTTTTTTACTATTAAGGTTTTTCAAACTATCCACAAGATTAATATATGTTTGACTATGTTTAACACCAATGGATAACTCCAACAACTAGATTGTTAATTTTTATGTTATCATTGTATGAGTTTCTGTATTTTATATGATGCAATGACCTTGGGTCACACAATAAAGTATTTTGATTTGATTTGAATATATGTTTTAACCTCATGGTGGTCTGAAAGCAGAACAGGTAGGATTTGACTTTGTTCACATCTGGCTAGCTGTTCCTTATTTATAAAGGAATAATCAATTATTGTAAAAGACTTCTTGGGGACTGAATAAAAAGTATAATCTCTAATTCTTGGGTTTTTTAATTGCCACATATCTATTAATGCATGTATGTCAAACAATTCTGCTGGTCTCATATCATGCTTTTTTAAAAACCTTTAAAAAAACAAGGGTCGCAATAGATATTGCCAAACATTGTAACTTTAGATCTATCTATCTCCTCTAAATGACAATTCAGGTCTCCCTGATTTATCATTAATGACCCAGAATAGTCCATGTACTTCTGGAGGAAGGAAATCACATTTTCATTCGGAGGGTATACATTTACTATTACAACCTGGTCTGTTCTGATAGTTACCTGCAGTAAGAGAAATCTATCATCTTGGTCCCGAAGACATTTCTTTTTTGCACTATCTGTATAAACTTGATCATATAGGCCTTTTTTACACAGACAGCACAGCAGCGCCAATGAGTGGAGATAGGTGTGGATGGATGGGAGGGGCCAGAAAACACCCAGCGGCCACACACCCATCCCGGGAAGCACCCAGCAAACACCTGTGCAAACACATGGACAGCAGGGACTGATGGGGAAGCCCCACCCGGCACAGCAATGGTACAACATGGCAGACCAAGGGCAAACAAAGCTGCGCAACGCAGCCACGCCCCTGAGCCACCAGGACCCACACGGGCAGGGCAGGAGGGAGATGGGATGACAGCCGCTACAAAGGAGCCAGCTCCACACAGCCCTGACATAGAGCCCAGACAGTCCAGCGCCAGCCTCCCCAACACACACACACACAGCAGAGCGACACACACACAGCAGGCAACAGAAGCACACAGGGATGGGCACACGGCCCATGGGGGGCCAGGAGGGGGAAGGCACCCACACAACATAGGCAACAACCCCACACACCCTTACAAGTGGAGAGGTCACAACAAAGCACAACACGGACACACCAGGAAGGAACACACAAGCCTTTAATAAAATGGGGAAACAGCAACAGGGGGCAAAAACAACAGGGCAGGGCAGAGGAATGGGGCAACAGAAGGGGGGCAGTGTCAGCAGCAGCAGGCCCAGGACAACCCCCGGTCAATAGGGGAGGCGACCCCGCGCCCGGTGCCAGTGCTTGGCCTGCGCACGGTCCAGTCAGTGCAGCCACTCCAGGACATGCAGAAAGAACTCCAACAACTTCCCCTGCTCCCGGGTCTGCTCCGCGATCATGGCTTGCACTGAGTGGGACAGAGGGAGAGGAGACAGCCATCAGAGCTGGTCCTGGGCACCAAGGAATGGAACCCCCCATGGAGGGACACAGGCACAGGGCCCAGCAAACAGGCAGCACACTCACGGATGCAATCAAACAGCTGTCCCACCGCCCGCATGTCCCAAGCCACCCACTCCAGCTGCAGCACCATCGCACCCAGATGCAAGCTTGTCAGCAGCATGACAACAGTAGCTGCAGGAGAGAAGAGACAGGGCAATGGGGAACGCCCACACCAATGGGCCCTGGGAGGACCGGGGGAGCAACAGCACCAGGGGCACACCCCACACACTGACAGCCACCACCCGGAAGACCACCCGGACCCCTGCACCAAGGGGGATCAGACAGTCCAAAGCCCGGGCCCAGCACAACCCCTACTCATTCTTAGCCGCCCAGCACCCATGGTGCCATCCCCCTTCCATCGCCACCACCACAGACGGCCTGCACCAACAGGGGACAACAGCAGAGGGGAGCGGAGGGGAGAGGCAGGGGCAGGGCCACACCAACATGCAGGTGAGGCCAGGGGGTGCCTGGCTGACTGCCCACTGCCAATACCACCCCTGAAGCGAGCCCAGGCAGCAGCGCCCAGCAGGGAAGTCGCCAGGGGAACACACACCACACACCCGGCACACACCCCACAGGCCCGGAGCCCACCAGTACACACCAAGCACACCCCCTGCACACAACCACATGGGCCCTCCAAAGCCCATCTTGGGACACATATGGGCTTTGGAGGGCCACCAAGGGGAAGGGGCACCCAGCCACCACAGCAGCAACAGAAGGAAGGCAGGACAGACCATCACAAAACAGCATTTTATTGGTGCTGGTGGAACGGGGGCCCCCAAGCACAGATAGGCAGAGCCAGGAGGCACAGGTGGACCCATGGCCAGGCAACAGATGCACAACAGGAGGGCACAGGAGTGCCTGTGCAGAGTGGGGGAGGGCACCAGGGCAGCCCCAGCAGCAAGGAGCAGCCGTCACACAGAGGGGGCGATGGGGTCCAGGGAACCAGGTGGCAGCCAGCAATGATGCAGATGGCAGAGCACAGCCCAATCAGAGGCACCGGGGGGGGGGCAGGCGATGCACCGGCCAGGACACCAGGGTGGCTGCAAGCGGGTGGCAGTGAGGGGCCACTCATGGACGGTCCAGTGAATGCTCCCAGGGACAGCGAGCCCAGGTCCCACAGGAGGGCCCCCATGTCTGAGGGTACGTGTGGGATGCCGCGGGCATGCAGGAGGCTGCCAGTGTACAGGGCAGCAAAACAGGAGGACCCCCCAGACAGCAGGTGAGGCCGAACCCGGGTAGCTCCATCAGCAGGTAAGCCACTGTTACCTCCACAGCGGTCCACAGCATGACAACGATAGGCAGGCACCCCCAAGGAGNATGGTGGTCTGAAAGCAGAACAGGTAGGATTTGACTTTGTTCACATCTGGCTAGCTGTTCCTTATTTATAAAGGAATAATCAATTATTGTAAAAGACTTCTTGGGGACTGAATAAAAAGTATAATCTCTAATTCTTGGGTTTTTTAATTGCCACATATCTATTAATGCATGTATGTCAAACAATTCTGCTGGTCTCATATCATGCTTTTTTAAAAACCTTTAAAAAAACAAGGGTCGCAATAGATATTGCCAAACATTGTAACTTTAGATCTATCTATCTCCTCTAAATGACAATTCAGGTCTCCCTGATTTATCATTAATGACCCAGAATAGTCCATGTACTTCTGGAGGAAGGAAATCACATTTTCATTCGGAGGGTATACATTTACTATTACAACCTGGTCTGTTCTGATAGTTACCTGCAGTAAGAGAAATCTATCATCTTGGTCCCGAAGACATTTCTTTTTTGCACTATCTGTATAAACTTGATCATATAGGCCTTTTTTACACAGACAGCACAGCAGCGCCAATGAGTGGAGATAGGTGTGGATGGATGGGAGGGGCCAGAAAACACCCAGCGGCCACACACCCATCCCGGGAAGCACCCAGCAAACACCTGTGCAAACACATGGACAGCAGGGACTGATGGGGAAGCCCCACCCGGCACAGCAATGGTACAACATGGCAGACCAAGGGCAAACAAAGCTGCGCAACGCAGCCACGCCCCTGAGCCACCAGGACCCACACGGGCAGGGCAGGAGGGAGATGGGATGACAGCCGCTACAAAGGAGCCAGCTCCACACAGCCCTGACATAGAGCCCAGACAGTCCAGCGCCAGCCTCCCCAACACACACACACACAGCAGAGCGACACACACACAGCAGGCAACAGAAGCACACAGGGATGGGCACACGGCCCATGGGGGGCCAGGAGGGGGAAGGCACCCACACAACATAGGCAACAACCCCACACACCCTTACAAGTGGAGAGGTCACAACAAAGCACAACACGGACACACCAGGAAGGAACACACAAGCCTTTAATAAAATGGGGAAACAGCAACAGGGGGCAAAAACAACAGGGCAGGGCAGAGGAATGGGGCAACAGAAGGGGGGCAGTGTCAGCAGCAGCAGGCCCAGGACAACCCCCGGTCAATAGGGGAGGCGACCCCGCGCCCGGTGCCAGTGCTTGGCCTGCGCACGGTCCAGTCAGTGCAGCCACTCCAGGACATGCAGAAAGAACTCCAACAACTTCCCCTGCTCCCGGGTCTGCTCCGCGATCATGGCTTGCACTGAGTGGGACAGAGGGAGAGGAGACAGCCATCAGAGCTGGTCCTGGGCACCAAGGAATGGAACCCCCCATGGAGGGACACAGGCACAGGGCCCAGCAAACAGGCAGCACACTCACGGATGCAATCAAACAGCTGTCCCACCGCCCGCATGTCCCAAGCCACCCACTCCAGCTGCAGCACCATCGCACCCAGATGCAAGCTTGTCAGCAGCATGACAACAGTAGCTGCAGGAGAGAAGAGACAGGGCAATGGGGAACGCCCACACCAATGGGCCCTGGGAGGACCGGGGGAGCAACAGCACCAGGGGCACACCCCACACACTGACAGCCACCACCCGGAAGACCACCCGGACCCCTGCACCAAGGGGGATCAGACAGTCCAAAGCCCGGGCCCAGCACAACCCCTACTCATTCTTAGCCGCCCAGCACCCATGGTGCCATCCCCCTTCCATCGCCACCACCACAGACGGCCTGCACCAACAGGGGACAACAGCAGAGGGGAGCGGAGGGGAGAGGCAGGGGCAGGGCCACACCAACATGCAGGTGAGGCCAGGGGGTGCCTGGCTGACTGCCCACTGCCAATACCACCCCTGAAGCGAGCCCAGGCAGCAGCGCCCAGCAGGGAAGTCGCCAGGGGAACACACACCACACACCCGGCACACACCCCACAGGCCCGGAGCCCACCAGTACACACCAAGCACACCCCCTGCACACAACCACATGGGCCCTCCAAAGCCCATCTTGGGACACATATGGGCTTTGGAGGGCCACCAAGGGGAAGGGGCACCCAGCCACCACAGCAGCAACAGAAGGAAGGCAGGACAGACCATCACAAAACAGCATTTTATTGGTGCTGGTGGAACGGGGGCCCCCAAGCACAGATAGGCAGAGCCAGGAGGCACAGGTGGACCCATGGCCAGGCAACAGATGCACAACAGGAGGGCACAGGAGTGCCTGTGCAGAGTGGGGGAGGGCACCAGGGCAGCCCCAGCAGCAAGGAGCAGCCGTCACACAGAGGGGGCGATGGGGTCCAGGGAACCAGGTGGCAGCCAGCAATGATGCAGATGGCAGAGCACAGCCCAATCAGAGGCACCGGGGGGGGGGCAGGCGATGCACCGGCCAGGACACCAGGGTGGCTGCAAGCGGGTGGCAGTGAGGGGCCACTCATGGACGGTCCAGTGAATGCTCCCAGGGCGGCAACCCCTGCACTAGACCCTCCCACCCAAACAGGCCCCTTTGGAAGCCTCGGGAGCGCATATGAGCATCCACCAGGAAGCAGGGTAGGAGGCGGTCCTCTCCAGCGGCTGCAGCCTGCACAGCTGGAAGGTCCCTCACTGATTGAAGGGTGGTGAGCTCCTCAGCGGAGGGGTCCCTGGTCTGGAGCAGGCCACCAACATTGGGGGACAGCAAGCTCAGGTCCCACAGGACCCACATCCAAGGGCACACGTGGGATGCCGCGGGCATGCAGGAGGCTGCCAGTGTACAGGGCAGCAAAACAGGAGGACCCCCCAGACAGCAGGTGAGGCCGAACCCGGGTAGCTCCATCAGCAGGTAAGCCACTGTTACCTCCACAGCGGTCCACAGCATGACAACGATAGGCAGGCACCCCCAAGGAGGCTGGCACAGGGTGTGTGTGTGAAGCTGAGCTTGAGGTAATGGCCCCGGCATGCTGGGGCCCCGACCTGGTGACCCACCATCCACATGTACCACGACAGGAGCTGAAAGCCATTCTCCTCCGACAGGGGGTCGCCCACCAACAGCTGCACGTCGGGGTTCAGCCAGAGGGCTGTCAACAGCATGTCCACACAGGGAGACCACCCGTCCCCTACACCCCCAGCTGGGGGCCCCGCAGAATGACCAGCCATGGCAGGAGTGGGGTCTGCTCCGGTGAAGCAACAGGTGGGAGGCAGAGGGCTGCAGTGAGCAGGATGAGCACAGAGCGAGTGGTTACCCTTGCCCACAGGCAGCATTGCATGCCAGAGATAGCCCGGCCCACCGGGAACTGTGCACCGCAACCCACACACAGGACAGAAGGGGTGCATCACAGGTGCCAGGATATTAAGGAGGCCATGGCTGGGCACTGCGCCAGGCCAAGGAGTCGAGCCAGGCATTGTATCCACACCAGCACAGCTGCAGCACGCAAAGGTCGACCCTGGCTGGGGGTACTGCAGCATGGTTGCAGGGACAGGGGTACCCTGGGGTGAGTGCGGTCCCATCCCCCCATGGTGGGCATGTGGTTGGCGCACTCGCGGGGATGTGCAGTCGGGCCTGGCACCCGGTTGCTGCCCCAGCACACCCCTGGTGCATCACCAATCAGTGCCCTGCTCACACTGCCCTACACAGTACATAAGGGGCCTGCTTCAGGTGGTCGGGCGTGGGGAGGAGGGGCTGTAGCACATGATCAAGCAACACACAGAGAATGGTGACCCCGAGCTGGGTGGACACAGAGGAGCTCCCGCAATACCAGGGGAGAATGGGCTGTGGGCACAGGCCATAGAGTGGAACGCACTGCGGCCACGGCACGTGCCAGCGGAGGGTGGCTCGGATTGGGGAGCTGCAGAACCATGCTGCTGGGGGATGAGAACCCACAGCCCAGGGATGTGCTGCTGCACCTTCTGGGCGCAGCCCTCCTGCTTCTGCGCATGCTGCTACAGCAGATAGCCCTGCTCCGCCTGCCAGGTTGAAGGTCTGTCCTCCTGGGGGCATGGAGGCAGAGGGCTGCAAACCTCAGGAGGGTGGTGATCATCTGATGGGCGAGGCGGGCAGCCGTCCGACGCCGTGCCCTGTTGGGCTCCGCGGTGTCCCAGCAAGACCAGCTCACCCTGGCCCGAAGGACCCTCAATGTGTACGCCCGCTGCATGACCCTACCGACCCTGCGATGGCACTGGTTGTGCTCCCACACCAACGACTGGTGGAAGAACATGTTGGCCACCTGGACGGATGGGGAATGGTCGGACCACTTCCGGATGCCTTGCTCCCTCCTGACCCACTTGGGGGAGCTCCTCAACCCCCACCTCCAGAGGCGGGAGACAAACATGCGCTTCCTGCTGCCACCCGGGATGCGCATGGCCATGGCGGTGTGGCGACTGGCCACCCCCGATTCCTGTAGGAGCGTGGGGGAGCAATTCGGGGTGGACACCGTCACAGTGAACAGGGCCCTCCATGATGTGTGTGACCTGCTCGTGGAGCTCCTCTTGGAGCAGGTCATGCAGCTCCATGACCCCGAGGAGGTGATGCATGGGTTCGAGGAAATGGGGTTCCCACATTGCATCGGGGCCATTGACAGCACCCACATCCCCATCATATGCCCGTGATGACCTGTGGCTCCCTCTAAGTGGTGCCTCCATGTCTCGAAGGCAACCTTGATGGCCAATAATTCCCGATCCATGATGGTATAATTGCGTTCCGCCGGGCTGAGTTGTCTGGAGTGGTAGGCGCATGGGAGTCGCAGGGTGGCACCTGGGGGGATTTGCATCAACACTGCCCCCAGGGCCACACTAGAAGCGTCCGTTTCGACAAGGAACAGCAAGTTCAGGTTTGGGTGTTGTAAAATTGGGGCTTGGGTAAAGGCTTGTTTAATTGTCTCAAAGGCTTGGCATTGTTCTGGGCCCCACTGGTAGGGTTGCCCTTTTCGGAGCAACTTCGTTAGGGGCGCGGTTTTATCTGCATACTTCAGGATATATTGGCGATAGTAGTTCGCGCTCCCCAAAAACCGCTGCAATGGCTTTACCCCTTGGGGAGGGGGCCAGGAGGCAATGGCCTCCACCTTACTTGCCTCCATTTGAATTCCTCCTGGAGAGATAACAAACCCCAAAAAGGGGACCGTGTGCTGATGGAATAAACACTTGGACTTCTTACAATATAGGTGATGTTGTTGCAGTCGACAGAGAACGGTACGGACGTGAGCGATATGTTCTACTCGGTTGCGAGAATATACCAGGATATCATCCAAATAGGCAATGACATATTGGTCCAGAATATCGCGGAATATATCATTTATAAGGTGCTGGAAGGCGGCCGGGACATTTGCCAGCCCGTAAGGCATCACCAGATATTTGAAGTGCCTGTACCTTGTGCGAAACGCTGTTTTCCACTCATCCCCCTGGCGAATGCGGAGCAAGTTATATGCCCCACGAATAGTCAAGTTTCGAGAAGATAGTGGCCCCTTGTAACCGGTCGAGTAATTCGGGGATGAGTGGCAGCGGGTATCGATTTTTCACCGTAATGGCGTTTAAGCCTCGATAATCTATACAGGGTCGTAACCCTCTGTCTTTTTTGGGTACGAAGAACAACGGAGCCCCCCCGGGGGACGTAGATGGTCTAATGAAGCCCTTTGCCAAATTGTCATCAATGTATTCTTTAAGGGCTTGAAGCTCTGGTTCTGACAAGGCGTAGATCCGCCCATAGGGGGGAACCGTATTAGGCAGAAGTTCGATGGAGCAATCATAGTCTCGATGCGGTGGCAACGTCAACGCCTGTTGTTCTCTGAACACTGCCTGGAGATCCCGGTATTCCACTGGAATGGAGGGATCTGGATTGTGGTTAGTGGCTTCTATGTGCCCTTGAGGTGGTTGCCCTGGCCGAGCAACTCAATGGCGTTGGGCACAGCCCGGGGAGGAGAAGGTGACGACCCCTCGTTGCCAATCTATAGTGGGGTTGTGCATCCGCAACCAAGGGGTCCCTAAAACCACCGGAAAGGCCGGCGTGCATACTATATCTAAGCTGAGGTTTTCCCATTGGTCTCCAATCACCCTGAGCATTTCATACGTACAAGCCGTAATAGGCCCTGAGGCCAGGGGGGACCCGTCTATAGCCACAACAAGTTCGGGTCGAGGTTTGGGCCGGGCTGGGATTCGTCTTTCATGGACCAGGGCGTCATGTATGAAGTTGCCGGATGCCCCAGAGTCAATAAGGGCTTGAACTACGAGGGAGCGCCTCGGGCTCCAGGTTAAGGTTAGTGGCACCCGTAACTGTTCCGGGGTCGTGGGTGTCTGCAAGGCAGTGCCTAGCATCGAAGAGGGGAGGACACTCGTGGTTACCGGGATGCCCCTCGCCCATCCCGGTCCTGGTCGTTTCCCACTGCCCGTCGTGTTGGGGGTAGCGCTGGGCAGTTCCGAGCAAAATGTCCCGTTCCCCCACAGTAGAAACAGAGCCGCCCTACGCGTCTCCGCTCCCTTTCTTGCGACTTAACGGGCCCCTGGGAGGCTCCAATTTGCATGGGTTCCGCCTCTTCGGGGCGACTCGTCTCTAGTCTACCTGGGGTGACAGCCATCGGGCGGGCCTGCCAGGTGTGCCCCCCTTCCTGTCGCTGCTCGCGTTGCCGCTCAGCAAGTCGTTCGTCGATCTGGCACGCGAGATTCACGAGTTCTCCCCACTTTGCCGGGAGGGTCGTGAAGGCGAGCTGGTCTTTAATTTCATCGTGGAGCCCCTTTCGAAACAGCACCTTAAGGACATTGTCTGGCCAATTAACTTCTACGGCCAGCTTCTGGAAATGGGTCACGTACTCCAGTAGGGTCCTCCGACCCTGTCGCAGAGACATGATAGCTGTCTCCGCATCCTTCACTCAGTGGGGGTTATCAAAGAGGAAGGAAAACTCCTGAATAAACTTGGGATAGTCCGTTAGGATGGGGCTCTCCTGAGTCAATAAGGGAGTGACCCAATCAAGGGCGATTCCCTCCAGATGCCCTAGAATAAACGCCACCTTCAGGGCATCCGTATTGTAAGTGAGGGGCTGGGTACGAAATACTAATTTACATAGCGCCAAGAACCCTTGGAAGTGGCGCCTGTCTCCCGCAAACTTTGTAATAGGGGGATGCTTGGGCTCCCTCCCCCGGGGGCCTTGTTCTACTGGGGGTTGGCCCCCCCCATCCCGTCTGCGGGGTAGGCAGCCGCTTCCCCCTGGCCACCCCCTCCCACTGCTCCCAATTCCTGTCTTTCTTTAATATCTTTCACTTCGAACTCCAAGGCCTGTATGGCGCGACTCATTTCTTCAAGCTTGGCGGCAATGTCCATGGTAGGAGAGGCCGGAGAAACTGTTAGGGGGGATAGGGAATCGGGGAGGTGTTCCCACGGGCACCACCAAGCCTCTTGCGCCCTCTCTCTCTCACCTGTCAGGCACCGAGCTCCACTCGAGTATTTCTGGGAAACAAAACCCCTCAGGATATTGGGTGGCCGCGTCTGCTTCAGCAGAGGCAGGGCCGTGTCATCATTGGGGTAGGGGAACGCAACCTCGAGTGGAGCCCCTTCTCTCGAGTCTCCTTGCACGCCCCAGTAGTCCCAGGCACACAGTGTTTTAACGGGACTGGGGAATAGGGGGGTGTAATTGCGGTGGAGGGTAACAGGGGAATAGTACCAGGGATGGTGGGTAGGAAAAGCCTCACACGTTAACGCTGGCAGGAGGGGACCCAGACAGAGGTTAGGAGGGGGGAGTGACCTCACACAACAAAACCCACAATGACCCACGCTGCACCACCCAGTGCCTTCCTCACACTCACCTCAATCTCTCGCCCTCACTCACCTTCCACTCTCCCACTCGCCTTGCCTCTATCACTCTTCACAGACACTCACCGTTCACACCACAATAGCTGTACTTGCTCTCTCTCTCGCTCTCGCTCTCTCCTTGAATCGCTCGGGGCCAGTCTCACAGCACTGCTGTTCTCCGGCAGCGCTGTGTTCCTTCCGCTTCCCCTATGTAACACTGGCCCCACCCCCACGTTCCCGCAGCCGCGCCGAGCGTCGCGGCACCGGGGCCACGCCCCCTGACTCAGCCGCGGGGGCCGTTGTCAGTTCCTGTCTGTTTCTTTCTTCTTGTAAGGGCTCTCTGTCATTAGGTTCCCTATTCTGACTCTGCGCTGGGGGCATACTTGCTATTCTTTCTTGTTCCCTTATGGGGGCTTGTTGTTTTCAGCCCTTCCTACCTTGTGCCTGACCCCTGCCCCTGTATCCCCACCGCCTTACAATGATAGAGGGGGTTCCCATGGCCCCTGTTGTGATAGGGGACCCCGCCTACCCGCTCAGCCCGTGGCTCATGCGGGCCTATCCAGTGACGTGCAACCCGAACCACCACCTGTTCAATGAGCATCTGTCATCTGCACACAGTATGGTGGAGTGGGCCTTCGGGCTCCTCAAGACGCGCTGGCGCCTCCTGATGAACAGGAGCCAGTTCGACCTGGACCACACCCCCATCCTTGTCCTGGCAGCATGCATCCTGCAAAATGTATGCGAGACAGGGGGTGTTTCCCTGGACAAACCACCACCGGTGCACAGGGCTGGCCCATGCCCCTGTACCAACATGCCCAGGGAGGGGCATTCTGGCGCATTTCAGAGGAGAACAGGAATGCCATCTGCCACCGCACTGTGGCCCAGGCAGCCAAATGCCGGGCAGCATCCAACCCACACCCATGTCCATAGGCCTGTGCACCCCTTCAATAAAGCTGGGTACTACCCTTTACCTGTAACAGTGCCTCTCTTCCATGTGTGGGCTGGGGGGTTCCGGGAATAGGTCCCATGGGTTTCCTGGGTGCGAGCACCCTCCCCTCACTGTTGGCCGCGTGGTGCGTGGCCCCCACAAAGCCCTGTCGGCCAACACTCACCAGCTCGCCTGTCCAGGTTCAGTGTACACCTGTTCCAGCCACCTCTCCTGCATGCGGCCTCGCTGGGCTGGCCCCTGGCCCCGTCAGCTAGGCAGGGAGTGTACATGGCCCCAAACATGCTGGTGCCCCCATGCACACCGCACCCCTCCCCACAGCCACATGTCCCGGGACAGATGAAGCAACTGCAAGGTAGAGATACAACACATTTATTGGAGGGGGAACTGTACAGTGGAAGGGGGTTGGGGGTTAACGTCTGGGGCACCCTCTCCCCCTCTTGGCCACACCACCAGGGTCATAGGCTGGCGTGCCCAGGCTGCAGCCGGCTGCAGCCGACTGCAGCACTCGCTGGCCGGCTGGCCCAGCCTCCCTGTCATCCACTGGCTGCTCCACACTGGCTGCTCGTGTTGGAGGGCAGCAGCCTGGCGCCTGTCCCAGAGGTGCTCGGTGTGGGACTGGGCCATCATGGCAGCCAGGATCTCCCGGTCCCTTTCCCCCTCCCCTCTGATGAGCTCCCTGGTGAGCGCGAGCTCCTGGAAGTGCACCTCGGCTAACCATTGCGATTCCTCCAGCAACTCCCTGCCGAGGTCCTCCCTCCGGCACCGGTTCCTGGCCCGCATCTCCCAGTTCCGCTCCACACTGTCGGCAGCTGCTCCCCTCACATGAGCGGGTGCCTGGTGTGTGAATGGGAGGTTGGACACAATGTTAGTGCTTCTGGCCTGTGTGCCCTGCTGGCCGCTACTGCCTGCCTGGGGTGCCTGGTGGGGCGGCCCGCATAGTGTGACAGATCCCCTCAGCCCTCCCCTGTGGGATCCCCCAACCCTGCCCTGTTGTGGGATGACCCCCTGGCAGCTGATAGCTGAGGGAGGGGCCTCTGACTGGCAGGTGTGCTGTGGGAGCCATTGTGGGCCCAACAGCCCCTCCCGCCTGCCCCCAACACCCTGTGGCTGGTAGGCCTGTGGGTGTTGGGGGCGTGCGCAGAGTGTGGTGGTCCAGCGCTCGGATCCTCGGGGTGCCTCCTCCCCCTGTGGGATGAGGCTGTCCCCTCCCACTTCCTGGCTGGCCTCGCCAGGGGCACCTCCCCCCCTGCTCTGTGGGGTCAGTAAGGGGGGTTTGCATGTTGGCCCTGCACCTGCCCCTGACAAAGGTGCTGCCGTGTGTGCGGGAGGCCACAATGTCCCCGTCCATGCAGAGGAACTTGTCCAGCTCCTCCTGGAACTCGGCTGTGCGCATGGCCCAGACGGACTTGAGATTGTTGTCCTTGATATGTTTATATCCAGACCTCAAGTCCTTTGCCTGCTGCATGAACTGGGTGACATCCCTATTGTACCCCTGCTGCGGCATCTCCTGAGCAATGGCTTCATAGACCTGTCTGGTCTTGTAGCTGCGCACCAGGTCGTGCTGGACCCTTTTGGACCCCCACACGCATATGAAGTCCCTGACCTCCTGCCTTGACCAGGGCTCCCCCTTTTGGGACCCACATGTGGGGGGATGATCGGCTTGGGGCCTGCCCTGTGGATGTGGTAGCCGAGGTGTTGGTTGTGTCCTGTTGGGGGTAGTGCATATGGGGTTACTATGGCTCCTGCTGGCCCCCTCCACTCACCCGTGGGGCCTAACCCCCCTCTGGGGTTCCCTTCTGCTCACCTGGCTGTCTGGGGGGCCCTCCTCGGCTGTCGTCCCGGTGATGTGGTGCTCCATTGTCTGGGAGCTGTCCTGCAGGGATGGGGGACCAGGTTATGCTGCTGCCCCCTGCCCTGTGTTCCCTGGCCCATGGTTCCAGGCCTCTGGTGCAGCTCTCCCATCCCGGGGTGTGTGTGTTTTCCTTCACGCTCACCTCACTCTCGCTGCTGCTCCTTGGGCCGTGCCCTTGGGAAGTGCTGGGTTGGGAGTCCTTGACCGGGGGGGGGCCGTCGGTGCGGCCCCTCTGCCCTGTGCCAGGACACGTGCGCCATGTTACCTCCTGGTGTTTTCCCCCTGCTAGGGCACCCTCCTCATGCCTCCCGGCCTGGGTGCCCCCCCTTGTACCTCCGGTCTGGCCCCCCCATACTGGCAGTCCGACCTCCCCTTGTGCCCTCTGCCTGGGGCACATCCCCCCCTGCACCACCTTTCCGGGGCACACACCCCTTGCGCTCCTGGGTCCCCGTGCTCACCCAGCCACTTCCCACACGTGGGTTGGCATCAGCTCTTGTGGTCTTCTCGTGGGCCTTCCTGGTCGCCATCATGGGAGCCCGCGCGCGTGTGCCCTGGTTCCGCCCTCCTTTATGGGCTCTCGCCTGGACATCTGGGTTCCCCCCCCCCATGGGCGTGTCTGCATGGGAACGCATGCATGCCCCATGGCGCCAGCGCAGTGTGGCTCCACCGGTCTGGTCCACATGGGTTTGGGTGTTTTTGCTTTTACACGGACGCTCAGGTGCTGAACACCCATCTCCACCCATCTCCACCCACAGAGGGTGGCTCCCTCGCAGCTGCTCCATGGGTGTTGGTGGGTGGGTCGGGCATGCCCCCCCCCACTCGTGGACTTTTACATGGATGCTCTTACATCCATCCGATGGGTGTTTCCTGGTGTTCGTGGGTGGGTGGCATCCGTGTAAAAGTGGCCATAGTCTGTTTGTAATTCTAAGTGCATCTTTTCTCAATAAATGAGTCTCCTGAAGAAAATAGATGCCAATTTTTTGTTCCCATAAGAAACTCATCAATCTTTTACATTTAATAAGCCCATTGAATCCCTTTACATTCAACGTAATAACCTTTAATTGATCCATAACTATTTTTATTTATGTAGTGACACTCAAGGAATTATAAGAAATAGCAAAAGTAAAATATCCTTTGTGTGAATCCCCTTCCACTCTATTTCTCATTTACCTCTATACTCTATGATGCCTCTAAATATACTTGAATATCCAGAAGTGAAAAAAAATAAATTTTGTTGTTGTTGTTGTACTATCACTAATAGTTTTCACACTTCCTCGTTAATATAATCAATTTTACAAATCAATACCATAATTTCTTCCTCCACTACCCAAACCAAGACATCATTCTTACAAACAGTACAACAACCAGTAATGTAATCTCTAGCATCACTTTCAGTATATCATTCATTATTTCAATCTTCATTATATTTATCCGGGAGATCATGTATAAATTTGTCCAACTCCTCAGGGGACTTAAATGTTTTTCTTCTTCCCTGGTATAAAATGGAGAATTCCACTGGATATTTAATATGCAGTTTAAAACCTTTACTCATTTACAGTCACATATACTTTACCATTGTCTACGTTGATACATTGTCTCTGGAACATAACCTGGGTATATTCTAATTTTGTGTCCCTGAAAATATAATTCGGGCATCTTGCGTGTCAGTCTCAGTAAATTTTCTTTATCGTGAAAATTAAGAAAACAAGCTATGATAGCTCTAGGGTATGCATTTTCTTTATTCCTTTCCCCATGAGGTCTATACACCCTTTCAGTTTGCATGGATTGTGCCCAATCTTCAGTCAGGAATACCTGCTCAATTAAACCTTTCATAAATGCAATAGTATTCATGTCTTCTAAACCTTCAGGGATATCTATGAAGCACAAGTTAGGGATGAGTGAACGCGGTTCGGAGTTCGGCCCAAACTCAGCCTGTTCGGACAACCGAACCCGAACCCGAATCCAAACACGAACTGACTGAACCGAACTAGATCCGAACGTCGAAATGACCGAACAGTTCGATCAGTTTGGATCGCGTTTTGGGTGAGTTCGGGTGGCAAAACATGTCACTGGAAGGTCAAATATGACAGGGAGGGGGAGTCAGCTGAGAAGCAGACTTCCAGGCACTAGGGGTGGAGAGGCTTGAAGTAGCAGCCAGCCTGTCC
This sequence comes from Sphenodon punctatus, assembly GCA_003113815.1. Classification (NCBI taxonomy): domain Eukaryota; kingdom Metazoa; phylum Chordata; class Lepidosauria; order Sphenodontia; family Sphenodontidae; genus Sphenodon; species Sphenodon punctatus. The sequence goes on along the minus strand of QEPC01008113.1, from coordinate 44,478 downwards.
AATCACCATCCCTTTTCTCCTCAGACCACTGGCTTCGCAGTCTGCAATTGGCCACGTGCAAGGCTGCACAGAGCCAATGGGGCTTGCGGTGAGGTGGGCACAGCAAGAAACAAAACTGATTGCCGCACCCCTTCCCAACACCTTCTGAGTTAGTCACTGTTCCTGAACAGCAGGCATTTCAGAAGGCTCCCTCTCTCCCAGCAGTTTTTGTTCCTTCCTATTCCTAATCCATTGTCATCCTCCTCCTATTTCACCCATCCAACCCATTTACCTCCATATTATCATTTATTTAGATTATATTAGATAGATTTAGGTGTTATTTTTT